>ML800564.1:118899-150934 GCA_009831015.1 Picea engelmannii
CAATTCTTGGAGTACTCTGATCCTGTAGATAATATTACTCAATGTATTATCTGAAACTCCTCCAATTTTCACTCCTTGAATCCTCCCCAAAAAGAGGTTATAGAAAGAATGGTAGACTTTATTCAATTCTGGTCTATTCAGGAGAATGAACTTGCACAGAATGCCCCACGCTCAATAATTAACATCTGATTCTGAAGATCGCACACAAAAAACTAAATTACATACTCTTTCTAATGAAATTTGTCCCACTTCATTTGGATTCTCTATGAAGAAGTTATGACTATTTTACCCAGAACACCTTAGAACACATCACCAAAAGACTTCATCCTCCCTCGAAATCCGACCTTCTTTTCTTCTTATTACCTCTGAAATTCGACTTGTATCAAAATGAATGTATAATGATGTTTATTTATACCATTTATTTCAATTCATTTTAACATTAGGACCGACCTGACACTTTCTTATTTTGTAATTCTTTTCTTTAATTATCTTCACGGCCTACATGTACTTCCTTCTTCAATTCACTTTGCCATCTTCAAAAATTCATTTCTCCTCAACTGTGAGGATCCACGTGACGTACCACATACCACCGGAAACAACATGATGTATAATATCCATTCATGGGTGTTGTATATGCATGTGCATTGTCCTTCATGTCCAAATACCTTTATCAATATTGCAGTCCAAAACCCATGACTAGGGTTGACATCATGACAACAACCAATCTTCCAACAAATAGTTCTCCCTTGCACCACCCTACCACCCTGGTTTTTCTAGATGCAACTAGATGGAAGATACAAATCCATGTGTTCAAGCACCCACTTGAAACTATGAGGACAACAGTCCTCCCTAACACCTCCCTACCACCCTGATTATAAAAACTTTGTTACAGAAACTTATTACAGTAATACAGTTTTTGTCAATGGCTTACCAGTCTCATCATTGTTCTGCTACACTACTCTGCTCTGCCTACATCAGTGTCTTCCTGCTCACATCTTCTTGATATTTCTTTTCTTCTTCTTTGTCTATGCATGCGCACCTCGACTTTCTCTTCCTCTCTCATATATGCATTTTTGTTCTATGTCTTTCTTCTGCTCTTTATGCTCTGTGCAACATTTCCATTCTATGCACTACGTCTCTTTTGTGTGCTTCAACTATTGCGCATTTCATGCTTCTACCCACATGAATAACTCTCAATAGAAGAAGCAATCTCTTCTTTGTTCTGCGTATATTTATTGTGCCAAGTCCTCTGCCACATCGTACACCTAACTCTTTGTCCTCTCTGGCGATTATGTTGATTATGTTCTTCATCAGTGGCCATTATCCTAAGATTATTTGGCTTCTTTGGCAGTTACAGTCTTAGACGCTTTTCCATCTATCAAACGTCTCTATGATGAGTCTTCATTCCACTAGCAGTTACCTTAAGACTCTTCATCTCCTCTGGTGACCCTGCAACTCCTTGAGTTCTCTAGCAAATACAATCACTCTTTTTTGGAAGTTACTGAGAAAACCTTTGCGCGCTCATCCCTTTGGCGCCCTTTCCCTTCCTGAGAAAACTTCACAGTGGGCACTATATTTTCTTGCTAATCCCCTTCCTTTCACGTGACCACTGGTGGTGACCTTACGCCTATCTAGAAGGTCCTTCGCAACTTCGCACTTCAAAAGTTCTGTTGCGAGTTACCTCGATTTTCCCAACTCGTGAAACTCTGAACTGGAGCCTAGCGTTGCTAGTTCCTTCTCTTATTTTCCGCTGATGCGACTTTGGTTATGACTAGGGGCCAAGAAAAAGGGTGCTTTGCGACTTCTCACATCGGATATCCAGCTACGAGTTGCCTTGATTCTCCCAAATCATGAAACTCCAAAATGGAGCCTAGCGTTGCTAGCTCCTTATTTCGATATGACCTTGGGAGATGAAATCACATGACCATGAGATTGCAGGCGCATCCAAACGTGGTTTGAATCAAACTTATTTTCACCCCGCAATTTACCTCGAGTTGCCAAGTACCCTTTCATCAAAATAGTGGTTTCAATTGCGGCTCGCTCACGAAAAACTAAGATTCACGCACCTTCGCTCCCCGCAATGCAATGGGACCATCGATATCACGATCTTGACGGTGCTCCTAAACTGATGGTTTAGATATGTCCTCTCAATCAACAACTAGATCAATGGTCATGTGTCCCCTTTCTCGATCAATGGTCGAGATCTCCTTCGGGTCTCTGGACTTTGGAGATTTCAAATCTCAACCCCTTCTCTCCTCCATACGTAAATATTCTGGAGCTGACAATCTATTGACTCATGTCCCTTTCAGATCAATGGATACAATCCTTTCGCGTCTCTAGAATTCGGAATTCTCAAGTCTCAATTTTCACTATAGTATGATCAACAGATGAGAATGGTCCCGAAGTGATATTTCAGATCGGACGACTCATATCCTTGCTGACGTGGTCTCCCATATGCCCTTTGCTAACGTGGTCTGCCACATGTTCTTGCCGACGTGGTCTGCCACATGTCCTTACTGACGTAGATCTCCCACACATCCATGTTGATGTGGTCTACAACATGTCCTCTTGGATCAGACGGTTGAGACTTACTTCGGGTCTTTACTTGGAGTCCACAGGATTACGCCACGTATTTTCTGGATCAGACAACCTAGATTTACTTTGAACGATCTGACACTTGAGATCTTCTTCGGACAATCTGAAGACTGCGATCTACTTCAGATGATCCGACGGTCGAGGATGTATTTCGGCTCTCTAGGTCTTCGGACTTCGGGGATTTCAAATCTCAAACCAATAAACTCTCGAAGTGATTTGCTCTGGAGTTGTGGATCGTGTACCACCTGTCAATATTAACGATGGACGATCATGATGACTCAGAACTTGTCTCGTGCACTTTCCTTGGGATCCAATAGATTTTGGTCCATGCACTTAGATCTAACGATTGTTGATCCTTCGCGCTCAGATCTAACGACTGAGATCTGTTCCTCTCCTGTGCACTCGTTCCCCCTGTCTGGAATCTGATCTAATGGTCTAGATTATTCACAGTGTTTTATCCAACAACCATTGTCTCTCCTCCTCCTGAGCTGACGCTTCCTCCCAACTTGGAAGAATTTCTAAGTGTCAAAGGCCTCGACCTTTGATCCTTCTACAAGTCCTGATGATTTTGGGTCTCGTCTTCATTTTTGAGAATGCTATCTCTCCTGAGATTTGGCAATGAAGTTAACCGCGACCCTGACGCACACTTGCGCTCTGCGTGCAACCCTATGTTATTCCTCTTGAGCTTGTAGACAGCGATTCCCGATGCTATCATCATTGCTTTCCTATTTTCCATCGTTGTTCTTGCCATCAATGAAAAGAAACTCTGCCTGTAAACATGCCAACAAAGAATTGGCTTCTTACTACTACAATTGTTTTCTAGTAACCGGGATGTCCAACATATGAAACATTATGCATTTATTTTAATACCAAATTCCTAAGTTCTCTAGAACTAGGAACATAAATTGTATTTTTATGCATAAGTAATCCATCTTCCTTCATTTCATATTCTTTAATTTTATGTTTTACATTTTCTTGTTGTAAGCTTTCTTTTACCTGTAGGTAATGTTGACCTGTGAAGACAACATCTAAAATTATATTCTTTAAATCTGATTGATGCATACTAACAGTTGTAGCATGCATGAGATGTATTCTTCTAATAAGTGCATCAACAACTTTATTTTATTTTCCTTTGATATGCTTGATGTCAAAATCGTATTCACTTAAAAATTCCAGCCATCTCATTTGCATGGCATTCAAAGTTGGTTGTTCAAAAATATATTTCAGACCACTATGGTCTATTCTTAATTCAAATATCTTCCCCATGAGATAATGCTTCCACATCTTCAATGCGTGAACAATGGAAGCAAGTTCCAAGTCATGTGTTCCATAGTTCCTCTCATGTTCTTTAAGCTTTCTGGACTCATAATGATCAGGGGATCAAATTTTGCTCAATTTTCAAAGTGCTCGGATTGCCACGAAAATAGTTCCATTGTGTCCGTCTCGTTTTCCTGATTCCGGCGGTATATTTATTTTCGCAAATGGAGTCCGTATGGAGGAGATATCGCGATTTGACCGCCAAGTCAAACAGGGAAAAAATTTGGGGTGTTGACTGTACCTGTCCGTACAGTCCGTACGACCACGTGGAGGGCCGTACCATCTTGCTGACGTGGCATATTGATGATGTGGTGCATTTTGGTTGGATGTTCGTGGACCAGTAACATGTCGACACGTGTCATTTGCAGCGAATAAAGTTTGGACACGTGGCCCAACCCATTGGCGCCACGTGTCACTATCCGGCTGGTTTATATGGTTGGTTGATTTGTGTAAAATGTTTTGGGTCCGCAGGGTTCGACCCCGGGACCTCCCCCTCTATGCAAAGTCTTAACAAACACTCCGCTAGCCAACTATCCGTTGTTTGTTCCTTGTTACGGAGGCGGGGAATATTGTATTTAAATTTGCATTTGTTTATGTTGGAAAGGGGGGTCGGGTCGGGGCTTAGCCCCGACCCGTGGCTATATGCGACCATATATATGACCATAGCATAACTTTTGGCGCATTTGCATTGCAATTTATTGCAATGTTTTATATAACATATATAACATTGTTATATGGCCGTGTATTAAAAACGCGCGGGGTTTGATTTATTTTATGTAATGTTTATGCATTGTATTATGCGCGGTTGTAACTTGCGCGGGAAGTTTCAATCCGTTGCATGGTTTTGAAAACGGTCAAACTACTTTTATGCCGCGCCTTTGGTCCCATGGCCATATGACCCAGTGCCGAGGCGGTTAGGGGCTGGAGGCGCCCTAACCGTTCTACGGTTTGGACCGGTGCACGGTTGCGTACGGGTCTTGGTTTTTCCGCTTAAATGAGCGTGTGTGTCAGGTTTGGAGAACAAGAGTGCAGATTGTAGAACCAGAGACAGCAAAGAAGAAGGGGAGACTTCAAGGAGGCTATCTTCTTCATTTTTCGACCGTTTCAGGTGCCGAAAGAGCCCAGACAGGGGTTTTTGGACGCTGCGGAGCCATTGAAGCAGTCAGTTTGTTGATTTGAGCACTGTAAGACATGTTTTTAAGAACTTTGAGCAATTTAATATAAAAGATCCATTTGGAGGCTGGACCAGGAGATGTAGCCCGGAGTGGGGTGAACTCCTTTATCAAGTTGTTGTGTTTATGTCTGATGTTCATTGATTTATGCTACTGTCTATGTTCATTTCTACATAAGTAATCCTTTATTATGTGTTGCAAATTGATCCGGTTGCTTTAAACACATAACATTTTACTTGCTATTAATTTAATCAAGTTTATCAAGTCTTCTTCATTTTTAGATCACATAACCAATGGCATGTCCATTTTGAGTGAGGACTCCACCAAGTCCTTCCTTGCATGCATATTTACATACCACAAAACTTTCATTTGGGTCATCAATCTTTCAAACAAGTGCACTAGTAAGTAATTTCTTCAAAAAATTAAAGTTATCTTCACACTCAAATGTCCATTCAAATTTAACTCCCTTCTTTTGAATATAAGTGATGGGATGAGCAATCTGAGAGAACCATGTTATAAATCTTATGTAGTAACCAGCTAATCCCATAAAATATCTAACTTCTGAAACATTCCTGGGTGTTGACCATCCTCTAATGGATTCAATCTTCTTTGGATCTATTGTTATACCTTGTTTTGAAATAATGTGTCCCAAGTAATGGATATGCTCTTGGTAAAAAGAACACTTACTAAGCTTGACATACAATTGATTTTCCCTCATCACTTGCAATACCAGTCTTAGGTGATGTTCATTCTCTTCCTCTGACTTAGAATAGACAATATGTCGTCTAAGAATACTATGACAAAATTATCCAAATAATTTATGAATATACCGTTCATTAATCATATAAAGACAATTGGTGCATTGGACAGTCCAAATGGCACCACTACAAATTCACAATTCCCATACCTAGTTCTAAAGTTTGTCTTATTGTTGTCTTCTTCCTTGATTCTTACCTGATGGTACCCTGATCTCAAGTCTATCTTTGAAAATATCTTTGCCCCCCTTAGCTGATCAAAGAGGTCATCAATTATGGGTAGAGGGTACTTGTTCTTTACAGTAGATTTATTCAGCTGTCAAAAGTCAATACACAGCCTCAAAGTTCCATCCTTCTTTTTGACAAAGAGTATTGGTACTCCCCAAGGTGAAACACTTGGACGTATGTTATATTTCTTCAACAATTCTTCCAATTGCATTTTTAATTCTTTTAATTCTAGTGTACTCATTATGTAAGGTGTTTTTGATATTGGGGCAGCTCCTGGCACTAAATGAATAGAGAAATCTATCACCCCCTTTATTGGCAACCCAGGTATTTCTTGGAAAACATCTTCAAATTATTGAATTACCGAAAATTCTTCAAGGCTTGGCCCCTTTGTATTTTCTAGATCCTCCAGATGGGCTACATACAATTGAAATCCTTTTTTTGAAACATCTCTTTAGTTGTAAGGCTGAGATATCCCTTATAGAGATGGGTCTTGGAACTCCTTTCACAATTCTATGTTTTCCTTCTTCATCAAGACATGTAAATGTGTTGTTATGACAATCTAGGAGAGCATCATGCTTTTCCAACCAATCCATTCCAATTAGAATATCATAATACACCAATGGTATAATATTTAGATCAGCATTAGTATTCACACCATTAAGACTTATAGAACAACCTCTGACCATATCATTGATTCTCCTTTTGCTTCCAGTGGTTAGTTAAACCAAACTTGATTTTTCCATACTTTTCTCCAAACGTAATCTATCCACTATTTTAAGATCAATGTAACAATGACTTGCTCCTAAATCAATTAAAATAACAATAGTTCGATTAATGATCTTACCTTCCACCTCAATCATATTGGATTGGTACTCTTCTTGTCAATCATCTAAGGCTGCATATATTCTTCCCATGTCTTCTATTGTTGTATCCTCTTGGATGTTGTGCATGGTATTTACTATGTCCTTTCTGTGAGGTAAATCCTTGTACAGGTGATCTTCTTTGCATCCCCAACATTGGATTGGTGGTCTTCCCCTTTTTCCCAAGGAATCTTCTCTCTTGGATTCATCCTTAGCATATTGGTCTTGATGATTTTTATTAGGGATATTTTTATTGAAAGGAGGTTTGAATCCCTTCCTCCTCTAATCATATTTCTCCTTCTTCTTATCCTTCCAAGATATTTTTGCATGGATTCTCTGCCCTTGACTTGCTCATATAGGTACTTAGCCTTCCTGATGGTCTCAGTCAAATTCATGGGTTCATCATATTGAATCTTCTCTTTATAAAAGGATGGAAATCCACTTAAAAACCTTTGTACTTTCACATTCTCACATTTTATAAACCCCACATACTTTATCCACCCCAAAAACTTCTTTTCATACTCTACCATGGTCATGCTTCCTAGCCCAAGTTCAAATAAATCCTGCATTTTCTTGTCATAGAAGTGTTCTGAAAGGTATTCCTTCTAAAAATATTTCTTGAACTACTTCCAAGTGATCCTACTCTCATTAATGTTCTCAACTTGCTTCAGTTGATACCACCACATAGCATCTTTCCCATGTAAATGGTATGTGGAAATTTTGGCTTCTAGGTTTGATGAGTAGTTATGCAATTGAAAATACCTCCTGAGTCCAAGAAACCATGCTTCAGCGTCATCTTCTCTTTCTCTTTCACCATCAAAGTATGGTGGATTAAGCTTCCTCAACTCTCCTTGCAAACTGTCCAATCCATGTCTTCTTCTTTGGTGCCTAACAGGAGACACCTCTAGACTACTTATGGAATCTTTGGATGCATAAATTTCCTTGTTGAATAGGGAGATGAGTGATGTCTATGAATTCTGCTAGCACTTCTTGAATAAACAGTTCTTTTGTGGTCATCTCTTATTTCATGACATCTTCCCTCTCCCTCATGTTTTGAGTTTAATCCATTATTTGTTTTTCTCTTAAACGGATTTAAGCTTTGCATAACTTGATAATTTATCTTATTTTTTTCTCTTATTAGTCACTCATTTTCTTCTTGTGACTTTGCACTTATATTTTCAGGCTTCTCACTGTCTCTATAAATGTTTCTTTCTCCCCTCTGGCCTGGTGTCTGTTGGATTTTGTCTCTACATTACCAACACTGATATTCTAACCTTTGGCCTCTTTATCATGACTAGAATCTCCCTCTCCTTCTTCCATTTATTGAATATTAATTATTATACTGAACTGATATGTTTACACCCCCTTAATTATGCAAAATGTGCAAGCAACCATTTTGATAGAATTATGCATATTATATAAAAAAAAATCCAAACAATGTTACAAGTCATTTTTTTTCTCAATTCATGAAGAATATATTATCATTCTCCATATTATAACAATTCCATGTTATTATCCTCTTAATCATCTTTCCAATGATTATAATATTTCCCCAATTCGATATCTGAGCTGAAAGTTACGGTTTCCCCAAAAAAATCACTTTCATCCCCTTTTCTTTTGTTTCTAAATAGGATCTTGTCGAAATCTTCCACAACTCCTTTAACTGATACAAAATTCAAATTCTGCACGAGCGCTTACTTCAAATCACTTTCCATTTTACCATGGCTCGAAACCATGGGTTTATTCACTCTTTAGCACCTACCTTTGTATTCTTCTACACGGGAGCTTGCTCGAACATAATGTCCGAGGGATTGGTTACTTTCGAATCCATTTTCGCCTTGAATTGACCCCCATTACCTTTTCATGATACCGACACTGGCACCAAGTCCTATGGACTTCGGCCTTCGACTATTCTCACTTTTCAATCTTTTGATTCTCCTGGAGTTAAACTTCATTGAAACCTTTCCAATAACTCTACTAACATATCGAACAGTCGACATTTAATATCTCGTTGATTGGATAGTCCCACCCCATCTGGAGGTTTCAACGAGATCAACATTCATGACTTAATCATACATTGAGATGGACGGCCTTAATCAATTCAAGACTTCTGCGCTCCAGGACTCTGGGACATTTCAACTCCCACATCGTTCAATTCCCCTGGAGTGATATCTGCCAAAGTAATTATCCTATCCTTCCACTATTGATCCAACGTCCATGACTTAATCAAGTGTCATGATGGATGGTCCTTATTCATTTCAGGACTTCGGTGCTCTGGGACTCCGGAACAATTCAACTCTTGAGTCATTCCACTTCCCCGGAGTGATGAATGTCGAAGTATTTACACCATCCTTCCACTGCTTGATATAACGGTTGAGAAAGCTCTCGAAGGGATCTTAGATTGATGTTCTACGTGAATTTGTGACTTCGGTCTTTGACAATTTCATTTGTAAATACATTGGACATCCCCAGAGGCCATACTCCCAGAGATGACATGTACCCATGGAATGTGTGCCATGTGTCACTAAAAAATGAACAGGTTGGGGCCCAAAAGGTACTTAATATGGGTGACACATGTCCCCACATGGTGCCCCTTCCATGTGGCCTATGATGCATCATCCATAAAATGGATGATCCACATTCTCTTCCCCAGATTTGATGGCCTACGTGATTTCACGACGACGGCTTTACACTTCGTGGTTTTGGCACTTCGTGGATTTTCCCATTTTCTAGCAATCGTCAGAGTGGAAAATTTATGAAACTTCGCTATCCTTCCACCCTTTATAGATCCAATGGTCAACATTACTTCCAAAGTCCTTCCCTCGATCTAATGGTCGACGAGACTTCAAGACTTCGGCACTCCAGGACTCCGGGTTATACTAGTTCTAAGACGGTTAGTTTCTCCCGAAGTTAAACTTCCCAGAGTGGTCAACACCGGATGACTCTGACTAACGACTAAGATTTCACCCGAACTTCCTATCAGATCGAACGAACAACGGGACTTTGTGACTTTGGCCTTTTCACACTTCTTCCTTTCTCCCATAATCTCTAAAGCAACGAAGTTCCATAGTTTTTCATCTCCTACTCGACTTCTACCAACATCTGATGATCGACAAGTTTGATCTGACGACTGTGACTTAATCTCTCCCAGCCTCTAGTTTCACCTTTATCTAATGATCCTCGTTCACCTGAATTCCGATCTAACGATCCAAATCTCCTTGATTCCATGGTGGTGATCGCTCTCGAATTAAAAAGGGAACGATCATGATTCTACGATCCTTTACAAAGGATCTATGTCTACACGATGTTATGGCTTATGCATGATCTCTGCAACGCTATCTCTCCTAATATTTAAGATTTCAAGGACATAATCATTCTTAACCATAATACCCTTTCCAACGGTTTCGGACCATACCAATCTAGTGTTTCAACCTGAAGCTATGATACCAATCTGTAACGTACCCAACCACCCATAGGTCGGGCACACCACTTCAATCTTTCTTCTGGAATTATCTCGAGTTCTGATCAAATATTTACTTAATAAAGAGGCATGAAATATTCACATGAAGAGTTAAAGATTCATGCCACAACATAAAGAAATAAAACATATGTCATGCACAACAATAACTAGCAAGCATGCATATTGTGGATACAAATTTCATAGATAAATAAATACACAGATAAATGAAACCATAACAGAGAGAACTTATCTTTAATGAAATGAATCACCAATTGGTTGTAGACCAAGGACATTCCACCTAATCGTAGACACTGATGTTCCAAGTTTCAACAGAAATGTCACCTCTGAGCCAGGGCTATTAATCCACAAGGACGGTTCTAGAGTGTCACTCGACTTCCCAAACTAGTCATCACTTAAGCTCTCACAGGATTTTCAGCACCCACAGCAATCCAAAGTACACCAGCTCTCTTCTATCCATCCTGCACAAACCAAGAGAATGGACCCCCTTCTCTACCACACAGTCCCTCAAGTTCTCCATCTCCTTCTAGGGATCCAATGTAGCTAGTCCAGAATCTCCATGTTGGGACTCTCAGGATTCACAGCTGTGAGAAAAATTGAACACGGGCCAAAGAATCTCAGACATCCATGCTTTAATTCATGGCTGGAATACACCAGTAGTATTTACAGCCAACAAAACCATGGCTACTCTCCAACAATTCATTTTCCTTTCCCTAAGACAAAACACAAATGAGGGACGACGAGTGGTGAAAGAATGAGTGGAGTGAGAACAAAAGGAAAGGTGTGTACAATGAAAAATGAACAATGAGTGAGTGAGTGAGTGAATGAGTGAAGAAGAAGCAACCCCCACCATAGACCAAAGATGGGTTTATGTATTTCTTTGGATTAGGGAACCACTTGGCCTTCCCCCCAATAAGCTCATGTAATTTTTATTCTCCATTAAAACAAAAATGGGTAAATAAAATATAAGATAAATACCTATCCCCTCAATCCCCCTCTCTTTTGGAATCATATCCCCCTATAACTCTTGTCCTTGTCCATCTAGTAGCGAGTGATGTATTTATTATTAATAATGATCAAACATTACATTTCCTAGGCACACTGGCCTCTTTTAATTGTTTGGGAACTCTGACCTCTTTTAATTGTTTGGGCACTATGGCCTTTCATTAACAAAATATATTATTTAATACGAGGCTCAAAACCGGGGTATTACACATAACATGGTCGGGTCAACTTGAAAAAAACTTGTCGATTCGGTTCGAATTGACTGAGCTCGTGATAATTCAAGTCAATTTGAATTCAAGTCAACTTCAGGAACAACAATCTTGTTGCACCTAGTCGAGTCGACATTCCCTAATAAATTGTATAGGGTTCCAATCTGAACTCCTTTCATTAAGACTGTCACTCCCCTGACCAATTTGGATGTATCCTTTTAAAATAGAGTATGCACTCTTACATCACTCACATTGTTGACAGATATCGAGTTTCTTGCCAAACTCAGAATATGTAGCACACTTGGAAGGGTTCTACTCCTCCCATCCAGCAGTATCAGTCGGACTCATCCTCATCCAACAATTTTGGTTGTCAATTCATTCCCAAAGAACACATCTCCTCATTCATATATCTCATATTCATAGAACCATTCTCTATGAGGTGCCATATGATAGGATTCGCTTGATATAATCAACCAAACATCTTGATCTAACTGTGTACTGGTCGAATCCAGATACACATCGCCTCCTTTATCTAGAGTAGTCTTTCTATCAGTCAACTGCTTCTCCTCAGATATCATACCGACTTCGATTTCATTTGACTTGTAGTCCCTTTTATAATTCCCATATTTACCACATTTCCAACATCTTCTTGTTAACTAAACTGGGGATTTAGATCTACCCTTCAACTTAGACTTTCTACCGGAGAATTTTCCTTTAGCTTTGTCAATCAGTCGACCTCTTACCATTAAAGCATCTTTGGTCAATCCTTACATGTTCTTCCTTCTCATTTCTTATGACAGTAGATATGCAACCGCATATTCTAGTGCTAATGTGGTTGAATTACTTCCTATAGCTATGACTAAGCTATCCTAGGAGTTTGGAAAAGAACATAATAAGATAATACATTTCTCCTGCTCAGTGATTTTGATATATACAAATGATAACTGACTTATTATAGTGTTGAATGAATTCAAATGATCATTTACCAAACTACCATCACTCATCTTCAGAAGACACGGTTTATTTCTAAAGAACAACTTATTTACCAGAGATTTTGACTGGTACAAGCTCCCCAACGTGTCCCACAGTTTCTTGGTCGAGTCTTCATTTGATACATTTAGCAACATCGAATCTACAATACATAGTTGAATTGTACTTCCTTCCCTTATGTCAAGTTTCTCCCATTCTTCCCTTGACACACTTGTTGGAATGGTACCTGGAACGATTGTTTCCCATTGTTCTCGATCTACAAGGAGATATTCAATTTTAAGATTCCAAATCTCAAAATTCTAGCCATTGAATTTTTCAATCTGTATCCTCGAACTGCATGCCATTCTTTCAAATACAACTTTAAATATATCTGACTTACGATTCATACTAGACCTAGGGTTTAGCTCAGATCCAATATTGTCAAATCAAGCTCTGATACCACATGTTAGGAAAATAGACTTCCACACTAAGCCCGTTAGAAGAGAGGAAGATATATTTAAACAAGAAAGATAAATGAAAAAGCAATCACATAGTACATAGAGATTTTACCTTAGAAACCCAAACAGGTAAACCAACATCCTTTGAGCATATTTCTCTCTTATTGTCTTATTCATTCATAATAAAAGGTTACTTTCCTAACCTTTGTCTACACCTAAGACACAATCGACATCATACCCTCTTGCTTACACAAGAAAAACCCTGCAGGAAATTCGACTTACATCTACATTACCAACAACCTCTAACAAATTGATCTAAATATTATCTTTTACATTGTATTACAACATGCCTTATTTGTAGGATTTACAATAGGAAAAACCCTAAATAATGGCACCCAAAAAACGGTTACAGATCCACGCAGATCATTGGCTACAAATCCCATGAATAATAAGATTATGTTATAGTCAAATACCATCCAACCTCCATTTGGTATTCAGTAAATTACCACACAAACTCTTGTCGACCTCTTGTTGGCTCACTTCTCAAATTGCTATCTATCATTTTGACTTCGACTTTCCTGGTCGATCGCTTCAACCTGCGACTTTCACCACAAAGAACATAACAACCCAACACTCTAGAGGTATGGTTCTTTTATGGAACCCTATGGAAGTGTGTCGCTCCAACTTATTCTCAATAAAATGATCTATCTCTGCCAAATTCATAACATGTGTGTATGGACCCTAGATTATGGGGGGGAAATAGATTTTCTCCAACATTTGCATGGACTCAAAGACTTGATAGGCACTCACCATTAGATAATTGGAGGTGATTTCAACATGATAACCTCCTTAGATGATAAAAGAGGTGGGATCAAGCATCTGGACCATGATTCAAATCACTTTAAGGAAATGATTCAATCTTTGAACCTAGTCAACTAGGAAATATTCAATGGGATCCACACCTAGAACTATCACCATGGCATATCTCATCAAATAATCTCCTAGTTTGATCACTTCATGCTATTAGAATAGCTTATTTTAAGAGGATCAATGATAAAATCTATTATCATTGCATGTAGTGGATATGACCATTGGTTGATCATCCTGGAGCTTGATATCAAGGCCAGCCTAAAAAATTGACTATTCAGATTCAAATCCTTTTGGTTAGATCATCCTTCCTTTTAGAAAAACATTGGCATGTGGTGGAAGGAATTTGAAATCACTCATGGAACACCCATGTATAGATTTCAACAGTGTCTTAAAAACCTCAAAATCCACCTCAAGCAATGGAACAGAGCATAGTTCAGGGATATTTTTAAATACAAGCATGAGCTCGAGAATCAAATGGCCTCCATTCAATAGTGCATCATTCTCACTGAAATAACAAAGGAATTAGCAAAAGAAGAAGATCAATTGAACATTCAACTCACCCAACACCTCAAACAGGAAGAGCAACTTTGGTGTCTAAAGTCAAGCATTTATTGGCTCCAAGCAGGGGAGAGTAATTCCAAATTATTCCACTGCTCCATGATTCAACATCGGCATCATAACAGGATAACAACTATCAAGGAGRGCTAAGGTATCAAACATTTCAACCATGAAGAAATTGAGACCAGTATCATCAACTACTTTCATACTCTTTTGACATAACCTTAACCTAACCGTCAGGAGGCAACATCCAAAATCCCCCAACACATCCCTAAGCTTGTCTCCCCTGAGAAAAATTAATCCCTACTTCGCCCAATCTCCATGGAGGAAATGGAAAGAGCGATTCTTAATATGCCCAAAAGAAAATCTCTCGAACCAGATGGATTTACCATAGATTTCTTCCACTCATGTTGATTGACAGTCAAGAACCATGTCCTTGAAATTGTCAAGGACTCCAGGAGCCACCTCAATGTCCTCCCAACTCTCAATTCCACCTTTATTACCCTAATTCCAAAATAAGACAAAGTTGATTACCCCAACAAATTTTTCCCAATCTCCCTTTGTAATGTTGTTTATAAAATCATAACCAAAATAATTGTCAGTTGCCTCAAACCTTTTCTTCTCATTTTTATCTCTTAGGAACAATCGATACATATAGAAGGAAGGAAAATCCTAGATAACATCATTCAATCTCATGAAATGGTTCATTCCCTGAAAACCATGAAGAACCTCGGCATGATAATAAAATTAGACATGTCAAAAGATTTTGACAAACTCAGTTGGCAATACATTCATCAAATCCTCCTTGTGTTTGGATTTTATCTATTGAATGGATCCACTAGGTCATGACTTTAACCTGCATTAATTTGTTTACATCCTCATCAATGGCTCACCCTCTAAACTCTTCTCCCCCTCTTGAGGAATAAGAACACTTCCCCTCCTGGATCTTCCACCTGGGACGTCACTTGGAAAAATCGCACCCTGGTCCAGCAACATTTTTTTGGGGAGGTCAAGAATGACCACTCTACCCTTTTTTGGGAATAATCATGATAGCAACTCCCAAAGTGAAATTAAAGAGTTGAATTTTCACCCCTCAATCAAGCCATGGTTAACCAAAAAAAAACATGTCTCCATCACTACTAGAACCATTCTAACCCCAACCATTCTTGGACGACATGGCTTCAGAAAGAGAAATGTCATACACCCCCAAATACATATGATTGGAATTCCTTCTAGAATGACCTGACCTCCTACAAAATTCTTGTTTCATATCAGCATGATAAGATCTGCTGGGGTGGTAATTTTTTTTTCAAGGAATCCTACCACATTGCAGCAAATTCTCACAACATCCCCCACTAGAGAATCTAGAATTGCATCTGGAAGCAACAGTTATGGCCAAAAGTATCCATGTCATTATTGTAACTTCCCCCAACTTAACTGAGGAATATTACTATGTGGAATACACATAAATTCATTTTTTTTTTCTGCTAATTAATGTATGGTAGCTTACTAGCTATGAATTACACACAAATTAACCACTATGATACCAATATGTAACAACTCCAATTCCTCACTGAGAAAAACCACATCTGCAACATGTTGGATATGTGTTGTATTCTTTGCAAAAATAGAACTTATGTCTATGTTGCATCGGGCGCATAGGGGGGTTGCAATGGGGCGGGGGAAGCGCCCCCCCCCAAAAAACAATCCTTGGTTTTCATGTCCATTTTTGGGTGGTCCTCGGTTTTCATGTCCATTTATGGGCAGATTTTCGGCACATGGTTTTTCACCAATGGTTTTCTATTTCTGGTTAAGGAATTAGGGTTGCTCACTAATCTAGGTCATTGGATTAGGGTTAGGTATGCCATTGGCTCCTATATGTATATTGTATTGTAAACAATGTATGAGGTGAATGAATATAGTATAGGTTAGTTTTCCCAGTTTGTGTTTCCAAGGGAAAAATCTCTTTGTAATGCACCTATTTTCCATTGTATCTTTTCTGTTCTTTTATTGAAAATTTGTTTGCAGTAAAATATTGTACAAGGTTAAAATATACATTTGGTATTAGAGAAATTATTGGCTTCATGGGGGATGCCTTTGCAGTCAAGGGTTTGGCTCGGGACTGTGATAATCCTTGTTAGAGTGGGAGATCTGTGATATTGATTCTTTACATGAAGAGAAATGGAGAGCATTTCAAAAATAGCGATCGAGAAATTTAATGGGAAAAGTTTTGAGTTGTGGAAGATCATGATGGAAGATTTGTTGCTAGACAGAGATCAATGGGTCGTGGTGGATCCAGGTACTACACCTACAGGAACATCAGAAAATGACTGGAAAAATTTGGATCAGAAGGCGAAGAGCACAATCCGATTGTGTCTCTCTAATTCAGTATTATTGAATGTGTCAAGGGAAGCTACATCCAAGGACTTATGGGATAAGTTGGGGAAATTGTATCATTCTAAGTCCCTGGTAAATAAATTGTTCCTATGGAAATGGTTGTATAACTTGAGGATGAGAGATGGAGACTTGGTGACAGAGCATATGAACACCTTTAACACTATGGTAAGTCAGTTTTTATCTATTGAGATTAAAATTTCAGATGAAGATATTTGTATCAATTTATTATGCTCTTTACCAAACTCGTTGGATATCCTGGTTGTGGCCATAGGTAGTAATACAACTACATTAAGTTTCGATGATGTGGTATCATCCTTTTTATTAGAGGAGATGAGAGGGAAGACCATGGAAGGACATATCACATATGCATTATTTGCAAGAGGATTCTCCCATGATAGAAATAGATCTAAGTCCTCAAGTGGGAGATCTAATTCTAAGGGTAGATCTAAATCTCCCAGAAAGTTTGTAAAGGTATGTTGGAGATGTGGAAAAGAAGTGCACTTAAAGAAGCAATGTAGATCCCAAAGCATTGAGAAAGTGAAGGGATATGAAGGTGCTCCCTCTACAGAAGAAAATACCTCAAAGGAATAAGGAGGGGATGTGTACTTGGCTTCTTCAAGCACACATGCAGATCATGAGGCATGGTTGGTTGACTCGGGTGCATTCTTTCATATGACTACCCACAGGGAGTGGTTTTGTGAATGTGAAAGGTATGATGGAGGTAATATTTCTTAGGTGATGACTCGACAACTAGAATCATAAGACAAGGAAAATTCAAGTTGAGGCTCATAGATGGAAGGATTAGAACACTACCTAGTGTTCTGCACATGCTAGGATTGGCCAAAAATTTGATTTTTGAAAGAAAAATGGACGATGTAGGGGTAAAAATAGTATTTGAAAAAGAAACATGCAGGATGGTTCAAGGAGAAATGGTATTGCTGAAGGGAGTTCAGATTGGAACTCTGTATAACCTACAAGGAAGAAATATTAGTGATGGGTGTAATAGTTCCATTGTTCCTAATATTGGATCAGAAGAAGAAAAAACTCCTACAATCTCTAGAGAAAAGGTTATGCTATGGCATCAAAGACTGGGGCATATTGGAGAAAAGAGTCTTCGACTACTACATGGTAAATGTATGGTTGAAGGTAAGTCTAAATTCTCTCTGGATTTTGATTTCTGTGAACATTATGTATATGGGAAGAAGAATCAAGTAAGATTCCCCTCTGGTGCAACAAGGGTAGAAGGAATTTTATAGCTAGTGCACAGTGATGTGTTTGGACCTGTGTCGGTTCCATCATTTGGAAAATGTGTTTACTATGTCTCATTTATATACTACTTTTCAAGGAATACTTGGATATATTTCCTCGGGAAGAAATTTGAAGTCTTTGACAAGTTTAAAGAGTTTAATGCTCTTGTTGAGAATCAAACAGAGAAAATAATTAGGGTGTCGAGGACAGATAATGGTGGAGAATTCTGCGGGAATGAATCTGAAGAATTCTGTAAGAAGTGTGGTATAGGAAGGAATAAGACTACTCCATATACAACTCAACATAATGGAGTTTCATAAAGGATGAACAGGACGTTGATGGAAAAATCAAGGTGCATACTCAGTGGTGTCGGGTTAGGGAAAGAATTATGGGTAGAGGTAGTGGGTATTGCATGTTACCTGATCAACAGATCATCCTCATCATCACTGGATGACAAGACTCCACAAGAGGTATGGACTAGTAAGAAAACTTCTCTCACATATCTCAATGTATTTGGATGTGAGGCCTATGTTCATGTTCCAAAGGAAAATATGAGTAAGTTGGATAAGAAGGCTGAAAAGTGTATATTTATTGGGTATAAATATGGTCTTAAAGTTTATAAGATTTGGAACCCAAAAACTAAAAAGGTTGTGTATAGTCGAGATGTGGTATTTAGATAAATGAAGGATGTTGTCAAAAAGGAAGTCCTACCAAGTAAGGAAGAACCTGAGAAAATAGAGTTGGATCCAAAGAATGATGAATCAGACTCTACAGAAGAATGAGAATCAGAAGAATAAGATCCTCATACTCTAGTATTGAGGATATTGGTGTGGGACAAAAGGATACCGGAAAGTTATACTACACCTAATTTTCATTCAATTTTTCTTTGTCTATTACTAATGATGATCCTAGAACTGTTAGGGAGGCAGTGGATTCATAGGATGAAAAACTCTGGAAAAAGGCCATGGTTGAAGAAATGGCAGCCTTGGATAAGAATGAGGCTTGGGACCTAGTGGAGTTTTTGACTGGAATAAATCCCATTGGTATCAAATGGGTATTTAAAAGAAGTTGAATGTAGAAGGAAAAGTGGATAAATACAAAGCTCGGTTAGTAGAAAAGGGTTATTCCCAGGTTGAGGGAATTGATTTTGGTGAGATTTTTTCTCATGTTACCAAGTTAACTTCTATTAGATTTCTATTATATGTTGTTGTTGTGTTTGATTTTGAAGTAGAACAGATGGATGTGAAGACAACATTCCTACATGGGGATATGGAAGAATAAATCTAAATGAAGTAGCTAGAAGGATTTGTTGTGAAGGGAAAGAAGGAGCCGATATGCAAGCTGAAAAATTCCTTGTATGGTTTAAGACAATCACCAAGGATGTGGTATCAAAAATTTGATACTTGTATGCTGGGAATTTTCCTCACAAGAAGAAAAGAGGAGCATTGTGTTTATTTTAAATTAATTGGTGGTCATTTGATTTATTTGGTCTTGTATGTGGATTACATGTTGCTGATAGGAAACAACAAGGAGATTATCCAGGATGTGAAAACTTAGTTGCCCTATAATTTGACATGAAGGATCTTGGTGCTGCAAATTTCATTTTGGGAATGGAAATTAAAAGAGATCGGAAAAACAGGAAACTCTGATTAAGTCAAAGAAAATGTGTTGAGACAATATTACAGAGGTTTAATATGCAAGAATGTAAACTAGTCAGGGTCCTTATTCTTGTAGGTGTAAATTTATTTGTGGATCAGTGTCCCAAGACACAAGAAGAGGAGGAGGATATGTCTCGTGTTCCATATGCGAGTGTGGTTGGTAGTTTGATGTATGAAATGGTCTATAATAGACTGGACATTGCACATGCAATGGGAGTTTTGAGCAGGCATATGTCAAAACCAGGGAAGGAGCATTGGACATCAGTAAAGAGGGTTTTCATGTATTTGTGTGGAACTGTTAACTATGGATTGTGCTACCTAGGAAGACCAGGATTGGACAGAGTGTTGGACATACATGGATTTGTGGATGCGGACTAGGCTGGAGATCTGGATCATAGGAGATATACAAGAGGGTATGTGTTTAACTTGTTTGGAGGAGCAATCAGTTGGATGAGCAAAAGACAGTCTGTAGTGGCACTTTCAACTACATAAGTTGAATACATGTCAGTCACTCATGCAAGAAAGGAAGCAGTATGGTTACAAATATTGTGTTCAAGTATTGGGTTGGTACAATGAGTTGTAACGATAGATTGTGATAGTCAAAGTGCAATGTTTCTAGCTAAAAACCTACTTATCATTCAAAGACAAAGCATATTGATGTTAAATATCAATTTGTGAGAGACATGGTTGAATATAAGAAGGTGTTGTTGATGAAGGTGGACACTTTTAAGAATGTTGTTGATTCATTAACAAAATTTGTGAGCATTGAGAAGTTATCTTGGTGAAGAGGATCTATGGGAATTGTTGCCTTGGATTTTTTACTATGTAACCCTGTAACCCCCTGTATGCAAAGAAAACCTTTGATAATAACCAGCTATCCCCATGAATCTTCTCTCCTCATGATCATTTCTCGGCACTGACCAATCCATTATGGCCTTCACCTTTTCCGAGTCCACAGAAATCCCTTCACCCAAAATGATATGACCTAAATAGTGAATCTCTTTCTGGAAGAAAGAGCACTTTGACAACTTTCCATACAACTTGTTCTCCCTAAGGAATGACAACGCCACTCGTAAGTGTTCCCCATGTTCTCTTTCATTCTTGGAATAGACGAGGATATCATCAAGAAAGACATGTACAAAGCGGTCTAGGTACTTTCAGAATACACCATTCATGAGGCTCATGAACACTGTTGGTGCATTGGTCAACCCAAAAGGGACTACAATGAACTCATAATTCCCGAGCTGACTTCGAAAGGAAGTTTTAGGAATACCTCCTTCCTTAATCCTTAACTAGTGATAACCTGATTGCAAATCAATTTTGGAGAAAATTGTTGCTCCTTTCATCTAATAAAAGAGATCATATATATGTGGTATTGGGTACCTATTATTCACTATAGCATGGTCCAAGTCCCTGTAATCTATGCACAATCGTAAGGAACTGTCCTTCTTCTTGAAAACAATTATTGTTGCACCCCAAGGTGAAACATTGGGCCTTATCAACCCCAAGTCAAGTAGTTCCTTCAAATTCATATGTAGCTCACAAAGTGCTGGCACTTCCATCCTATACGGTGTATTGGAAATTGGCTTTGCACCAGGTTTTATCTCAATGGTAAAATCAAGCTCCCTCTCAGGAGGTAACCCTGGAAACGCTTTTGGAAAAACATCCTTAAATTCCAACAAAATTGGATATTGATCTATAGAGGGTCCTTTCCCCTCATTGACTACTTCCACTACATATAATTGACAACCTTACCTCATGCAATGTTTAACTTTCATTTTTGAGATAAAGTGTAGAGACACCTTCCTTTGTATACCATGGATCTCTATTGGCCTTCCTTCATCATCGACACAAAGCACCCTCTTCGTGAAACAATCTACCATAGCTCAATGGGATTCTAACTAGTCCATCCCAATGATTAGGTCATATGTCCCTAAAGAAGTGGTGTACACCTTCAACCTAGTAGCACACAACCCCAGATCTACTAGAAAATTATCAAAGCTAGATCCTACGGATTTTTTTCCCCCGAAGCCATCTCGACTTGTTTAAAGTCATCATGCTCGTAGGATGCCAACTCACACTTTTCTAATGCACAATGTGAAATGAGAATATTTGTAGCACCAGAATCAAATAGAATTTTAACATTGACATGATTTATCAAACCTGACGACTCCACCACCATGGATTGATGTTCTTCCTGGCAATTATTGACTGCTGCATAAATCTAGTGGCTACTACTCTCTCTTCCCATCAGGGCCTTTCCTTCTCTATGCACAAATGTTGACTGTGACTCTGGATAGTCATGCTAGTAATGTGGTCCTCCACACCCCCAACAAATAACATGAGATGGAACTTGCACACTGCCCTATGAAGGCATCTGAAATGAGTTCCTTCTGCTGGATCCCCTACCCCTACTAGATGCTCCCCGAGAAGTTCGTGGACCTACTTGCATTACAGGTGATGATTGGGATGTTTCACTTGATTCCACTGAAATACCTACCACAATTTATCTAGGTGTGACTCTATTCCCATAAGGAGGTGGCTTAGATCTTCCTCCCCCAGAGAAGTGCCTATGGGCCTTCCCCATGAATCCAGGTTGTTGTGGAATAGTTGATCTCATGCCTCCATTTAAACTCATATGCTCTTCTGCATAATGATCACTTTCAACTACTTCAATCACCAATGAAGGTTTCCACATCCATACCATGGCCCTTATCTTAGGGTTTAACCCATACAAAAAATGTTCTACTTGTCGTTGATCAGTATGCATCTATGATACGTACTTTACTAACTCCATGAACCTGATTCCGTACTCTTCCACATTTATGTTTCCCTGAATTAGAGAATGGAATGATCCTACCTGTTGTTCCTCATAATAAGCCGAAAAATACTTTCTCTGAAACCTTTCCTCAAAAAGTTCCCAAGATACGGTGTCTAGAGTAAGGTTTAATTGCCTCTCCAGATTACCCTTCCAGTTCAAGGAATTATCCCTCAACTGAAAGATCGTTATCTTTGGTTTTGATGTGGAGGCATAGTCTCTCAAGAAAAAACATCTCGTCATTCCTTCCAACCATGCCTAAGCATGTTCATTTGCATGTCCCCTAACAAACTTTGGGAGTTTGATTTTCTGTAGTTTTCTAGTGATGTCCCTTAGTGGAGGCCCTCTCTCTGATTCCCTTGACGCTTCAAGGTTACCCAATCCAGATGGTGGGAGTTCCACTTAGACATATTTTGACTGGTGTCCCTTTAATGTCCATTAATAGCCTCTAAGGAGCACAAAATGAGAGATAGTTCGGGCAATGGTGGTGRTGGTGGTACCGGTATCATTGGTCCTTCGGAAAATTCCCCTTGGCCTCAATTTCCCCAAGTCCTAACCATCTTGAATAACTGAATTTGCATTCGACCAAATCTTATTAGCAAGCGTTTAAGGCATTCAACGTTTTACTCAACTTATACTTCCAAGCGTAAGGTTTAGGCGTAAGTTTCTTTATACTTGTCTATAAATAGACATTACTCCCATAAGGTAAGCAGTTAAAGGTCAGAGTCAAAGCATCTAATCTTGGTAACTTTGTAGAGGTATACTACTATCTCTCCAGCGTTGCAGGATGCTCGCCAATTGTTATAACTTACCTCTTTGGTGCATGTTAAATCTACCATTCCCCTATAAATTTTGGAATTAATTAATGTGATTGTATAATTGTTGATTAAATCTATGCATTATCATAAGTTAAACCTACTACCCTATGTTTAAACTAATCATTTTTAACATTAACAAAGTTTAATCACAATTTAATGCAAATCACTAAATTCAACTTAATAACATATTATAATATATATTTATATTACTAAGGTCATGTAATATTTTTAAAATTATCCTTATTTTATTTAATATTTATCATTATCCTACCTATAATAACCCTAACATTAAGGTTTAATACATGTTTGGTTAAATGTTTGTCCTTTACGTTTACCCTATAATTATTTTTTTTTAACTAAAACAAATATATTTTATTTGTTTATTTAAGTACCAGTTGGGTCGAGTCCAAATCAACCATCATTACAAGGAAACAACTTCTCTCTTATCCAAAATAAAACATGTCCCTTTCTTACAAAGCTAGGAGAAGAGGAAGAGCCAATCCTACGAGATGGGAATCCACAGGGGAGCTTCGTCATTTTTGTTGATTGCACCTACAGGCAATAGACAACCCATGTTCGTCTTTGTGTCTGCTTCCTTGTTTGATCCACGTAGGATGTGGAAAAAGAGAGAGGAGGATAAATCTTACAACACATGTCGCAGCCTTTGTAAAGTCTTGTTAATTGCTGGATTGTTGAAGTGGTCATTCGAATTTAAAATCTTTATCAGAATTTCGGAGTCTCCAAAAACTTGTGTTTCTTTATTTCCATTTTCACGTGCTATCTGACAAGTTTTTAGCATCCCTAGAATTTCAGCCTGGTTATTATTTCTCTGGCCTAGTCCCCAACTGAAGCTATATTTTCGAGATCCATCTGATTAAATCACTCAGCCTGCTCCTTCGTTCCCTGGGTTTCCTTTGGAGGCGTCGTAAAAAAAAATCGAGGCTTTTCCTTGCCTCCTCCACCAAGATTGAAAAACAGCATCTGTGTCTCGCAATCGCCATCCTGGAGTAATTGAGGGACGAACAGTGGATTTTTTTCTGTCCCGGAAAGTGTAGGTTCCTATCCATTTCTTTTCTTCAAGGAGGAGTGTGTTTTCGTTCTTGAAGGAGTGATTAGCCACTATTTCAAGGAGGAGAGATTTTGATTTAGCGACCACCATTGGAGGGCAAGGCAAAGTGTTGTTGAAGATCTGTTCATTTCTGGACAACCATAATTTCTAGCAAATGTATTTGGGGATGGCCTGCCAAATTCTTTTCCAAATTGAACTGCTTTGAACCTCATGAGGATAGCGCGCCTTCCAGGAGGAGAATAAGGTAACCACTGTAATCTCCTTTGGAACTGTGATAATGAGACCTTGAAGGGAGATATTCCATACTTCTTGGGCAAATGGACATTCCACAAACATGTGATCCATCGTTTCAAGAGTGTTACAACACATGGAGCATCTATGAGGTCCGATAATGCCTCTTTTTACCAGGTTTTCACCTGTCAATACTTTCTTGTGCATTAAAACCCAGTAGAAGAAGTTTATTTTGGGAAGTTCAAGAGGATCCCAGACCTTCTTCCAGAGGGATGTTGACTTGATCGACACTTGGGGGGATTGAAGAGAGGTGAATCCTTGAGCTGCAGTGTAAAAACCAGACTTTCCCCAGCCCCATTTGTCCAACAAGTGGAGATGAACAGGAGCTAATCTAGTCAACACAACTAGGAGAACATTTTTCTGAGATTGCAAATGATCTAGAGTTCCCGGGAAGACCCATGTCCGCTAGCTCCCTGAAGCATCCAACGAGGAGATATCTACTAGTTTTGTGAATCTGTGTTGAGTTAGCCACTCGCGGATCTCTTTGAATTCTTCAAAAACGTTGAGGGTCGCCTTTCCCATGATACTATCTTGCCACAACATAGTTTTTCCCCCATTCCCAAGGATGTGATATAGGTTCTTTTGGAATAAATCAAGCCTGCGATGATAGGGGTTCCATATCAACGTGCCTTTGGGAGTGTTTTCTACCTGAAGGTTTCTCAAGGAAGTCCTTTTGAGATATTTTTTCCTTAGTATTTGGATTACAGGCTGCCTACGATTTGTGTAGAGTTTCCAAAGGATTTTTCCACCCAATGCAAGGTTTGAAAGCTCAAGATCTCTTACCTATAATCCTCCTTCAGAAATTGGGCGTTTGACATTTTCCCAATTAACTAAATGATATTTCTTTTGATTGTATTTACCTCCATGCTAGAGAAAGTCTCGGATCAGTTTTAAAATATGAGTCATGATCACCTTTGGGGCCATAAGGAAGGAATCCTGGTAGATTGGAAAGGAAGACAGGACCAATTTTATAAGGGTGATTTTCCCAGCATTGGTAAGCCACTGACCACCCCAAGATGTGATTTTGGCTTTGATTTTTCTTATTACTTATGTCCACAGTGAAGACTTATTGGAACCCAAAGTTAAGGGAAGCCCGATATATTTTATTTTTTCCCAAGAAGCATAGCCCGAGAACCCCAAGTAATGGGAAATTCGTTGTATAGTTTGATGATCTACATTCCACCCATACACTTCACTTTTCCTTTTATTGATGAGCACTCCGGAGATATTGAAAAATCTTTGTAGGATTTCGCTGAAGTTCTTTGCAATATATATGGAGGATCCGCCCAACATAATAGAATCGTCTACAAAAAGGGCATGATTAATTGGATCAAGTCCCTTCATCAACCTAATGCCTGGGACTATCCCATATTTCTTTTTAGCAGACATCTTTCTGCTTAATGAATCTTCCTTCAAGATGTACATGAAGGGGGAAAGAGGGCAACCTTGCCTTAATCCCCTTGAAGCTTGAAAATAATTAGTCAGTCTACCATTCACTAGCGGGGCTATCCAAGGCATTTCAGTACGAGCTTTAATCAAGTTTACAAAGTCAGAACAAAAACCAAAAGAGAGAAGGACTTTATAAAGGAAGGAGAGGTTTACCTAGTCAAATGCATTTTCCATGTTGAGCTTTATAAGCATCCCTTGCTCCTGTCATTGATGACGGGAATGCATGGCTTCTTGCACTTGAATTACATTATCTAGAATATGTCTCCCTTTGACAAATCCACCTTTCATGGGAGAAATGAGATTCCTTAACAGAGGATTAATTATGTTTGCCAATAGCTTGGAAAAAAATTTGTATGAAGCATTGCATAGCGAGATAGGCTTGAATCTTTCAAAGGAACCCAAATTCACTTCTTTGGGGATTAAGGCTAGGAAAGTGGAGTTAGTGCTACCTCCCACTTTGTCTCTTTATTGGGAATCTTTAATCATTCTCAGCAAATCAGTCTTGATTGTTTCCCAGCATGCTCTATAAAATTGGATTGAGAAACCATCTAGCCTTGGAGCTTTGTCGGGCTCCATGGACCAGATAACATTGTAGATTTCTTCTTCAGTTAAAGGCTTCATGAGCACTGAGTTATCATTCCTTCTTACAAGAGAGGGGATGTGTGAGAGGAAGTCGGAGGTAGCCTCCTCACAACTGACACCATCTTCCTTGTAAAGGTTTTGAAAGTGAGTTTCTGCTGCTAATTTGAGTCGATCAAAACCTTTGTGAATCAACCCATCTGCGAAGGCAATTTCAGAAATGTGATTTCAGGAAAGGCAGACTCTGAACTGTCGATGGAAGAAGGAGGTGTTTCAGTCTCCAGATTGTAACCACAAGCTGCGAGACTTAAGCCTTCGGTACTCTTCTTCTTGGTGAAAAGTGCGGAAGGTTTTGCTTTGAGCAACTTGTTCTTTCTTTAATTCTAAGTTGGTGATGTCCTTGATATCCATTTCCAAGTGCAGATCTGATAACTGTTGAACAGTCTCTCATCCGAGACTAGAGGCGGTATTAATGGGTTGTTTAGCCTAGTCTTTCAAAGCATTTTTTGTTTCCTTTAATCTCTTCTCCCACACACATCTTGGAGACCCTGTAACTGGAGAGGACCAGGTTGTTTGGACAGCTTCCAACAACCCCTCCTTATCTATCCAAAGAGGGATGAAACGAAATCGAATTGGTCCCAAGTTTTCTTCCTCTTCTAAATGCAAGAGGATGGGTTTGTGATTGGAAGTCAGTTTTTGAAGAATCTTGGAAGAGATTAACCTCCTTTGCTACAAGAACGAGCTTTGGACTAAGAACCTATCCAAGCGAGCTGAAATATGATCATCCCCAAATTTGTTATTTGTCCAGGTGTAGAGTCCTTTCGAAGGCTTGAAGTCAAGGAGGTCCCACTGATGAACTAGCTCCTCAACTAAGGGAAGCATTTGTTCACTGCCACTATTGCCACCTCTCTTTTCTTTTGGTTCGAAAACTAAGTTTAGATATCTGGCTAGAATGATGTTTGTTGGGGAGAATATCTCTAAAAGGTCTGCTAAAGATTGCCAACAATATTTCTTCTCGGAATAAAGGTCTAGAACATAAATATTGAAGAGAGAGAGGGTAAGCTTACTTGAAGAATGTCAAAGTTTGGTGAAAATCCAATGTTGAGTCTCAAAAGAGATTTTAGATGAAACTTTTCTTTCTCCCACAGAGTTGCAAGACCACCTGAGGAGCCCCTTGTGCTAATGGATTTCCTTGTGTTTTTCTTCCATTTCATATTGTTGATTTCTAGAAGGGTTTCCTCTTCAATTTTAGTCTCTTGGAGGATGAGGATCTCAGGAGATTCAATTTTCAAAAGGTCTCTTTGACTGCTTCAGACTTCGATGGATTCCCCAAGCCTCTGCAATTCCAGGAGACTATGTGCATTATTTACTGGGATTGGAGTGGGTAGGACCTCCCTTGGGGGGCCTTTTCTGGTATTTCTTTCGATGGACATTTCAGTAATGGATTTGCTTCCATGCATTTTTTGCCTCTCTGCTTCTTCTTCTCTAGCTTCCTTATGTGATTTCCTCCATGCTCTTTTTTAGGGTCTCTCAAAAGACTCTTCTTCCGAGGATCCAGAGGTTTCTAGAGGTTTCGTTTTTATCATTTCTACGTAGGAGGGGGAGGAGGAATTTCCTAATGGGGAACCGGATTAGGTTGCCTCTACATTGACTTTCTCCACTGTGGGAGGAAGGGTCTGCTGCTCGGATTCCTCATTCGTTGGTTCAGAAGTTTTTGAAGGATTTTTGAGGATTTCGAAATGGTTTTTAGAAGCCTCTGGTCTTGAAGGGGCTGAACTCCCTTCCCCAAAAACCTTCCCTGAGATGGGAGCGTCAGTCCCCATTGAAGCCCCTTTCCCTTTGGATCTGTTGTTTTTCTTTGGTGGGGATGGTTTATGAACCTATATCCATTTATCACCTTTTGAGTTCTCCACCTCTTCCTCAGCCTTATTTTTGCAATGCCAGGTAAAATGTCCATAACCATGGAAATACCTGCATTTAAATGGAATTTGTTCATAGTCCAATTCTTGGATTTGAGACCAGTCTACAACCGTTAGTTGAATGGATTACGGGAGACCCACTTCCAAGTCAACTTAGATGCATATTCTTGCACAGGAATACTGATCCTTTCTCTCTGCTCTATCGATATATTTTCCGAGGGTGTTTCCAATGGATTCTAATGACTTCGAATTCCAACAATGCAAAGGTAAATGAGGAAGACACACCCAAATTGAGACTACTGATGGCACATCTTGTGTCGGATCAAAGTCTGGAGACCATTTATTCAGGTACAGGCCCTAGGGGCCCATAAAATATGGTCAATTCCTGAATATGAGGTTTTTGTCTTCTATATTGTCAAAGACGAAGGCAAAAAAGCCCCTACCAACAAGATGGCTTCTGATACCTTCCTTAACTAGAGGAATCCAGTTCCTCTGCACCCACGTGTCTATAGATTTGGGAGAGGGCCATATGCTAGTGAACTATCCAATGAGCCCTATTTCAGTTAATTTCAACGCAGATCAACACGTTTCTTCTACAGGGGGGGAAATTGTAGGGATATTATCAATCTTTTTCACAAATTTATGCTAAGCATCTTATGTTGGGCGTTTGCAGATGGTCGTGACCAGCTTCCTGAATGCCACGATCTCTGGAGGAAGAGGGGGGAGCCTCGAGGCCCCCTCCTAGGGCCATGGCAGCATGAGCAAGAAAGAAAATGGGGAGCGCACCAGAGCAGTCATGCACATGGTCTGTTTATAATTATTTTCAAAATTAAACAAATATCTATTTTAATTTCCGTTCTTTATTAATTATTATATATTTAATATGTGTTATAATAACAATAGAATTTAAGTAATGAAATAAATGGTCAATAAAATAATTATATATATTATTTTATTTTATTTTATTTTATTTTATTTTATTGACCATTTCTTTTCTTTTTTTATTCTTATTATTTATATATATATATATATATATATATATATATATATATATATATTAAAGGGAGTGTTTTAGGGTTTTTGGGTAGCGTACGGCCTCACATGAGGCCCACGTTCCTTTCTGGTGAAAACCCCCCTTCTCTCCAAGGGTTGTGCGACCTCCTGATCTAGGATCTTCTCAAGACTGAATTGAAACAGTCTTTGATTCCTTGCTGGAAACTCTAAGAAACAATTCACAGGTCTTTGTGAAATCTTGTCCTTCGTGAACAAGCGCTAAATGAAAGTCTCCTCCACGTGACCATGCCTTATGACCACACATCTATCCGAAAAGGCATGTCGTGATTTCGCGTATCGGCTATATGAGTCAATCGACTCTTCGTCCTTCGAACTTCTAAGTCCTGAAATTCCGACAAGGGTCTAGTGCATGCTAGCTCCTCTCTTATCCTCCATCCATATGACCCTTCACTATGACTTGGGGCCAATCCTTCCGAGCACGTCGGGATTTCGCATATCAAGAAATCTTGATGTGATTCACCTCCGTTCTCCCGATCCTCCGATACCCAAAATTGTGAAATATTTGGATTAGATCAACGATCCGCACTGGCTCTCCAGTCAACGGCTGTGATTATGTCGTGATTTAATGTTTCATGAATCCTCACGACTCATACCTTCAACTTCGTGATTTACAAATCAACGAAACGTTGATCTGTTGCCATGTGTCCTTCAATGGACGATCCTAATGATTTTTGAATTTCGTGTTTCGCGATTTTCGCGAATTCCACTCTGTTTCTTCCAAATCTTTTGGTTTCGTGAAATTCTGATGACTCCTCGCGACTAACTAGTGCACTACTTCTCTGATATCTAACGACTTGTAATATTTCGGCTCTTTCTGAATGGATTTTGACCCTCGATCTTGTCCAATCTTCAAAATTATTTTTTGAAGGATTTCTCTCGCTCAATCCTCCGTACTTGTCCTTCCTTCGAACTTCAATTTTTTGTGCTCCACCTTTGAGCACTTCAACTCTTCGAAACTTAGAAACTTTTCTAAGTGTTTCCTCTCGAGACTTATAACCACTACTCCTGCTGAACTTCTGGCAAATGAAATTTAAATCTCACCCCTTAGCGCACACTTGCACTCTATGTCTTTTTCAAAAGACTTTTTGACACCCTCTTGGCATACTCTGCGCTCAACCTCTTGAGCTTTCAAACTTTAACACAAGTTTGTTTCTATACACACTCCTTGCGCTCAATATGCACACTCTGCATACTGAATTTCCCCGCTATCTCTTCTGAGCTTTAAGTCGAAAAATACTTCTTCACACACACTCCTTGCACTCTGCATGCACTCCTTGCATAATCTTACAGAAGAGAAACAATTGAACTCATTCAATTATTCATTCATTTACTATAAACATCATCCATTCACAAACACATAACAACACACTCAAACCATAACAATATCAACACTGTGTATTTGGGTCAATTTCCTTTGTTCTATTCATTTCATAAAGAAACATAATTACAGTCGTTTATCCTTTACAACTATTACAAGAAAAACTTGTCTAAGGACCCAGTGCTTTTTTGCTCTTCTTCCTCCTATCTAAATACTATTACATTATGTTCAAGCAGTTACCTACTCAATTAATGCAACCTAATGACTAATCAAGGCTAATATCCGACACTTGTAATACATTTACAGTCGTGTAAAGGATTTACAATCGTTCTGTCATTTCAAACGGTGGCCCGACTTTACATACAGTTAATAAATTAACAAGAAAAACAAAAAGATCTTCACACCGCTTCCAAGCTAGTTAAGGTCGGTTTGGCTCCTTCGATGTGTTGAGGTGTCGATTCTGATTCCACATCCGCTTCCTTTTGATGTGATTGTGATGCTCCTTCATCACCTTCCCACATTTTCAAATGAGATAATATAGAAAAAGAGATAAAAGAGAAAAAAAAAAACAACGAGAACCCTAGACCTAGACTGTTAGAACTCATTTCCCTTTCCCTGGTAGAGGTTTCGTCCGCCATCCTCCCTTCTCTCTTTCTAAAAATTTCCTCAACCTCCTACACTAGTTTGGAGTGACCGTGGCATGTCCATGGCAGGCCTGGTGGGCGCGCCACCATGGCCACCATGGTCGGCCCAGCCAGGGCGTCGACGGCCCAGGGTTGTAAAGTTTTAACTTTTATGCAGTTCGTTCATTCCTCACTGGGCAGATTATTAAGCAGGCTTATGTAGGTACACATGTTTATTATGCAGGCTTATACAGGTCAGTGGTTGGTTGCAATGTGAAAAATGTTTTGTGCGGCACGAAG
>ML800565.1:14328-24805 GCA_009831015.1 Picea engelmannii
TGTGTGTGTGTGTGTGTGTGTGTGTGTGTGTGTGCATATATATATATGTGTGTGTGTGTGTGTGTGTGTGTGGTTTGAGGTCAAAGAGCCTGTGTGATTACAAGGTTGGTGAGCCTGGAAACAGATAGGCCAGTGCGCCTATACATGTACATACAATCATGATTATTAATACAATATTACATCGCTATGTGTAGACAAACTCAGACAAAAATAGATGGGGGGCCAACTCCACCAAAAAAGGGAAAATGGGGGAATATTTTAATAATATTACCAAGTGGGGAACAAGTCACCAAGTGGCGTAAAGCTACTTCTAAAGGTGAAAAGTGTCAAGTGGAAGGCATGCAATATATATTGCTAGATTTAGTGTATTTTGGGGGGATTATTGCATTATTATGGATGTTTCAGGCTCTTGTGAGCAAAAGGGAGTTATACAATATGGAAAATTCAATTATCACCTTATCTGCTCCGAGAAGCTTGTAATGAGTTGAGAGGATGTAACCAGATCTTTAATGTTTAGGAGATGGGTTGACAGACCGTGAGCAGTCTCTCTGGGTGAGAGATTGGTTGTTGTGAAGTGGTTGTCAAACCCTTGAGCATAATCTCCCAGTGAGAGTTTTTTTGAGAGTTTTTCTTTGGTGCACTGAGCATTAGTTGCAGGGCTTAGAGACTTCCTATCCGACTTGTTGTTGGTAACTCTGGGAAGGGAAGTGGGGCATCTGAAGGAATGTTGAGTAGAGAAGGGGCACACTTTCTTGGGTGTGATAGGTGTGTGGGGAATGAGGGACTGTGGGCTAGTTGCAATAGTGGATACTTAGGACTGAGCAATTCTGTTGAGAGTCAAACCTTAGTGTGTCACTAGAAGCCTTTTTCCCTGGTGGAGTTAAGCCCCAACTCGGGGGTGACCTTTTGTTAAAATCTTAAGACTAACAAAGTATATGGTTGGGAAGAACGTATGAGTTATGCACGCAGTTGGTGACTTCCATAAAAGATAAGTGTTATTTATGTGTTGTCTTGTTTACTGTGTGCATATTTGTCTATGTTTGACATGGGTTAATTCTTGTATGTTATCACATATAAGTAATTGTTGTTATTTTGTTTTATAATGCTTTCTCGTGTAAGGTGTTGTTTTCATTCAATATTGTGGTCGTGCAAAAAGTATGACAGTTGTTGTTAGTTCTCTTGTTTAGCTATCTTTTGTTATTGGTCATGAGTATTTGAGGTAGGAAAGTAGCCTGCATGCACATGAGACTTGATTTTTGTGTGTGCGTTTAAGGAAATAGACTATGCGCACAACAAAATTAGAATTTTCACATGACGTCGAGATGGTTGTGTGCACAGATATGTTGTGGACTCACTGCTCTAGTGTGCATTTGTTTGAGTTACTTGTACTGTTATAAGTTGCGTGGTGTGACTCAAGTTTGGGTAGAGCAATTTACTTCAAGTGATACAACGTGGACTTGTGTTAGAGTGGAATATGCATATTGAAACTTCAAAGTAGCATTGCTCAGTAGTGTGCTAGGGATGTTATAGTTTGGTTGAATCATAGCTACAAAAGTCGAGGTTGTGTTTCGTGGCCCAACCTGGGGTGGTTGAGGATGTTACATTATGGTATTAGAGTTATTGGTTCAACACTACACTTGTATGGGCCAGAGAGTATCATGAATAGATGTGTGCACTAAGAATTGGCACTGCGCAGTGCAAAGTTTAGTTTATGCAGAAAACATTGGTGTGCGGTATAGATTTGTGATGCGCAAAAAGATAGGGGTGCATGGGTGTGTGCACTAGAGTTTGGGATGTTAAAATCATCCAAGAGATCTGAGGGAAGGATTCTGACAAATTGGTGCAAAGTTTTCATGTAGTTATTGCATGAAATCATCTTACAAATCTTAATTGCCTACACATTTTACTGAATTTTCAGCAAATAGAGCAGGACATAGTCAATGCAGAAGGTTAAAAGCCATGGAATAGGCATAGAGGACTTATAATCTTGATGATGAATTTGGATATTTGTATATCGGCTTCGGTGCTAATGTTACATAATCCAAGGAGGAGCACATGAATTTAGCTGAAACCATAAAGGGATTGCAGAAAGATGTCCAGAGTTATAAGGATGATAACGAAAGGCTTGTGAGATCCAAGGCGTAGTAAGGTGACTTCAATGTCAAATTGATGCAAAGTCTAGACAAAATAGAAAAAAATATGGATAAGGAGACATAGACAAGTATATCAAGAAATCGCAGGTCTCATGATGAGAAAATAATAGAAGAAAGCAGTGTTGGTAAGCATTCTTTCAAGAAAGCGCGTAGTAGATCAAGTCCATCTCTTGTTAGAAAACATAAGAGAAGGACCGGGGTGAATGAACTACAGGGAGAAATGAATAAGATAAAGCCTCTTACCTTTGATTGTGAGAACAAGAAGGACGAATATGCAGAGACCTGGTTGCTGGGTATGAGGAAGTACTTTTAGTTGCATAACTATTCTGTGAAGGGAGAAAGGAGAATTGATATTTATTAGCTCAAGGGGAAAGAATTAATGTGGTGGGATCAATATGTGGAAGTGCAACACATTGATGAGAAGAAGGTGAATTGGAGAGAGTTAAAGAGGTATTTCCAAAATAAATACTTAACCAAGTAGTACTATGATAGGAAAATGAAGGATTTCTTCGAAATCAAGCTCGGGAGTATGCCGATAGACGAGTACGAAAGAATATTTTTAGAGATACTGAAATATGTGCCTTTTATCAAGAATGAACAAGTGAAGATTCAAAGGTACTTGAGTGGGTTTCCCCATTTATCAGTGACAAGATCAAGATATATTATGATGACCCTAATATGTTGGAAGAAACCATAAGGTGCACTAAGTGTCTTCATGCGCAACAAAGGAGAAGACCGTTTTTCCAAAAGGCTTGGGAAGATAAGATGGAAAACAAGGTGGATCAAAGAAAGAATGGGGACAAGACATTGTTTTACAGAAACACAGTACAAGGACAATCAACCCTCGAGGACCCCAAAATGTTGGAAAAAATGGGACAAAAGTCATGGAAACACCCTATGCAATGTTGGGGTTGTGGTGGAAATCATATGCGCATATATTGTCATCAAAGAGGTGATAAAGCGAGGACTGTGCACAATGTACAACAAGATGCGACAATTGAGGACATGGGTAGAAATGTGCCAAGGATTGTTTTTGCACTGGATAACAAGTAGGTTGAGTTTCAGTCACAGATGATCAAGGCAGAAGGTAAGATTAATGACCAACGCATTGCTATTTTAATTGACTCAGGAGCTATTCATAGTTATCTAGATGATAATATGGTAGAAAAATTTCATCTATTGAGAAATAAGCTTGGGAAACCTTGGTTGGTGTAGTTAGCTACATGAGCAAAAAAGAAAATTAATGAGATGGTTAAGGCATGTCTAATGGAGATAAATGGACTGTGCACAAATGCTGATTTGAATATTATACCTTTGGGCTCATATGATTTCCTCATTGGTATGGATTGGTTGGACAAACACCATGCCATCCTGGATTATTATAATAAGGCATTTTCTTTCCTACATGAGCAAGGAAATTTGAGAACAGTTCAATGAATTCCAAGAGTTGTGACTATTGGAGAAGTTTCGAATTTGTAGTTGAAGAAAATTTACAGGAAGGGATGTCAAGTATTTGTAGCGCACATGGAAGAGGAACCTAAGGATAAAGTGCCAAGTATTGAAGATTGGGAAGTGATGAAAGAGTACGAGGATGTCTTTAAATAGATACAATGATTGCTTGCGAAAAAGAGATATTGAATTTTCTATAAATCTGATGCTGGGAGAAGCACCTGTATCCAAGACTCCTTATAGGATGAGTATGCCATAACTGAAGGAGTTGCAGATGCAACTTGAAGAGATCTGATGAAGGGGTATATACGCCCAAGTGTGTCTCCTTGGGGTGCGTCGATTTTATTCATGAAGAAGAAGGATGGTACACTAAGACTGTAAGGTCTCTGTCCCTACAAAGCCTTATAAAAATACAAGCTAAAATTAAAGAATGAAGAAATTATATCTTGTACCATTCAATCATCAACGTATAATCATTTATTTTTCAACCTAAATTAAACTTATTAACAACATGAAAATAAGCTTAATTAACAACCACATAACACCACATATTCATGAGAATACATAAATAAAAATAACTCCATCTAATGCTAAATTCCCGATCTCTGGTTGTCCTCTCTGCTGCTCTGCCCAAAATTCTGCCCAAAACCGAATCTTCCTCTCTGCCAGCTAGGAACAGAGCCTATCTGGCCCCCTAGCTCCAGGATTCCGTGATGATTCCTGGCTCCCGAGCCCAAAACTTCCAGCAACTTGGTGCACCGCTGTAACAGTTCACCCAAACTCCAAACCAGAAAATACAGTCCCTGTTCTCAAATGCTCTCCTTTCCCCAAAATTCCAAAAAGTCCCCCTTTTCTGAATGCCTCTCCCCCTCATATCCTCCCCATTCACCACCTCTTCCTTCATTTAATGCCACGCACATTATCCCTCCATTTACTACCTTATCCCTCCATTCAGTACCCTATTCCCTATCATACGTAAAGTTTTATAATAAAATAAATTAAAGTTATTAAGCCTTCAATTCTTTACCCGAATCATTAAATGTGTTAAGTTATCAATTAATTAATTAATCAACATGTACTAAACAATAATTAATTAATTAATAGTTAATCATTACTTAACTAATACACATTAGGACAATTAATTATTTAATTAACTATTCTTGATAACCTTAAGCAACTATTTAACTAGGGTTGTTACATACACCCACCCTTTAGGAAACTTCGTCCCAAAGTTGAGATATTTTATGATACAAGGGAAAAGAAACATGGTTCACACATTCATAACAAATAACTGACATTATTAGTAAGTAAGCCAGAAACTCATTCATACTAGTGTACATGTGCAAGAAATGCATGTGTAGCTAGTACATACAAGTCTCGTTCATGTACTAATATCAATAACTATCATTTCTATAGTAATTTCCATATGCATGCAATCCATTCAACAATACTATTCATTTTATAAAAGAAAATAAACCAATCAAATGTTTGCGAAATCCTTTAATTTCAATTATCTAGCTCAACAATGTTATTTAGACAATTGTAGTTTAATTACATAATTATGAATATTCATATATATAAGAATTTTCTTTTTAGAAGGAAAATAATAAGTTCCAACATAGGGCAAATCTCCATACACTCTCAACTATTTCTACTCATCCTTCCTCCCTAACTTACTTCCATCTTCCATTCCTATCCTTCCTTTGCTGGACTATCTCGGAGCATCAACTATATTGACCTAAATCCAAATAGAACCCATAAGCGGAAGTGTCACTATCTTGACCAAGCTTCCCCAGTAGGCAACTGACAGTCATCATCACATGTTTAGGGGAGCGTGAGCTAACATCATCCTCCCATGACTTCAGGTTTCGAAGGATACACGGTGGGAAATGCCTCCACCCTTCCTAACGGGACTAGGGTCCACACCCTAGAATGGAATATACAGTGGCACTGTGTTGCTGGGAGTTTTGTCATCATCTATTCAGTTTTGGGCAGTCTCACCACCTGAAATCCTACACTGGTCCACATATCATAGCAATGCATCCAAACCAATATAATTTCACATACAAAGATTCATACCATAATGTTTCTCGGCTAGTGGTCATAACATCCACTTTCATCATCATTATCCCTTGGCTATTTCATAGCCCATAACCTGCAGATTACTCTGTAACACAAACTCATACATTTCTATGCACTGTCATCATGTAATTGCATACAATCATAATTTCAATTTGGTATCCGCATACCAACAACTTTAACATCAAAGTTTTCAAGTTAGAAATAGATCTCATAATATCCCATAATTCAATTAACAACACCCATTCATAAAATTATCATTTACATAATAGATTGCATCATATCCAACATCATTCAAATAGCATTTAAATCTTCATAGGATTCTCATTCACACAATATGTCGCATCATATCCATCATCATCATCAATAACAATTAGATATTCATAGGATTTACATTCACATAGTAGATCRCATCATATCCAACATCATTCTAATATCATTTAAACCTTCATAAAATTTACATTCTCAYAGTATATTGCATCATATCCATCATTATTCAAATACATTTAAACATTCATAAAGATTCATACGTCTTAAAAGTTCAAGTGTATCATTTAATAGTTTCACTTGTGAATAGAAAATAAAAGTGTGTAGGCCTCAGTTAATCMTGGTTGTCTAAGTCAAAAGGTGGTGTTACATACACCCAACCTTCTAGAAACATATTCTCGAGGTGGTCAAAAAAGTGAGGGATAGTCTTGTCGTAGTGTCTTGGYGTCTTCCCAAGTAGCAGATCCTGGACTATACTTGTCCCATWGGACCTTAACTTGGTCTACCAGATGGTTCCTGAACTTTYGGACTCTATGGTCCAATATGCGTAACGGTTCTACCATGAGAGTTCCCGCGTCCGATACTTGCAATTCCTTCCAATTTATCTTATGTGATTCATCAACAAMATAATGACGTAAAACAGATACATGAAAAACATTATGAGTTTTATGCAATTGGGGTGGCAGTACGMGAYGATAGGCAACGTGTGCAATTTTCTCTTGGATTCTGAACGGTCCTATAAATYGAGGTGAAAACTKTGTCYCCTTCCTGAACCRTATGGTACTCTTGTTAGGCCTRATACAAATGAAAACCTGGTCTCCCACTTCATAACTTCGTTCGGTCTTGTGTGCATCTGCATAACTTTTCTACCTATCCTATGCTTCCTTTAGTCTTTTCCTAATCTGAATCACATGTTCCTCCATCTCTTGAATCAATTCTGRCCCAACTGTTACTCRGTCTTCTAATCTATCCTAACTCAATGGCGTTCTACATGGCCTTCCATACAGAGCTTCGTAGGGTGGCATTCCGATGGAGCTATGAAAGATGTTATTGTAGGCAAACTCTACCAAAGGTAGGTACTTCTCCCAATGGGTTTGATTATCCATGATGTACATCCTAAGCATGCCTTCCATGACTTGATTTACCCTCTCAGTTTCCCCATCTGTTTCAGGATGATAAGCTATGCTTAAGTTCAACCGAGTCCCCAATGCTGACTGCAAACTTGTCCAAAACCTAGAAGTGAATCTGGAGTCCCTATCTGAAATGATCTTCTTAGGTATCCCATGCAAACGGATAACCTCACTTACAAACACACGTGCCACATCAGTGACATCGTAAGTGTCTCTTACCGGAATAAAATGAGCACTCTTGGTTAACTTATCAACTATCACAAGAATGGCATTGTGTCTATGAGATGTGAGAGGCAACCCCACAAAAAAATCCATAGAGATGACTTCCCACTTGGACATAGGAACATCATGTGGTTGTAGGAGGCCTCCCGGGTGGTGGTGGTCGTCTTTCACTTGTTGACACTCTAGGAATTTGGCGACGAAATGGACTATATCGCGCTTCATGCCTACCCAGAAGAAAATCGTCCTCATGTTTTCGTACATCTTCTTCACACCCAAATGTGCACAATAAAGTGCTCTATGGGATTCCTTCAGTATGATGCTCAAATATCCCCATCTTCAGGGATGTACATCCTTCCCCGATATCTCAATAGTCCATCTGCTTCCAGACTATATCCTTCATACTTTGGATCTAATTTCCTCCCACTATGGAGGTTTGAAGTAACCTCTAAATACCAACTGTCTCCTTGGAGTTGCGCCAACACACGTTCCCTCAGATTGACTTTTAAGGGTACCAAGGAGAAGACACGTGGTCTCCTACTCAAGGCATTTGCGACCACATTTTCCTTTCCCTTGATGTATGAAATACCAAAATCGTACTCACTCATAAACTCACTCCATTGCCTTTGCCTGGCATTCAGATCGCTTTGAGTGAAGAGATGTTTTAAACTTTGATTGTCCATTTTGAGCTCAAAGTTTCGCCCCACAAGATAGTGCCTCCAAAGTTTCAGAGCTAGCATTACAGCTGCCAACTCTAAATCATGAGTCACGTATAGCTCTTCGTGTTTCTTCAACTTCCTTGATGCATAATCTATCACTCCTACATCCTGCATTAGCACGGCCCCCAACCCTTTCTTCGAGGCATCCGTGCAGACGGTGAAGTCCTTTTCCATATCCAACACTCGTAGAATTGGTGCACTAGTTAGTAACCTCTTAAGCTCAATGAATGCACTATCACATTCTTCTATCCATTCATACCTGACCCCCTTGCACTGAAAAGTGGTGATGGGTTTCACTATTTTTGAGAATCCTTCCACAAATCTCTGATAATAACCTGCTAGCCCCATGAAGCTTCTCACCTCATGGGCACTTTCCGGCACTGGCCACTCCATAATGGCCTTTACCTTTTCTGGGCCTACAGAGATTCCTTCATCAAAAATGATATGACCTAAATAGTGGATCTCTTTCTGAAAGAAGGAACACTTCGACAACTTCCCATACAATTTTTTCTCTCTAAGGCAGGACAACACCACTCGCAAGTGTTCCTCATGTTCTCGTTCATTCTTGGAATACATGAGGATGTCATCTAGAAAGACTTGTACAAAATGGTCTAAGTACTTCTGGAATACGATGTTCATGAGGCTCATGAATACCGCTGGCACATTGGTCAATCCGAAAGGTACTACGAAAATCTCGTAATGTCCAAATTGGGTTCGAAAGACAGTTTTAGGAATATCGCCTTCCTTGATCCTTAACTGGTGATACCCTGATCACAAATCGATCTTTGAGAATACCGTTGCTCATTTCATCTGATCAAAGAGGTCATCTATTCATGGAATTGGGTACCTATTTTTCACTGTAGCACAGTTCAAGTCCCTGTAATCTATACACAATCGTAAGGAACCATCCTTCTTCTTTACAAAAATTACTGGTGCACCCCAAGGTGAGACACTGGGTCTTATTAGTCCTAAGTCCAGTAACTCTTTCAACTGCATTTGTAACTCACAAAGTTTTGGTGCTGTCATTCGATACAGAGTCTTGGAAATTGGTTCTGCACCAGGTTTTAGCTCAATAGTAAAATCAAGCTCCCTCTCAGGAGGTAACCCTGGTAACTCGTTCGGGAAAACATCCTTAAATTCTGACAATACCGAGTACTGATCCAAGGAGGGTCCCTTCCTTTCATACACCGCTACCACTACATATATTCGACACCCTTGCCTCAAGCATCACTTAACCTTCACAGTTGAGATAAAGCATAATGACACCCTTCTCTGTACACCCTGGATCTCTATTGGCCTTCCTTCGTCGTCAACACAGAGCACCCTTTTTGCGAAACAATCCACCAAAGCTCGATGAGCTTCTAACCAATCCATTCTAATGATTAGGTCATACGCCTTGAGAGCAGTAACGTATACCTTCAACCTGGTAGTACACACTCCTAGGTCTACTATGCAATTATCAACGCTAGGTCCTACCGCTTGTTTTTCCCCCGAGGCCATCTCGACTTGTTTAAATTCGTCGTGCTCATAGGCTACCAACCCACTCTTTTCTAATGCAGATGGTGAAATGAAACTATTTGTAGCACCGAAATCAAATAAAATATTTACATTGATATGATTTAGCGTACCTGATGACTCCACCACCGTGGATTGATGTTTTGCCTAGAGATTATTAACCGCTACATAAATATGGTGGCTGCTACTTGCTCTTCCAATCGGGGCCTTTCCTTCTCTATGCACAAATCCTAATTGTAACTCTGGGAAGTCACGCCGGTAATGGGGTCCTCCACACCCCCAACATGTAACATGGGATTGAACCTGTGCATTTTTATTTGATTGTCTCTGAAATGAGTTCCTTCCCCTGGAACCCCTGCCCCTACTAGCTGCTCCCTAAGATGGCTGTGGACCTGCCTGCGTCGTTGGTGACGAACGGGATGCTGCACTTGCTGCCATTGAAATCCCTGCGGCTACTGCCCTTGGTGCGACTCTGTTACCATATGGAGGTGGCCTTGAGCCCCCTCCCCTAGGAAATTTCCTAGGGGCCTTCCCCATTAATCCAGGATGATGCGGAAAGGTCATTCTCGTACCTCCAGTTAAGTTCATGTGCTTCTCCGCATAACGTGCATTTTCCATAGCTTCCGCTACTAAAGACGGTTTCCACATTCGCACCATAGCCCTTATCTTAGGGTTCAACCCATAGTCAAAGCGTTCTGCCTGTCATTCGTCATTATCCATATATGAAACATATTTGACCAATTCCATAAACCTAATCTCATATTCTTCTACGATTTTGTTTCCCTGTACTAAGACATGAAACACCCCTACCTGTTGTTCCTCATAGTAAGCTGGTAGATGTTTTCTTCGGAACCTCTCCTCGAAAAGTTCCCAAGATATGGTGTCTGGGGTAAGATGCAGTTGCCTTTCCAAGTGTTAAGAACCAAACATCAATATAGCATATAAA
>ML800565.1:35060-57344 GCA_009831015.1 Picea engelmannii
TGAGGATTCCTGGCCCCCGAGCCCAAAACTCCCAGCAACTTGGTGCACCCCTGTAACAGTTCACCCAAACTCCAAACCAGAAAATATCCTCAGCAGAAAATATAGTCCCTACTCTCAAATGCTCTCCTTTCCCCCAAATTCCAAAAAGTCCCATTTTTCCGAATGCCTCTCCCCCTCATATCCTCCCCATTCACCGCCTCCTCCTTCATTTAATGCCACCCACCTTATCCCTCCATTTACTACCTAATCCCTCCATTCAATACCCTATACCCTGTCATACGTAAAGTTTTATAATAAAATAAATTAAAGTTATTAAGCCTTTAATTCTTTGCCCAAATCATTAAATGTGTTAAGTTATCAATTAATTAATTAATCAACATGTATTAAACAATAAATAAATAAATAATATTATTAATAGTTAATCATTACTTAACTAATAAACATTAGGGCAGTTAATTATTTAATTAACTATTCTTGATAACCTTAAGCAACTATTTAACTAGGGTTGTTACAAAGACTTTGTATCGACTTCAGGTAGTTGAACAAGGTAACAATGAAGAACAAATATCCTCCACCAAGGATAGATGACCTGCTTGATCAACTGAGAGGAGCACTTATATTTTCCAAGATAGATTTCAGATCTGGCTATCACCAAGTGAGAATAAAAGAGGAAGACATTAGCAATTCTTCCTTCAGAACAAGGTATGGTGATTATGAGTTTACAATGGTTCCATTTGGGTTGTCAAATGTACTAGTTGTCTTCATGTGTTTGATGAATGGAGTTTTCATAGATTACTTGGATAAGTTTGTCGTCATATTTTTGGATGGAATTCTTCTTTACTCAAAGTCTGAAGAACAACACGAGAAACACTTGAAGATGATGTTGAAGATATTGAGGGAGCATCAAATTTATGCAAAGTTGAGCAAGTGTTCATTTTACTAGAGACATATTCATTACTTGGGTTATATCATTTTTGAGGAAGGCATAACTGTGGACACAATGAAGATAAAATCCATCAAGGAATGACTGACACCAAGAATTTTTACAGAAGTGAGATCCTTTATGGGTCTAGAAGGGTACTAAAAAAGGTTTATTAAAGGATTCTCATATATTGCACATCAAATCACATCCCTCCAGAAGAAAGGTGTGTGATTTGAGTGGATTTCAGATTGTGCAAGGAGTTTTCAACACTTGAAATGCTTGTTAACAAGTGTGACAATTTTAAGAATTGCTAATCCAGATGCAAATTTCGTTGTATCCATGAATGCATGTAAAGAAGGACTTGGTGGAGTCCTCAATCAGAATGGACTTGTGGTGTGCTACGAATCAAGGAAGTTGAAAGAGCATGAAAGGCTCTATGCTATGCCTTTTTATTGGTATCCATAGTGAATTCTTTGAAGATGTGGTGGAATTATCTCATGTGTATAAGATTTGAATTGAGAACAAACCATTGTGGTATAAAATATTTGTTTGGACATCCAAGTTTGAATTCTAGACAAAGGAGGTGGTTAGAATTCCTAAGCAAGTATGACTTTGAAATAAAACATATCAGAGGAAAAGAAAACAAGGTGCTTGATGCACTCAGCAGGAGGGTGCATGAGATGCATGATACAACCATTATCATGTACGATACATATTTGTATGATAGAATTTTGGAAGTTTCTAAATCATATATGTGCTATGTGGACATAAAGGTGAGCTTAGAACAAGGTATGTCACAACAAAAGTTTGAAGGTTACGAGTTAAGAGAGGATGGGATCCTCATGTATAGACATAGAGTCTACGTGCCAAATGATTAGAAGTTGAAAAGCCTAATTTTGTCAGAGATACATAAGGTTCCTTATGATGGACATCTAGGTTACCAGAAGACCATTTTCATGGTCAAGAAGAAAAACTTTTGTCCAGGTATGAAAAAGAAAGTTGTTGATTTTATTGTGAGATGTCTCGAATGTTAGAAGGTCAAGGATGAACACATACATCCAGCTGGTTTGAAATAGCCCTTGCCCATGACTGAGTGGAAGTGGAAAGTGGTGACCATGGAATTCATAACTAAGTTTCCTAGGATTGTTAAGAAACATGATTCTATTATGGTGGTGGTGGACAAGCTTACTAATGCTGCCCATTTTATTCTAGCGAAGTCAACGCACAAGGCAAACGACATTGATGAGATATACATATGAGAAATAACCAAGTTGCATGGTGTACCTAAGAAAATTGTGTCTGATAGGGATTCCAAGTTCACTTCAAAATTTTGGAAAGGGATATTCAAAGGATTTGGGACAAATATGAATTTTAGCACATCACATCACCCTGAGATAGATGGTCAGACAAAGAGAGTAAATTGGGTGATTGAAGACATGTTGAGGATGTATGTGATGGATAAACCATCAAAATGGGAAGACTACTTGCATTTGGTAGAGTTTTCTTATAACAATGGGTATCATACATCTTTAAAGATGAGACCATTTGAATCATTTTATGGTAGAAAGTGCAACATGCTAGTGAATTGGGACAACCCAACATATTGCATAGTAGTTGGGCTAGATTTTCTCCAAGAAATGGAGGAGCAGATGGTAAGGATAAGGCATAATCTAAAGGATTCCCAAGATAGGCAGAAAATACGGGCAGATAAAGGAAGAACCCACAAAGAGTTTAAAGTGGGTGATCATGTGTTTCTGAAAGTGAAGGCTAGGTTCAGTTCCTGAAGTTGGGAAAATGTTATAAGTTAGCAGCGCACTACTATGGGCCATTTGAAATCCTTGAAAGGATTGGTCCTGTCGCTTATATGCTTGCATGGCCTGTGTCCTTGTGTATTAATAATTTTTTCCATGTGTCATTGCTTAAGAAGTATGTACCTGATGATTATCATATTATTGATTGGAATGTGATTCAGGTGGAGCCAGAAGACGGATTTCAAGTGCGACCGATTTGCATATTGGATCGGAAAATAAAGAAGCTCTGAAATTGAGTCATGGAGATGGTAAAGGTCTAATGGACCTGGTGCGGTCCCAATGATGCAACTTGGGAGTGTGAGGATGCTATGCAAGTAGAGTATCCTCATCTGTTTGAAGATATTTGAAATTTTGTATGAACATGTGTATATGATGCACTAAGGAATGCATAAATAAGGGGGAGGGTAATGTAATGTCCATGATCCAAACCCTTTGTAATTGTACATATAGGCTAGTGAGTTGTTGGTATTAATTGTTAATGTAATGGGTATATAGGTTGGTGAGCCGTTGACACCTGGTTTTGATGTTGCATGCATTCAAGTAAGTGCACAAATAATTGTTATAAAGACAAGGTGTACACATTTTGTGTGTTGCGCACACCTGGGTAAGTGCACAAATTACACCATGCTGCGAACACTTGGGTAAGTGTGCGATGATGACCATATGTGCACATATTTGATATTTATATGTGTGTGTGTGCATGCATATATATATGGCTGTATATGTTTTGAGGCCGAAGATACTCTATGGTTACATGGCTGGTAAGCCTGGACATAGATAGGCCAGTGCGCCTATCCATGTAAATATAATCATGATTATTAATATAATATTACATTGTTGCACGTAGACAAACTTAGACAAAAAGAGATGGGGGGCAACTTCACCGAAAAATGGAAAAGGGGGGAATATTTTTAATAATATTACCGAAAAGTGTATGTGGATATGTTTTCATCCTAAGTTCTCGAGGGTAGGGAACAGGTCACCAAGTGGTGTAAAGCTACTTCTAAAGGTGACATGTGTCAAGTGGAAGGCATGCAATATATATTGCTAGCATTAGTGTATTTTGGGAGGATTATTTCATTATTATGGATGTTTCGGGCTCTTGTGAGTAGAAGGGGGTCATACAGTATGGAAAATCTGATTATTACCTTACCTGCACCAAGAAGCTTGTAAGGAGTTGAGAGGTTGTAACCAGAGTTTTACTATCGAGGATATGGGTTGAAAGGCCGTGAGTAGTTTCTCTAGGTGAGAGATTGGTTGTTGTGAAGTGGTTGTCAGACCCTTGAGCATACTCTTCCGGTGAGAGTTTTACTAAGAGTTGTTCTCTGGTGTGATGAGCATTAGTTGTAGGACTCAAATATTTCATATCCGACCTATTGTTGGTAACCCTGTGAAGGGAAGTGGGGTATCCGAAGGACTATTGAGCAGAGAAGGGGCACACTTCCTTGGGTGTGACAAGTGCATGGGGAATGAGGGACTATGGGATATTTGTGGCAATGGGAACTTAGGACTGAGAAATTTTATTGAGAGTCAGAACTTAGTGTGTCACTATAAGTCTTTTTCCCTGGTGTAATTAAGCCACAGCTCGGGGGTGAACTGTTGCTAAAATCTTAAGAGGAACAAAGTCTATGGCTGGGAGGAACGTCTGAGTTATGCGCCTAGTTTGTGACTTCCATAAAATATAAGTGTTCTTAATTTGTTCTCTTGTTTACTGTGTGCATATTTGTCTATGTTTGACATGGGTTAGTTCTTATATGTTATCGCATATAAGTAATTGTTGTTATTTTGTTTTATAATGCTTTCTCATGTAAGGTGGTGTTGTCATTCGGTATTTTGGTCGTGCATAAGTATGAAAAATATTATTAGTTCTTCTATTTAGCTATATTTTGTTATTGGTCACGAGTCTCCAAGGTAGGAATTGATTGACTGGGTGCGCAGGAAAGTATCCTGTGTGCACATGAGACTTGATTTTTGTGTGTGTGTTCAAGGAAATAGACTTCATGCACAATGGAATCATAATTTGTGCGTGACACCAAGATGGTTGTGCGCATGAATGGGATATGGCATTAATGCTCTAGTGTGCAGTTGTTTGAGTTACTTCCGTTGTTATAAGTTGTGTGGTGCGACTCAAGCTTGGTCTGAGTGCATTAAAGTGATACTGCATGGAATTGCATTAGAGTGAAAATTGTGGAGTGAAAATTCAAAGTAACATTGCTCAGTAGTGTGATGGGTATATTACAGTTTGGTTGACTCAGAGCTATAGAAGTTGAGGTTGTATGACGTGGCCCATCCTGGGGTGGCTGGGGACATTACAATGACATGTGGTAATATTTAATGTTGAGGTTAGGAGGGGTGATAACACATATCCCATGATAAGGGAGGGGTGATAGAAAGCAACCCATGGGAAGGGAGGGGTGATACTTGACATTTCTCCCTCCCTTCACATAGGGTGCATAATGAGGTATTCAATCATATCACCAAACATTAAAGATGCCTTCACAAATGAATAACATTATATTAGTCATCATTGTTCAAAATGATGCATCTTTGTAAGAACACTATGAATACACTAGTACATTGGGCCCATATTCTGACAATTTACCGATGAAGGTTAGCCACAACAACATATCAAGTACGACAGAGCCTACAACCCATTTTTTGTCACATCACAACCATCATAATTGCAACCAAATATGGTTCCATCATATGTTTGACATAACAATATACCATTGCAAGACAAACAAAAAATTATGTTGTACAATCGACAGTTGTTCGTCGCAAATCCAGTTCGTTTCTGTCGCAATTTTTTTATAAGAGCGACCAACCTACGATGAACGTGGATCACAATCAACCAATATTCAAAACCATTTTTGTCCTAGGTTCGTCCTTCGATCGACCATTGTCTGTGTTTTTATAGTCCCGCCTTGGCTGCTTTTGACATGTCAAGGAACCTATGAAAAGCTTCAAGTATGTTAGATATCACAATTTTCTCTATAGAACTAAAGAAAATTTAGCATATTCAATTCAAAATATCATATTTTACCTTGCAGGGCCAGGTGGTGTCTTCCCTTCTCGTCTCAATGCACTCTCCTTTACATTGTCCTATATATTCTTCCATTCCCCCTCGGGCATGGCTAAAGGACGATCATACTTAGGGTTCTTTTTCAATTGAACTCTATATTGATCTTTGACATATTTCAAATATGTACTGACCCTTGAGGTGATTTCAAACTTTTTTAACATATCACCAAACATACCGAACATATGGTTCATATGATTATGTTTCAAATCTTTATTCTTAGAATTCCACCGTGTGTGAATGGAGGACCCAAAAATATCTAAAGTCTTGTCATGCAAGATCCTGTAAAAAACATTGTTTCCTGCAAAACAATAAGATAATTAGATTAAAATAATTTGAAAGATTTAGATTTCAATTAAATGGTATGAATTAATTAAGATATTCACAAATACCTAGGATTTGTTGTATCTTTAAGGGCACCAAGTTATCATCCACCAAAAAGTCGATGGAGATTGTTCCCTAGCTTTGAACACATGATGCTCCAAGATTAAAATGCCCTATAGAATCATCCTCATGAGATTCACATTATAGACCATCACGTGCACGATATAGCATGTGCAATGGAGGCGTCTCATGGGCCGAAATATTTTTAGTCCTCTGAGCCAGAGACATAGAGGAAAATAACTTCACAGGTATGTGGCTCATGCTAGGACGCTATGGGGTTGGTGCATCACTGCTATCAGCAATGTCCCCACGACCAGGCTATCCTATCGATCCCAAAAATTCCTGTAGAAAGAAAACATTTGAGTATTGCRCATATAAAGGTATCAAATAAAATTTCATAAATTAATATATTCCATAAATAACCTTTTCTAAAAATTGCACTTATACCATATTGTTCTGTATCCTGCATTAAAATGCCTATCCTTTTTCTGGTCTCCTATGTAGTTSTTTTACACCTAGCCAATTAATTGAGTTCCCTATTTTCCTTTCTTAAGGCATTTTGAATTGTTTGCATTGGGTTGATTGAATCAAATATTTCATTACCCAAATCATYGTGCTCCGACGRTGTGCTTGTCTACATAAAATAATAAACATGTTAATTCAATTATTGTCAGCARGAATTGATATGAAAATTAGTGTTCTACCTGCTGTGAGCTAGCCGATGACTTCCCACGATCACTCTGCCACAATATAAGAAGCATGGAATTTTATAAAGTTAGAAAATAATATAAGAAGCACAAGCTATTAAACTCAAGAACAGTCGTCAGAGGCCTCCTCTGTCAGAGATGTGAAGCTTGACTTGATCGAACTCTAGTCTCATGCGCAATCTCCTCTTGCCATATGGTCTTCTGATCTCTGCTACTCTCGACAGAACCAATATCGTCGGGTTAACCGCTTTACTCTGTCTGAACTTTGAACCCCACCACCTGGAGTCCACCGGGATTTTGCATTTTTATGTGAACCCTATAGCCGGCTTTCCAAGACCCTCCGCACCTACAACTTCCCTTTAGCGGCCCTTTGCCTTCACGGGACTTACTACCAATGCTCGACCGTCTCTTTATACCAGACTACCGGTGAACCTTATTATCTGGATGAGTGAACTATATCAGACAGTACCAAGGAACATCGATTGCAAATACATGCAAATAAGCGAGATCACAATGTCCGCATATTACTGAGACAATAAGAAAAACTTCAGAGATGAATATAAGCGGAAGACTTGATTTATATTAATCAGATCAATCCTCGGGTATTACAATCTTTGTGTCAAATGCATAGATTACAGACTCAGAGCAGTATGCTCTTCTCTCTCAAACTTAATTACAGACTCTGCACTCAATAAAGACACAAAGCTTCAGACAGAAGGGAAGCTTAGAGACTCAAACTCACACTCTAGACTCGGATGCGAATGCCCGATAATTATCTCTCATCCTTTACTTATACAAATTTGTGAAGGAAGAGTCATCATGAAGTAAAGACTCAAATAGACAAGTGGCCCATATGTCTGCCACTGAATCTTTACATTTAAGATTTGGCGGTAATGATCGTGCAAGATTCTCCGACCAAATCATGACTTTATTTCATATCAACTGAAAGCAAACTAGAACAGTAATTCTGACGGGGTAGTCATGCAAGATTACCCGACCAGAGGACAAATATATATGACAAAGTAAAGTATCACATGACAAATAGTAGAGCATCTTGGAAATGTGGGTCAAACCTCACCAAAAGTCGAAGAAGTGCTCCAATTTTCCAAGATTCTCATTATTACAACAAGGACAATAATTACACAGTGGAGGTTGATTACGGTAACCCACTAAACCTGAATGACACCACTGTCGGCCATTTAGACATGAATTTACATGAATACACTGTGGATTTTGTTATGTCAACCCACGGAAACCGATTTGGAGATATTTAATCATTCTCAAGGAATCCAGAAAATCTTTCGGGATAGTTGAGTGTATCCCAACATTTGGTATAGATTTTTCTTGCTATGAAAGGCTGTCCATTAAGGATTTGTACAATTTTTTTTGTCTTAACAACCCATTGATAATGATTAAAAATAAATGAACGCAATAGTTATCCATCATTTGGCCCTTGTTGGAAAAGATCTTGTACTGATGATAAAGGAGTAAATGAGCTTAAAATTCTTAGATCGATTGCCCCTTTTTTTAGCCCAAAGTCTTTCCACCAGTCTGCTAGCCAAAGTGGTGGCCTTCCACACGTGGCAGTGTTTACATTTCCAAACTTGACGAGAGTAAAAAATTCTTCTTGCTGAATGAAATTCCACCATAATTCTTTGTATTCATGATAATTATAACTAGTTTCTGGGAAAATAATATTGAGATTCCTTTCAGGCCAGTCAAATAATAATCTGGGTCGATCTAGACAAAATTATTGTTGATTATGTCCCATATTATCTCTTATATCCCAGACTAGGATAATATCATGAAATAACTCTGTTAAAGAATTTTGAGCCTCAACTACTTTTGAATTTGTCCTCGAAATTATGGGGGCTAAAACATTTGGAATCCTTCTTCCTCTTACCTCAGGTACCAAATTTGAATATGCCAGATGAGTTGTCTGAGATAAAATCTTTACACTTCTTAGCTCCCAATGGGGTACCCACCTTGCTGCATAGGATTCCCAGGTTAAGGAATCAGGGACATCAACTATTGTTTCTATACCATCTCTTAATTGGACTGAAATTAGTAAGCAAAAACTTTGAAGATGTTCTCTGCTTAGAAAGTCTGGTATAGAATTTTGTGATCCTTGAATATGCTCAATTGAAAAATCAAAATTACTGAATAAAGCCTGCCACCTAGCAAATTTGGAGTCACCTGGAGACTTCAATTCTTTATTAAGAACCTTATTCATTGTTGTTGCATCAGTTCTTAATAAATAAAAAATTATATATCAAATAGATTTCAAAATTTTGTATAGCATTTAAAGCAGCCTTGATTTCTTTTTCTAAGGTAGAATAATTATTTTCTGCTGCATGCCATAGTCCAAAGGAAAATTGAATAATTTCTTCTTTTCCTTTATCTCGTACTTGCTTAAGTACTGCTCCCCAGCCAATATTACTGGCATATGTTTCAACAATCTTGGGGAGTTCATCATCAGAAATATGAAGAATTGGAAGATTCTTGGCTTTGGCTTTGATATTTCTCACAGCTTGAGTATGAGCTTCTGTCCAGGGACTGGGATCCTTCTTTAATCTTTCTTTCAGTAGCTTTCTGTCTTGAGCGCATTTCTTATAGAAATGGCTAATATAGTTCAAGCTACCTAGAAATCTTTGTAGCTGGGTTTTGTCAAGAATCTTGTCAAGAAATTTATCTGCAAACTCTACAGCATGAGTTTGTAGAGTTAGTTTCCCATTGTCAATAGTATGGCCCAAGAATTTTATCTCAGTTTTGAAAAGTTCAATTTTCTTTTTAGAGAGAACTAGGCTTGTTTGTTTTATAACTTGAAAAAATTTCTTCAGATGCTTGAAATGTTGCTCCATGGATGAGGAGAATACCAGTATATCATCAATATATACAATAAGCCAATCAAAATATGGCTTGAGAGTATCATCCATTACTCTTTGGAATTTAGCTGGAGCATTTTTTAGCTCGAATGGCATAAAATTCCACTCATAGTGTCCAACAGGGGCATTGAAAGTTGTTTTGAATTTGTCATCTTCTTTGATTGCTACTTGCCAAAATCCCGACTTTAAGTCAAATTTAGAAAAGATCTTAGCTCCTGCAATTCTAGTGACCAGGCTGCTCTTGTTTGGAATTGGATAAGTATCATCTGCCAATACTTTATTCAAGGGCTTGTAGTTTACTACTAGTCTGGGAACTCCTCTTATTTGTTCAGAATGTTTATTTACATAAAATCCATAATAGTTCCATGGACTAGTAGATTTTCTAATAAGTTTTTTGTTAAGTAGACCCTGAATTTCCTCTGCACATAGCTTCTGATACTTAGCGTTCATAGGTATGGCCCTACTTTTGCAGGGTTTCCCTTGGCATTCTTCTTTGTAGGGAAGGGAAACTTCATGTTTCTTCTGTTTCCATAAGGCTGTAGGGTTTTCTGAGCAGACTGTATTGATAAACTCCTGTTGTAGCAGGGAAATATTTTCTTGTATTTGCTTTTGCTTAAGCTAGTATTTTATTCTTATTCTTGATTGAAAATCCTTCAATTCTTCTATCTTCATAATTTTCCTTATAGACAATTGTACCATGTCTGACACCCTGGGAGTAGAAACAAAAGGGAGTTTTACCACAATTTTCCCTTTTTGTGAAGGAATGATGACAAAATATCTTGGTTTATTTGGAGCAACCATTGTTGACCCATGAGGTGATACTGCTTCCAAGAAGGGAGTGCCAAGAATACAAGCTATGGGAATATCAGCCAAAAGAAATTTCATTTTGAGGCAATAATCTTGAAAACACAAGACTGCTTCTGGAATCTGGAATGAAATATCATTTGGGATATTTCCTAGGCCTGCGACCAGAGCTTGGGTTTTTTGCCATAAATATACAGGAATAACATCTTTGTGTAGAATATTCAGGTCTGAGTCTGTATCTATCAATGTCTTTAATTTAAAAGTCATCCCTTGTATCTTTAGATTAATCATAATATGGAATTTATGATGTTCAATCTGAATACTCTGTTCTTGGTCTTTCTTCTTTTCTATAGAATTTTCTCTGATTTCTTTCTTTAGCCGGCTAATTTCCCTTCTAAGATCTGATATACTAAGGGTTTGGACTGGACAACAAATACATTTTTCTGTTTGAGGGGATAAGAATCCTGAGTAGGTTTTCCTTGGATATTTACAGAAGGAATTCCACTCATAAAATGAAATGTACAAATTTTCAGAATCCATAAATTTTTTCCATTCACCGGCTAACCTTAGTTTTTCTGTATTTGGAGTCCTCGTTGCAAAATCTTCTACTTTGGGATGAGTGAATAAATCCCAATTTAACATTTCTTTCATCCATTCCTCTTTGAATATCTCTCTTCTGCATCCTTTTGATAATGAAAGGAACTTCTTAATTTCAGGATAAGATGGTCTCCTCATATCTTCAGGAAGATATGCATGTCTTCTTTGTTCTATTTCTATGAAAGGATTATCTTGGAATGCTAAGACATGTGAGTCGTGTGGAAAAGGAATATTAGAACATTGGGGATGAGGACATTGATCTTTTGCAGTAGAGCTTGGAGGAGGTAAATTTGTCCTTGGATTATGGTTTGCATGTTCAAACTAAACCTTTTCATTTTCTTTGAATGCAGAGAGAGTGGTCAAGGTGATAAATTCTCCACAGTTAAAACATTTTACAGAGAAAGGGATTTGACCAACTTGGTTTGCCAAAGACTGTAGTGAGGCATGGAGGCAAAAGGATGTAGAAGGGAACGAGGAAGACTGTCTAGAAGAGTTGTTTGAGGAAGAAGGTTGTGTGGGAAAGTTTCTTTGGGGAAAAGATATAATTGCAGAGTTTGGGGTTTCTTTTATTTGGGCAGAAGTAATAGCTCTTGGGATTGGTGCTCTTGGGGTATCTATGACCCAATCATTTGGAAAAGATAATTTTTCCCATTTGATCAAACAATGTTCCATTTTCTGGTTTAAAGGGTCAGTTATTACTAAAGTATTGGATTGAGACTCTCTACTAGGAGTATGCAAGACTGCAGGAAACATGGTATTTGTGTGTCTAAAGCATCCTCTTACTTGGACAGATATGTTCATCCTTGTAGGACACATGTCAAACCCAGTCGTTCTTATCTAGAGTTTTAATATATTCTCAATGTTCTCATCAAAAGTATATATGGAGAAATTTGGATAACAGTCAAAATAAACAGGCCCATTGGAAAGAGGGGCAACTATTCCTACAATCAGGGAATCAGTAAATTTATTATGGGTAAGATCTCTTACAGTACACAAAACATAAGAGTCTATTCCTTTGTGGACCAGGGGACTGATTCCAACTCTAATGCATCCAAAATGGAGATAATTTGTTCTATGTATTTTAGCTTCCTTTTGAATTTCTTTAGCATTGATGAGGGAAATGGTTTGACTGATATCACTATTCTGTTGTATCCTTCTCACTGATTCTTTTACAATTACCCTAGTTACAACTTTCAGATGGAACATATTTAAGTCTTGATAGAAACGACTTGGAGAGATAGGGGTAATTTCCATGTTGCTTGGGGATTTGTTTCTACTTCTTCAATGCTAGCATGATTTATGCTCTGATATATATTAAAAGAAAACATGGACTCTAAACTATTTACAAAGTTGGGTTCAGAGGTACTTTCTTCAGCATTTCTTACATCTCTGAAAGACATTGATCTAGAATCCATAGTTGTAATAGAGTGTTTTACTATTTCTGCACAGAAAACCAGGGCTTTTAATCTTAGTCCTCTACTCCGGAGAGAGAGAATGTCAGATAGGCTCCTGGTCGACTACTCAGGCAGAAACTAGTAATACGGGTTTGGACTCTAAACAAAAACTAAGTCACGGAGACTTAAATATAAAAACGAGCGACTAGATTTATCAGATCGAAGAGTTTGATATCATACCATTTTTTTGCTACTCTCGATAGAACCAATATTGTTAGGTTAACCGCTTTACTTTGTCCGAACTTTGAACCCCACCACCTAGAGTCCACCAGGATTTTGCAGTATTATGTGAATCCTATAGCCAGCTTTCCAAGACCCTCCACACCTACATATGCCCTTTAGCGGCCCTCTGCCTTCGCGAGACTTACTACCAGTGCTCGACCGTCTCTTTATACCAGACTACTAGTGAAACTTATTATCTAGATGAGTGAACTATATCAAACAATACCAAGGAACATCGATTTCAAATACACACAAATAAGCAAGATCACAATGTGTGCATATTACTGAGACAATAAGAAAAACTTCAGAGATGAATATAAGCGGAAGACTTGATTTATATTAATTAGAGCAATCCTCGGGTATTACAATCTTTATGTCAGATGCACAGATTACAGACTCAGAGCAGTATGCTCTTTGCTCTCAAACTTAATTACAGACTCTGCACTCAAGAAAGACACAAAGCTTCAGACAGAAGGGAAGCTTAGAGACTCAGACTCACACTCTAGACTCAGATGCGAATGCCCGATAATGAGCTCGCATCCTTTACTTATACAAATTTGTGAAGGAAGAGTCATCATGAAGCAAAGACTCGAATAGACAAGTGGCCCATATGTCTACCACTAAATATTTACTTTTAAGATTTGGTGGTAATGATCGTGCAAGATCCTCCAACCAAATCATGACTTGATTTCATATCAACCGAAAGCAAACTAGAACAGTAATTCTGACGGGGTAGTCGTGCAAGATTCCTCAACCAGAAGACAAATCTATATGACATAAAGTAAAGTATCACATGAAAAATAGTAGAGCATCTTGGAAATGTGGGTCAAACCTCACCAAAAGTCGGAGAAGTGCTCCGAGTTTCCAAGATTCTCATTATTACAACAAGGACAATAATTACACAGTGGAGGTTGATTACGGTAACCCACTAAACCCGAATGACACCACTGTCGGCCATTTAGACATGAATTTACATAAATACATTGTGGAGTTTGTTACGTCAACCCACGGAAACCGATTGGCTTTAGCCAATAATTATTCCATTGGATAGTCATGGAAGTGACGAAAGTTGTAAGGGTCCCAATGCTGAGTATAAATCTTTCTGTATAAAACAGGATCTTCATTACTGTCTTCTTCTTGGTGAAGTACATACTTAGTTCTGATAACCCATGGGTGTCTCTCTCTTATGAACAACATTTTATACTCTTCTTTAGAATATAGATCACTAATATTTTGTAGGCTTATGTTCGGAAATAGAAACATGTTCGCAGTTTCTGTCACTTGAGGATCTATTCCAATAGGATTTAATCCAAACTTTTGCCACCAATCTGCTAACCAATTGGGTTTAGGAAAGATAATGAAAGATACAGAGAATTGAATCATACAATAATAATATTTGTATCTATCTATCCAAAGACAGACATTATACCACATAGCCTTGTATTGTTCATAGTTTATGTTGAACAACTTCTCATTAGGATCTTGATTTGGCCATGATGTTATGGTTCTCATTCTGTTAATTTGAAAGAAATTCTAGGCTGGAGTTTCTTCCCAACTTTGAGTTTGCTGATCAAACCATTCCCGATTGGCGGATCTGATTCGGGTAAGGTCACCCATTTCAACTAGATTTTGTCGGGATGCAATAGTTGAAGCATGATGCATTCTCCCAATAATATGTTGAGGAGGGATTACATGAATACTTGTATTCCTTGAAAATCCTGGTAATCCAAACTCAACCTCTTCAGATGACCTCAGCTGCCAATTTGGTATCTAGTGTTCTTTATATACTTCCCATGGGGTAGTATCATCCATAAAATGTGAAACTGGACTATTTCTTTGATCATCCCATACATCTACAACCACCATATTTTTCTTGCAATAAGCAAGTTGAGCATGGGATTCCGATATGAATGGCAGTTCTACCCTTTTGGGAGGATAGTCTTCAATTCTTGGTAGAGTAATAAAATACCCTGGTTCTCCTGAAAAGCATTTGCAAGATCCATGGGGTTCAACTATAGACAAAAAAGGAGTGCCAAGAATACAATCCACTGGTAATTCGGAAATCATAAATTTCATTCCCAAAGCATATTCTTCAAACAATAGAATGCCTTTAGGAATTTCAAAATTGAAATCAGTATTTACATTTCCTAGTCCAACTGCAGAACCAGAACTAGGAAGCTAGTATTTAGCAGGAACTAATTCTTTATTTATCATATTCATATTAGACCCAGTGTCTAAGAGCGCAGTCAACACAAATATTTCACCATTTATCTCTAATTTGACCTTGACATAGTATTTTTGATATCTGATAGCCATGATTTTCATTCCTGCAAGCCCTTGCATTTGAGCTGCTGTTTTCCCCTGTAAAATAGATTTTGGGCTTTCAAAAGGAGCATCTTCCAATGGAGGAGGAATAGAGTCTACCCTCTCTTTTAATTCTTTGATTTCTTGTCTGGCCCAAGAATCAATTTTGAAGCTGTATTCTGCTTCCTCTTCCATTCTCCTGATTTTCTCCTTTAGTTCAGAGATCTCCTTCTTCATTTGAAATATTTCTCTAGCCAAGTTTGTTACTGAGGTATTCTGCAATTTTGCTTCTCTATTAAACTTGATAAAAGTCTTTGTATTTCTGTCAAAATAAGCATCAATAAACAAATTTCTCTCTTAGATGATTCAGAATACCTATTCTTTTGTTCTGACTTGACAGTTTTTACAAAAGTATCAAGAAGTGATTTTTTCATGTCGCCTTCGAGTAAGGCTTTGATCTGGGCTAGCATATGTGCTTCTTGATCCCCAATATTGTGAAACATGCAGACTTTGAGTTTTTGCTGAATTTCTGGCTCTGATTCAGAGTCAGATCTTTCTGTACTGCTTCTGCAGGAGCAAAAATTAGGATTTCTGCAACTGCAATCCTGATTTATCAAAATTTCTTCTTCTGAGCTATATTGGAACTCAAAAGTACTATCAGATTCATAACAAAACCCTTCTTGGAGAAGATGAACTTCTTCTCTTTTGGGAAAAGGATGATAGGGGCACTGGTTTGTTTCGTGGTTATTTGCCCCACATAAAAATGAAAACATTAATTACAGGTTGGGTATACTAGTAGAACATATTTACCCCCATAATAGAAACACCTCTATTGATTCGATTCAAATTGTAATCGACCAACAACTCTTCCCCTGCAACCATTATTTTCACTGCACATACGAATATCCGATTTCCTTCATGCCCCTCAAATATACAATTGGGTTGCTTTCTCGTTGTTCCAGGGATTGCACTCCTTTATTGTGATCACTATATTTTAGTTGTATATAATTTGCAACAATTGCATATCTTTTCATACTTGGAATATATCAAACCGGCCTCAACCAATCTCTATAGTTGTATCATGGTCCAACATACTCCATCAATTCAACAATTCCTCCATCTTTCACCTTTATGCCATCCATGGAGAATAAACCGAGACCATGTATGGATGACAGAGCAATGTGATACATCATCTCATTGACACAGAAGTCAGTGTCCAACTGGGAAAGTTCATTGGGTACCCATCATCTCACTAGATGTTTGTACCTCAAGGGAGCCTCAACATCACCTATGCTCTCATCGTCATAAGAACATGATCATCCTTCAACAATAAATAATTCCATGCGCCTATGGAATTTTCTTCTAAGATTTTTACCTCTAGTTGATCTACCATGTTAGTTGTGTTGGACATAACACTTCCCACCTCCCTCCAAAAATTCCCTCGCTCGAGGATGATAGGTCCGACAAGTACCTATTTGGTTGTACCTACACTCCACTGAATGAGAAAAAGTAGTTAGCAAAATAGGAGAATTTATGGACAAGGAATAATTTTACCCTATATTTCTAATACCAAAGCGAAACACTATCATAATTTAACCCAATATGAATGCAAATATTCATTTATACTTCAATATAATTATAATGAGCATAATTAACATAAAATCCAATGGATTTAGCAACTTCCATTATTTTAAAATTTCCATAAATCACGATGACGAGATTCATACCCTTGGATCCATGTGTGTGGGCCTCATTGTCACGAGATCTGCCATAGTTGCAAGATCCATTTTTGGTGAGGCAGGATCCATGAGCAGACAGATTTGGGCGGATCTAGATCCATGGATCTAGACTCCCGACCCTGCGGATCCAGACTAAAGGGAATGATTTTAGCAACCTTCCTTCTTCCTTGAGTATCTAGGATCCTTCATTTTAGGTTGCCTCTTCTAGCTCATTGCCAAACAATGGTTACTCAATCCTTATAATGAGAAAGGATATACAAATAAGGATTGTTTTGTCGCATGCCCTCTCTTTTTGCAGCAACAACAAATCACATGATGCTTGGATTGTGTACCTTTCATGGCTTCGACAATGTTTTCTCACATGTTTCTCCTTCTTGTTGTTGAATTTTCACTATGCTAGGCTCTAGCATGAGGTTTATTTCAATTTTAGCATTTACTTGAACCATAAACAAATGCAACTACACCATTCACAATTGTTGCAATAACCAATATCACAAGAAGAAGTACCATGGACAAGAACACAAGAAATATCCTGGGAAACCCTTCTACTCAAGGGAAGAAAACCCAACAATCCTTTGCTATATTCTCAAGAGAAGATCCCCCAACCATAAAACCCTAATGCACACAAGAGAGTTCTCTACAACCTTGAAACTTGCGCCCAAGAGACGTGCGCACTTCAGCCCTAGAAATGTACTTGTTGAAATTACGAAATGTCAAGTGACTTGTGTGTGAGTGTGTTTCCTCAATGGGGAAATCACCTCTATTTATACTAGACCTAGACACAGTAAAAGTTGTGTCTATTGGCACAACAGGGCCAACCTCAATAACTTAGAAAATAATTAATTATAACAATAAACATTAATTATCTTTCACATATGGTGGGGCCGACCTGTACCCTTTACATAACAATTAGGGTTACATGTAAATATTACACTTAGAAAATATAAAAAGGGATCCATGCGTCCACTAGTGCTCAGCCACTAGGGACACATCCACTTGTGCTCAGCCACAAGGACGTCATACTCAACATAATCATCTAGAGTACCACATTGTCTGATCTCTCACACAGAGGAGAACGATACACCCATCACATGGGCACACCCAACCACTAGGGGACAACTCAACTCTCCAAAGGAGAACGATGCCCCAACCACTTGGGGGATGACTCAAATCTCACACAGAGGAGAACGATGCCCCATCACGTGGGTATGTCCAATATTGGGCTCCCTCTCAGATTGACTCAACTCAATCACAGAGGAGAACATATCCTGGAGGATGTCTCACGAAGCTGCAATCATCAACACTTGTATGGCTCTCAAGTTGTTGTTTTGGAATTTTGAAGTGATAATGGGTTACCTTCTCTTTTACCCTTTGATCTTTGTCGTTATCTCCATTGGAAGGTTGCTCACTCTTTGGTGATGTTGTGCTTTTTTCGTGGGTCTTTACGAAAGTGATTTTGGTATCGACTCCTTTTGTTTTTCTTGGTGATAGAGGTCAATAAAATTCCAACATATTGGAATGTGTATTTTCTTGGGATGTATTGTAACATTCCCCAGTGGTCACTACACCACCTAGATACCCTATACCAAGATGTGTTAGTCTAGATTCCACCTCAATCGGTTTCCTTATGACACCTCAGTCATCATACTCCATTGTATTCAATAATTTAGAGCATATGCCTTTTGTGTCAATCTCAAAACTACCAAAAGACTCTTTTGTTGTTTCACATTGAGAAAGGGTGTTTAATGACGTGTTTACCACATTACATTTGGGTATGGTTTATTCATATTTGGTAGAGAGAATAGATTTCTCTTCATGCTTCACTTTTTCAATAACTTCTTGAAGGCTAGCCAAGTTTTTTCCTTCACTTTCAATTCTTGCTACATCTTTTTTATGCTTTTGAGTCCTGTTTCCTCAAGAATGCCCATCCTACACTTCATGGTTTCTATGCTTTCAAAACATTGGGCTCCATGTTTCCATGGTTCAAATGAGGTGTTGTGATCAATGGTCACTATCTTGTAATGGTTTGTTCTATCTTTCTAGTTGCTCCATTGTCCCTTTCAACTCTTGGTTCACTTCTTGCCTTTGTTGGTTGAAGGATTGCAAATCTTGAAGTCTCTCTTTCTTCAATGCATTTCCCACGGCTTCAATTTTGGTAGTATGACAAATTCCACAATGTAATAAAATGCTCTGATACCAAATGATTTGAAAATTGTTGTGGAATAAAGTCAATAATGACAAGGCATGCAATGGAAAAAATTATATAATTATGGATGTTATCGATGCTAAACTGCAACATTCTCTACGATGGTATCACAATCTGTTCTATGCATATTACAAAAATTACACCTAAATAGTTTAAGATAACTAGTTTGAAATTTGTCTCCTTAAAATTGTACACCCATGTCAATAGTAGGCAATTTTTGACAAGTGGGACCTACAAAGCAAACTTCAAGAGACCAACTTCCAGCTTCAAGAGGCCTCTACAGAGCCGAGGCAACAAATAATTTCCATCAAACAAAATGTGCTTTCTTATGGAAATATGTTGGAGTCTATGTCTATCTTTCCAAGGAAGTACCTCCCATCACAAGGGTGCAAATCCTTTGTTTCAAACACTTCAGACTCATTGAAAAGATGTAATACAAGGGAAAATATGTAATACATATCTAAAATTTAGCTAAAGGCTAATATAACAAGTAGCAAACTGAATAGATACAACTCCATTTTTTATTTCACATTACAAGAAGATCAAAACTCTAAGATTTAAAAACTTGTTGTATTATTTTCAATATGAAGACTTTACAATAATACATATAGTGGGAAAGATAGATTATCAATAGTACATATAGTGCTATTAATGAGCGGATCAACAAGCTAACACAAATTAAAATCTGTCCCAAAAATTTACAAGAGTTTAGCTCATTGCCAAGCACATTTAGACCACTAGAAATTGCGAATTGTGGAGTGATAAAATATGGACTTTGGTTACTATTGTAGACAGTAATCTGTATCCGTTTTTGATCTCTGTGAAATTGTATTTATGCCCAGGTTTGTTTTTAGAATTGTGCGAGCTGAAGATTCAGGACATGCAAAACCAATTTTGGGCTATGGTTTTATTTGCATATAGAATAGATAAAATTTTCCAAAATATTTCATTTATCAAATCTATGAAATTTAGGGTTGAGCATTGTAGTAAGATTGTAGTAGGCATACCTGCTTGTACTTTTTCAGGGTGATTGCACCCATATAGCATTGTTCTGGTCAATAAATTCTTTGTTCACCAAAAGCAATACATAACCTACTTGTTGTGAAGATGATCTGGGGATTATCCTTCCAAGTGACTTAAATGATTTGTAAAGTACACATAGTTGGGATAAAGGGCATTTAAAAAGCTGTCAGCTACAAGGTATCTAAAAGCTTTAAAGTTTTTTTAAAATGTCAATTATGGTGCAAAATTTTATCTGGGTTTGAATAACGTTTTTTTCGCATCTGGAGTCAAACTATTGTGCAAAAGTTCATTTTGGATTGAATAACGTTTTTTTTCGGCATCTAAAGCAATGACATTGTTGGGTAACATGTTATCCAGAAGCTATACAGTAATAAAAAAACAAAACTCAAACATCTTTAATGTTTGCACCATTTAGACAGAGGGTGTCTTAAATGCTTTGTAAAGTACAAAGAATTGGGCTACTTTGTATCCAAAAAGCTGTGACCTCGAAAGTATCCAAAAGCCTTACATGAATGAAATCTCATTAATTGTTTGGTGGATGCTTTCAACTCTTTTTAAATTACAAAGAGTTGGGCTACAGGGTATCCAAAAATAAAAACTTTACATCAATAATCTCATACAATTCTTGGTTCATCCACTTGATCTAACAACAATCATTTGTAAGGTTATGTGTAATTTTCACCATGTCATTTGCAATATTATTAATTTCAAATTACGGGACAGATCGTTTGGTTTCTATGGTTATGAGGGTGATATGTGGTGACATGTGAAATGTAACACCCCTGTTTCCCCCAACTTGTAATTAATCATTAATTAGGATTACCATGCTGTGGCATGGGAACGATGTAAATGTATTATTGTTTGAATTGCAAATAACTAACTGTGGGGGTGACGCCTTAAAAGTACTCGCCACAATATCACTAGAGGAAAGAATGTGAAAACTATAAGAGAGGGTCCATTATGTTGAATGAACCCAAATTTCCCTTTTATGAGGATAATAAACCTCCTTCGGATCCCAAGGAGAGAAATCAGTTAATAAAGAAAGGACCGATGGTTGAACCATCAACCACCCCCATGAATGGAAGCATGGTCTAGCTGCATAAGGTCAACCCAAAGTACCACAGGGTCCTGTAGACCAAGACTGACCCGAGTTTTCCTTCTGACAGAAGGAACAGGATAGGAGGGATGTGCGTGCAAGGCACATAAGAGAATAAAGATAAGAGTGGAGAATGCGAGAAGCTCTCCAGCTGAGAACGAACAGAAGGCCGCGAGCTTGATGCTGAGGAAGCATCTGATAAACCTCGTCGAGGCCATGACAGAGGGAGAAAATATCTGAGCGTATGCAGAGAACGAGACTTGAACAAAAGTCCGTGAGCTTAATGTTGAGGAAACATATGATAAACCTCATCGAGGCCGTGACAGAGGGAGAAATCTCTGAGAGTATGCAGAGAACGAGACCTGAGCAGAAGGCCACAAGCTTGATGCTGAGGAAGCATATGATAAACCTCGCAGAAGATGTGAAAGAGAGAGGATCATTGAGAATTGACATAAATTCCCTAGTGATATCATGGCTTGGCACAGGGGTGGCCAGAGCGCTATAAATGAATGCCTCTGAGCCTATGGTTGGGTGGAAAGGTGAACAACCACAGTGAGTTAGTTGGCTGCAACCTATAATAGATAAGTATTCTCATATCCCGTGTAATTAAACTGTAACTATAGATTAAAGTTGAGTATCCTATGAATTTTGTAGGGATGTGTATGTTTGCTTGATGATTAGACTGTATCCCTTTATCTTTGCTTGATTGTGTATTTGAGCAAGTAAGGAACTATATGGTTTGTATATGTTAATGCTCGAGCCTCGTGGCGACTCCAGTTAAAACAAAGGAGTTGTGAGTTTGTTGACCTTGGGAACAGTTTCATGTATGCATGTCGACACTCCGAGTTGTTCTAAGTCTCCTGGAGGAAGGAGTCTGTTAATCTCAGGAAAGGTAGTGCATGTATGCACAGAGTCTCTGTGAGGCAAGCAGAGACCGAGAACCTCTTAAGTTATATAGTTGATGAATGAGCGCAAGGGTGCACGAAAGATTCTTCTAAGTGCTAAGTGCATGAGAAATAGCGCAAAGTGCCTAAATATTCAGAGCTAACGA
>ML800565.1:66798-94882 GCA_009831015.1 Picea engelmannii
ATTGAAAGTCTCATTTATTTGAAAAATACTCGACTAGATTTTCCATATTCAGTCAGTATACTTTCAAGATTTATGCAGAAACCAAGGGAAAGTCATTGGAATTCAACAAAAAGAGTATTGATATACATTCAAGGTACAAAATATTTTGGTCTTCTCTACAAAAGAAACACAAAATTTACACTTGTTGGATATTCAGATGTTGATTTTGTAGGTGATATTGATGATAGAACATACACTTCAAGTTATTTAATGAATATGGGTTCAACAACAATATAATTGAATTGAAAAAAGCAGACAACAATTACCAATTCTTCAACAGAGGCATAATACATATCATCTTGGGAAGAAACATGTGAGATTGTATGGCTACGCAGAATTTTACAGGATCTTGGTGAAACTTAGAAATCACCAACTACTTTATTGATCAATAGTCAATCAACAATAAATATGGCCAAGCATCCAGTATTTCATTCAAAGACTAAACATGTCAACACCAAGTACCACTTCATCAGGTCGCTCATCATCAAAGACATCATCAAACCTTAGTTCTGTCCATCTGAAGATCACACTTCAGATATTTTTACCAAACCTCTTGCTAGAATAAAGTTCACCAAGTTCAAAGATGAACTTGGTATTTGTAAATATGAACTTTCGGATTAAAGGAGGGAAATGTTAGCCTCATAATCCTAAATTTCTATAGTCTAAGTATTTTCTCGTTTAAATATTTTTAGAAATTAGTTTATTCTAGTTTGTTAGGATAAGGACACCTAGATTCTTTGTAAATGACACCTATCATACTCATGTGATTGGTTGTTCTCCTAGATTTTAGTTTGGATTTGAGCTATATAAACGAGCTCCTTCTTCAAGTGAGGTTAAGTAGATTATGAGTCCTCACTTCTGCTTATAATTACATTTTCCTTATTAATAGAATTACATGTTTGAGGACACTTTGTCAACCACATGTTTGAGGACACTTTGTCAACCACATATGCTGAAAAATGTAGAGATGATTTGAGTGAGTTGAAACCTATTTTGACTCTCTCACCATTCTGTTTTTTTTAAAGGTCAAGGTTAAATATAAGTGACCTTATTTGATTTGGATGCATAATGTCTTATTCAAATTGAGCCTTTATCTAATGAAAAATAAATAGAATTTTGATTGCCGATCGTGGGATAAAATATCCACGACTTATGAAACTAATATCCTAAAGATAAAAGGAATCTTGAAGATAAAATTTTCATCTAAAGCTAATCTTCAATGTGCATTCTTAGCTACCTTAAATAATTGAATCAAGTATGCATTGACATATTTTGGTTCTTGTTTTCAAGTACTTGAAGTACAACTTCTGAATGCACTTAAGAGTTTGTTAGTTTCTATCCACTTCTCCAAGAATCTGATGACTAAGAATCCCTTTTTCCCAAGATTCCTCATTGTTTCATTCCTTTCTTCTTTATGTTGAGGTGCATGCATTCTGCAACTAGGGTGTTGGAAATAACAATGCCTTTCTTTTGTGTATTTATTAAGTGTAAAAATGATAAAAAGACTTAGAGGTGCAAACCAATTTGCATTTCCAGCATTTATTATTTCGTTTAATAAATACAATATTAAGATAGATCTATGGTAGTGTTATGTAATAGTTTTTATATTATTAACATAAAATACATCTTGAAATGTGTTGCTAAGGAGCTATGAAGATTTTAAAAGTCTGATTGGATATAGAAAGTTGAACAGTTTGTGAACAATTTTACTCACATATTTAATTATTTACAACAAATTGTAAGAGAAGATAGATATTGAGGAAGTATTTTGTATTTTTATTGAACCACACCCCAATCACAAAATCCATATAGAATTGATAAAAAGGTTTTCTTTTAACACACATACAAAGAGGGAAATTTCAGAACCCTCAAATAGGTATACCCGACATACACTTTTGCTCAAATGCGCAACTACAATTTAGTTTGAGAAAAAATATAAGCCTACAGAGGAAAGGACATAAATTTTAGAAATGCACAATGAACTTTGCCATAAAATATAAGCCTACAAAAAGTCAAATGCATAGGCGCTCACCCATTTTGGCAGCATTGTTGGTCCCCTAAGGACATCACCCTTTTCTCTATCTCTTCTATAGGTGGGCTCAGGTTCTCCTTGCTAGTGTCGAGTTCCCCTTGATAGTGGGCTCGAGTTCTCCTTGATAGTGTCAGCTCAATCTAAATATGTTCACAATGAATTTCTTAGGCGTGCATGCTCCTTGTGCACACATTACATATTTTGGGTTTTATATTTCCATTGTTTATTTTGTTTATTTTTTTGTTACTTGTTATGTTTTTATATATAATGCAATATATATTATATAATAATATAATATATATTATAATAATCAATATATTGTATGATTAATATGCATTATATAAATATAGTATACTATATATTATATAATTAAATATACTATTTTATAGGAGGAGGAGGAGGAGGAGGAGGAGGAGGAAGAAAATGTTGATTATGATGATCATCATCATGACAATGGAAATGATGATGACAGTGATGATGATGAGGAGGACAATGCCAATGTTGATTATGGTGATGACAATGATGAAGATGATGACGATGATGACAACGATGATGATGACGATGACCACGAATACGATGACAATGAAAACGATGATGACGATGAGGAGGAGGAGGATGCCAATGTTGATATGATGATGATCATGACAATGGTAATGACTATGATGATAAAAATGATGACGATGATGAAAATGAAAAAGGTGGTGATGACAATGATGATGAAACTGATGAAGATGATGACAATGACGATGAAGACAATGACAATGATGAGTACGATGATGAGGAGGATGAGGATGAAAATGTTGATTATGACGAGGATGATTTGATGATGATCATGACAATGAAAATGACGATGATGATGACAATGACAATGATGATAACAATGATAATGATGATGTTGATGATGATGATGGCAATGAGATGATGAAGATGGTGATGAGGAGGAGTAGGAGGACGATGGCAATGTTGATTATGATGATGACGAATATATGATGATGATCATGACAATAGAAATGACGACAATGTTGACAACAATGATGGTGACAATGACAATGACGACGATGATGACAACGAGGAGGAGGACGACGACAATGTTGATTATGGTGATGGCAATGACGACGACGACGACGACGACGATGATGATAATGGTGATGACACCTATGAAAAAAATGAAAATGATGATGATGATGATGATGGCGAGGATGATGAGGAGGAGGATAACAATGTTGATTATGATGATGATTCTATACATTTCCATCCTTCTTCACGAAATCACATTTTTTCTACCTTTCATCTACAAGAAATTTGCATTAAAATAGAGAATGAGTAAAATATAAAATGAGTAAAAAAATAGAGAATTAAGAAAGTTCACTCTTATAATACAATTTTAGCTATATTCTTACATTTAACATTAAATTTCATGAAATCCGGTTCAAAATTTCAAACAAACTAAAATAAATAGCCATCCAAAGAAGATACTAAACAAGCACATTTTTCTTTCCGTGGCCATAATTTCTAATATTACAGAAATCATTCTCTAGACAAAAAAGTTGCCAAGCAAGCAAATTTCCTACTTTTTTCTCTTTGAATTAGTTGAGATAAAAACCTATATTTAACAAAGATTTCAATTCTTAAAAAAAAATTTAAAAGATACCTAATTTTTTTTTGGAATTATGTTATAAATTTCTCACTTTATCCATATAGTGTGCATTGGGAGGATATTATCATTATATTGTTGGCATTTTTATAATATTGCATTTCCCTTCTCCTTTGATTGATTGGAATATTAAGTAATAACACTAGTTTCTTTATTAGATTATTGATTTTGCATGACTTCACACAACTCTATTGGAATAACTCCATTAACATGATCCAAATTAATACATACTAACAACATTGTTGGTGTAGGCCAATTTTTGGAGAAAACCGAGGAAATTTTGAAGATTTCAAGACAACAACGAAAAATAGGGGAGCATGCTAGAAACATAGGAAAACCAGCGCTAGAAATAGAGGAAAACAAGCACCGAGAAAAACAGTTATAAAGTGGAAAAACTGTTATGGAGCAGTTGGAAAGTCGACAAGCGTCGACTTGGAGAACGGTTGGGATTGTGGACAAGCCAAGATTAAGTCAAGGAGAAAGTGGACAAACCTAATCTGCTTAGGGTTAGAGTTTTTGTAAGGTATTTATCCCATTCTGTTGTATAAGTAGAATGTATTAGGATGATGCGAAGGTGGTCTTTTGGTTGGTTCGGCTAGTATTTGTTACATGGTTAGGTTTTTGGTTAGAATTTCTCAGTTTTGTGAGGAATGTTGCGATTTGTGGAGATCGGATGTAGTATCAGAAGAGATGTACAGTGCACAACACTAGATTTTGAAATAATATCAATAAAGAACCCAGGCAACAAATCTTCGTGGATGTAGCCCAGGAGGGGGTGAGCCACGATATATCTGTGTCATGTGTATGAATGGTTGCATTGCTTACTGTTATGTTTGAGTTAACAAGCTTTATGATGAATATGTTCATTGATAAAGGTTATATTACTGCGCACTAAGGAAAAACTCATGAAATCTATAGAACAACATTGAGTGAATGAATGCCATAGCTAGTGTTTAGATCTAAATCTTATGTTACAATAGATGAATACCTATCATTGAATACATGTTGCTATAATGGTTAATGAATTATTATTGGAATATTGGTGTTATTAGTCTAAGCTAATATCTAATGGGATTTTGAGGGCTAACATAGAGTAGATCCAATGCTTTTGAGAGAGAAAACACATCCCATCCCATGGTTGCAAATATCTGAGTCTTGCATCCACCCATTGAATCCATCTCGGGTGAGACTGTGTAGTGCACTTTGTGCGTTGTGTTTCTGGTATCCAAAAGGGTCGATGGTCGAAGGGTTGTTGGTAATCCTATAGTTAGAACCTGGGTCAGCCCATAAGTAACCAACAAACACCATGTATGCTTATCATGTATTTAGGCCATGGGAATACCTAGGAAACAAATTTAATCCATAAATATGTAAGCCTGACTCAAGTGTGCACCAATCAAAACATGTCAAGATACTATGAGTCAAATCTCACATGACAATGTATAAGCCAAGTCACCATGAAGGTACTACAAGGTGATTTCATATCATCCAAATAAGACTCCATGCATTAATTAATGCACTCTTCTCAAGCATGTTGAAAATGTATCCATCACCTTAGCATTAAACTCTGCAAACTATGACATCAAATTGGAGGAGACTTTATGTAAGTAAACTTATAATTTTGACTTGGGCTTATAATCTAACGTTTACCAAGGCTTCATTACATTATAAACACAAATTGTTACATGTTATCACTAGCCACCACTATCAAATAGACAAAGGGATTTCCTTACAACTATATAGCAAGGGGGTGTTTACATAAACTAAAGATATGAGTCACCAAAGCCTATGCAAATTGTTTCGATCAAAGATTACACACCAAGACCTCAAATCATTAAATGCTACCCATTATCCAAGTAAAATTAAACAATGATAGTTTGTTCTCCTTCAATTTGTAGTAGTTCAATTAGATAGTTTGTTCTCCTTCAATTTGTAGTAGTTCAATTAGATTGATATTTTATCACTGACACTTTTCCTCATCCCATAAAGTACTAAAGAGAACCAACAAAATAAAACCCTAAAATGAAATCCCCAGAATGATGTTAAGACATATACAAAAGAGGGGTATTAATGTGATGAAATCCCAACATAAAAAGTATGACATTTTAATAAGATAACTTGTAACATATTATAGGTAACAACCATAAACTAAAGATAACCAACAAAATAAAACCATGAATGAAATCCAAAAAATAATTCCACTATAATAAAATAGCATACAACATCTCAAAGCTAACCACCATATAACTAAATAATTTAAAGAGAATAAATAATATAAAAGATATAATCACATATAACCTTAGGTACATTTGAACATTTCTGCAATATCATTGATATTCTTCTTCATCCAACTCTACATCTGTATCATCCGGTTTAAAATCGATGTGTAAAGGATTGGCAATATCAACATTGTGATCAATGTAATTTTCGATAATATCATCGTCGATATCATCATCGAGAACATTGTCATCTATATTTGGCTCAACTTCTTCGAATTCCTCATCTGACAGTACATCTACCTCATGCTCCTATGCATCTTCTTCTTCAATATCATCTTCTTCTGGTACATTATACTTTTCATGACTTCCTCTTGGATCATATCTAACAACGTACGACCAACCCGATTTACCTAGAACCTCTAAATAAAATACCTGCTCACATTGGCTTGGAAGAACACATGTTTTTATAACCTGCTCAAACATCCTTGTATTAACCATGGTAAATCCATTGGAACGCTCAATGACAGTTATTTCAAGATCACATTCATTCATCTGTAACTTGTACCATTTGACCTCGAACAAAACTAACTTGAAGGATTTAAAGTCACACTCGATTATTTCATCCAAATACCCATAATATCTATTTTTGGATATTATTGGATACCTATCACTTCTAGAGGAAATATTAGTGACCTAAAATACTGCAGTTATCCCACAATCAGAGGTTTTCTTCTTGTCATCCAACTTTTTAATGCAAAATTTACGACCATTTCACCACATAGCCTTGTGGTGTGTCAACTGCAATATTCTTGACACATAAAAAATGCATCATCAATCAATAAACATATTTAGACTTAGTAAAAATTTATAAAAAAAAATACACCACATAGATTATTATAATGGAAAAAACCGAAACATGATGTGGGTGAATAATATGCTTGTCATTTTATCTTTTAAACCATATGCTAAATCAATTTCCCTCTGAGTAAGATTAGTATCTTGATTACGATGAGCTTCTTTAAGGAATGTAGCCACCCTTCCCATGATAACCTGCCATTACATTGATCTATCCATAACCTCATCCAATCAAGATTGTTTAGGATGTATAAATGTAGTTCATCCCACTCTCGACCAACTGTTTGAAAGAAGAATAAAAATTACTAAGAATAAAGATTAATAATTGATGGAAGTTGAATAAAAATTAAATAAGTACAATATAGAAAAAAATCAATAATTTGCAAAGTATTATAGATCTCTACCATCTAATTACCTTTCACTTTCCTCATTCTACCTTTCCGATCAATACCTCCCCTTCAAATTTGTTTATGGGGTTGACATACCAAATGTGAGGCACCTTCATATTTACTACTAATTTAGGATTATACTGACTAATATACACCAATGATTGATATACCATATATTCCTCCACCATAGAACCCTCAAGATGTTCTCTTTGTCTAATGAAAGCCTTCTATGAATTGAAGTGCCTCTCCACCATCCACATTGACCTTGTGTGTACAGGTCCACACATTTCAATATTCTCAACTTGGCGTAAGAGGTAGTGTTATTGCACATTGAAAAATGTCGGAGGTAGATACTTTTTCATTTCACACATTAGCCGAAGAATTTCTCTCCTCCAATATTTTGTTTCTTCTTTATGGATTTCTTTAAATGACAACCACTTACACATGATACAAAGAACATCATATGTTTCAACAACAAAGTATATACATTGCAAGTAAAAGACATGTTGACAAGTTTGACAACAAAATTTTTGCATATAAATCATTATTTATCTCATGTATTGTCCAAGATCATATATAACTTATTTTACATTGTTGTCAAAGATTTCAGGGAGAGATAGAGGCAGAAAATACTGTAACAAAAAAGGGATCATTATTTGTTTGAAAAGAAAAGAAAATCAAAATACTAAAAAGAAGTATTACAAATATAGAAATCTACCAAAATAATTACCTTAATGAAGGTATGTCGGTCATGAGCTTTTACCCCACCAAATTCACCTTTCTTCGTTAAGATATTCTTAATGTTTGAAGAAAATCTCGTGGGAAATTCAATTTTCCAAATGACCTCTTTTACAACATCACTTTCCTGCTTTGTAAATAACCATGGAATACTATTTCTATGTCCATTGCTATTTGAATAAATCAAATTTTGCATTGCATTATTGGCCTCCTGAATGTTAATACAAATTTTGGAAATTTTTTCTTTGTCACTCCTTCCATCTAAGATTCTACACAATGTTTTTGTTACATTCTTCCCAATATGCATTGTATCAAACAAATGAGCTATTTTTAGGTGCTCATAGTAGTGAAACCGACTGGATTGTATAGGGTAACTTTTCATTCCTTGTGGAATCCCATTAATGCCTTCATGACAACATTTATGAAAAATAAATGAGATTACAACAATAATTGTTAGATACAATAAACATAATTCAATACAAATTAAAATTGAAAAACATTAATATATATGATACATAGACTAATTGCTTACCTTGACGATTTCTATTATATTCCAACTTCCATAGGTGAGGTGTCATTCTTCGTGGTTTTATTCCAGTCTCTTCTTTCAAATTGAAAATATGTTTTTTCTATAGTTCAATACCTATGGTTATTAGGGAGGAAGTTACTATACTCATCAAACAAATCATTTTCTAGACTTCTTGAATGACAAGATTTCATCCTAGGACCACAAACTAGACATGCAAATTTACCCTTTGTTTGAATACCTACAAGATATGGATTAATGCCAATATTATTTATATAAAAGGGAATTAATATTTAAGAAACATGCATCATATTTTCATAAAATTATATACTATTAAAGTGCAATAGTATGTTAAATAACACAAAAATGTGTTAGCTCTGAACATCATGAATTGTCCATGTAAGTATTCCATGGAATTGAAATAGCTTTTACCTTATTGGTGTAGAGATGTCGTACATAGTGATTCCAACCCATAACTTTAGTAGCTTGTTGACAAGAGGCTCAATATATACATTCATATATTTCACTTGGTACTTACCTAATTGGTTGAAAGTACTCATAAATTACTACCTTGATTATATATAATAAATTATACAACAAATAAGACAAACAAAATGTGACGTTCAAACAAAATTTGTAAACGAATACCTGGAACAATCATTGCCGGAATTGTGTGCTCCCTCTTTATTGACAACCAAGGAGGAAGGCTATTGTTTATAAAAGAAATAGACCACACTAAGTAAATAGACCTGAGCTCACTAAATGGATTGACACCATCAGCTGTCGATGAAATCCTAACATTACAAGGTTATTCTTTAAAAATGGGCCATCTTTCTTCAATGTTCTTAAATGATGAACCATCTGTAGGAATTCAAAGAACACCATATTCACTTATGTGTTGTGCATGGTAATCCATAAATTCTTTGGCACCTGAACAGTTGTTGCAAATGTGGAATTATGAGAATACGATGAAGAACCTTGTGAGGCACCTTTTTTGTTACTTGATCGCTTCAATATCTACTTATTTGACATTGCATGCATTTCGTTTCCGAATCATATTGTCCATAATATATAATATGATCATTCATACATGCATCAATATCTTGATACTCCATTCCAATATCTTTTATAATGGAACACAACTCTTTGTATGTGCGAGCTAAATTATTTGATGGTGGTAAGAAAAATTCACCTAACCATATGCAATACAAAAAATAACTAGTAAATGTAAATAATAATAATCATAAATATTGCATCCTTAATTTACACATTAATTAACACTATAAATAGAGAAAAAGAGTTGACCTTTATGTATATGTGACAAATTATATTACATACCTTAGAATCTGTGTGAGACAAGTGTTTGAAAAACCATTCAATACCTTCAAATTCACCAACAACATTATAGTAGAGAGAATATTTTTTATTAAGCCTTCATAAAGGGGTTGTTGTGCCTTCTCAAGTAGAGGTACATCATGGATATCATCAAAGTTGTCCTCATCGATAGGAGCAAAGATGTCCTATATCAATCTATTTATCCTGTCATCCAACTCAACAATGTTGTTGGTGTCATATTCTTCCATAAGATTGATATGATCTTCAATGTACATACCATATTCCTCTACTTCCTCTGCTTGTACAATAGTATTTCTACTACTACTAGGCAAATTATCTGGTGCCACACACCTAGGATGTTTTATCTTTATAATTACAAACAATCAATAAAATTAGTGTATATAACAAATATTAAAATGAAAGATAAATTTATAAATACACTCAATACAAATACATTTAATGAATAACTTACCATGGGGCGATATGTATACCCCCCTTCAACATGCCCATACCTCCAACAATGTATTTAAACTGTTTTTCTTACAAGTCTTCTTCTATTCAAGCCCCTACATTGATTGCAAGGGAAATACAAAATTCCATCACCTTGTTCCTCCAATGTCGCCCTTAACCTAACAAGCATCCTTTCATTCTCTTCATATGTAATCCTTGGTATTGGGATTTCCTATTACAAGAAAATTGATTGAAGCAATATAAGTACAATATACAAATATATTCCTACGGTACAAATGTCATCGAATATTGACCCCATATGTACTAGAGAAATAATCCATTGTTGTCATATATTTATTAAAGGTTTATAACGGTAGTCAACAATTACTCAAGAAATCAAAACCATATATTTTTACCACATAAGCTCCAAAGCTTCACTATAAGAAAGTAAGAAAATCAAACAATAAAAGAGAACTAGACCAAGACAAATTGTATAGTCATTAAGTCAAATTGAGTAGACATGTTCATACCTATTTCCTAGGCAACAATTTATGTCCCCAAATAAAAGAGGGTCTAAGGGTTAGGGATCCAATGTGGGTATTTAAAAGGAAACAAATAAATATTAAAAATTTCTAACCCTCAAAGTACAAAATATACTATGCAGATCAAGAATTGGATCTGAAACAAGTAGCGCATAGAAAAAGACTAATATTTCATGAATCAAACAAGGACGAGAAAAATATTTTATAACCGTCACACATACAAAAAAATAGTTGAAATCACTCACCTCCATTGGACTTCTGACGAACGTTTACTACGTCAACGTCGACCAAGTCAATGACCGTTAAACAATTCTCAAACGGGTATATTGGCATTTTCTAGACGAGTCACAAGATTGATGCACGTTCATCACTATATTCACTAACATTTGTTGCTAGATCGACAAACGTTTGTTTCTATATTGACAAAAGTTCATTGCTAGAGTGACGAACAAGTGTCAAAAGATCGATGGAACTAGAACTCCATCGAAAGTACGATGCACATCGGGGCACCCGGGAAAAATTATTAAAAGTGTAATAACTATGTAGTATTTTACGACGGTACCATTAATTTTATCCTTATCGTTATAAAATTTAGTCAAATATTGACCCCATATGTACTAGTGACGTAAAAACTTAAGCAAACATAACTTACAAAAGTTTAATTGCAAGAAACTAAGTGAGATTAGGAAAATCAAATGCAAAACAATGGAGAGTATCCAATGTTTTGCTAATTTTACCTCAACCTCCATTACTTTGAAGTGATAAGTGTTGCATTAGCTACAAAATAAGATTAGGAAAGGAAATATTAACTATAAAATAGTGTCATTCAAAATTAGTAATATTTAACTTCCACTACACCACCTTAGTCTTTTTCTATAGTTCGAGTCTCAACCCAAGTTTGATAGTTCGAGTCTCATAAAAAGGTAATGTTAATTCTTTTGTTATCTCACCCATGAGTTGGGCTTATGGTCTATTTCTTAGTAATGTAGGATAGTCAAGTCTCTATATTTGTAAGACAACATTGTGTATACACCAACATTTTGTAATTCACATTAACAAGGATTTTGTTTTAGACATTATTTCGACTATTACACCAAGTATAAAATCTCTCCATACAAAAAATAATAGGCCTCCGAGAAAGTCAGGAATAGAAGAAAACTATGCTACTAACTATGCAACTGTCGAGTACATGGCTATTACCGATGAATACATAGAGTATTAGGAATCCAACAAATGCCATGGATCCTCCCACAAATAGAAAAACAAAAACTTCTAATTCCACTCCACAATAAATTTTAGTCACATGCAAATAAAAAATAGAGGACCTTACAAGATTTTCTGTCAACACAATACATCCAAGATGCTTGCATTTTTATTACAATTTGAAATTGAAGACCGAGTTGCATAAGAAACCCATGTAGAAAATAGGTGGTCAACACTGCACACTTGCTTAAATGATGTAAATCTGGGACTCATGAGAGAAAAAGAGGTTTAATTTCAACAACAAGCATATTTTTTTAACCTTGTGTTTATTACAACATACCCAATTTCCACAAGGTTGACTCTAGTGCTTTTGTTTTATAGCAGTTTAGATTTGTGGGCATCTGAGTTTAAGGCCTTCTGATTCATGTTATTGTAAACTTCCCTGATCACAATCCGAAAGATATCATGCACATTTGCATTTAAAGCTGGAGTTGAATAACAAACTCCAAAAAAACTAGAAAAAACTTCAATTATCGTAAGTGAAGCAGATTATGAGGATATACCAAGAAATGCCTTGCAAAATTTGATTTTTTTTTACCTTATCTTGGGATTTAAATATATATGTGGAGTAGGGCTTTGTAGAGACCACTGTAAAACCAATGCACAATTGGTTGGTCAATGAAATATAAAAAGATTGTAGCGAGGTCTATCAATCAATTAAATAAGAATATGCAAATGATATATTGCTTCAGAATTGGTGAAACTATTCAAAATAAGCACATAACAAAACCGAGAATGAAGACTATTTGAGAATAATCACACCTACTTTGCTCAACACAAGAAATCTACTCTTCCATGTGTTGTGCCAAGCCTTCAGGGTTTGCAGACCGAGTTGGACAATCTTTGTTTTCCAACCATTCCTGAAATTCCTACAAATTTTAAAACATAAAGGGTTAGTTACTTTCCAATGTATCTTAAAAAATACATTGAAATATCCCAAATTCACATATTCAAAATAAATGGAAAAAAGGGATAATGAAACCCTAGGAATTCTAGGACTAGGATAATTATGATGCACAAACCGATGGTTAATTTTTTCAACAAAAACAATTAACAATACCAGTGTTATGACTAGTTCCCTAAACTGGAATATAATAGGCTAAAAGAATTGTGCAATTTGGAAGTAGCGTAACTTTTCCTGGCGCCTGAGGTTGGCTTCCTTGAGCTTATCTTAAATTTATTCAAGGATGGATGGTGTCTTGAGCTTATTCTCAGGGATCTCCAAGAGGCATTGTCCGACCCTCTTCAACATGCTTTGGGAAACCCATTAGAATTCCTCATGTCCACTTTAAGGAAATTCTCACAACACGTTTATCGTTGCCAATACCCACAAATTCCAAACTTGTGGACTAACTCTTCTACTCTAACCACTACTTCCAATCAAACCAAAATTATTAGAATTAGTTATAGCTAGTTAATTAGTCAAAGACGACAAAGATGTAGCTTGGGTTGATCCATCATTGATGTTGTTCAATGCTTCTTCAATAGTACGTGGGTATGTTTTTCTTCAATGAGGCTCCTCTAATTCATGCTATGCAAATTTTCAGGTAGAGACAAGACCATAACAAAGGAGCAACACACACGTTGATGGATGGCTACAAGTCTATGCCTTCATCTTGCATCTACAAGGATGAAGAACAATGATACAATGAAATGACAAAAGGATGGAAGAATATCTACAGAGTAGAGGAAATGGACGCCGCGTGGAAGCCAAAGGAAATAAAGAGGTGAAAGTTAGGATGATCCTTCATGTAACCTACAAATAATGTAACATAGATCAAAACAACCTCGATATAAGGCCAAATAAGACCTCAAACATAAAACTTTGGATAAAAAATAAAGGTTGTCAAACTTTGCTTAAACCATTTTGAATTGTATGGAGAGTAATAGAAAATACCAAATCGATTCATATACTAAATACAACCTCAACTCATTCAAACTTAGGATAAAAACTGAAATGAACTAAATAAATTATCCATATTTGATAAAACTTTGATTAAAAACTATCTTGAATTACATACCAACTAATACAAAATCGAAAACCGATCTCAAAAATCCCAACCTAAATACAAAGACTAATAAAAATGTGCCACGTATTACAAAAGTTTGGTTGTAAAACATATCAACATAAATGATGTTAGTCGATCTCAAAAATCCCAACCTAAATACAAAGACTAATAAAAATGTGCCACGTATTACAAAAGTTTGGTTGTAAAACATATCAACATAAATGATGTTAGTTTAATGAAATGTGGATTGTTTACCATACTTTGAATCAAAATACAAAAAGCTTTATAAAGTTGAAGTTGGAGTCCAATTGTACTTTTGACTTTTTGTAATAAAAATATATGGACATAAATGATGTTAATTAAATCAAATGTAGATTGCTCACCATACTTTGATTCTAAATACAAAAACCTTTATGAAGTTCAAATCCAATCTTTATTACAAGTTTATATATGTACCTTTGACTTTACGGGGCATTGAGCTCGCTCATAAGATAACTATGTACACGTATCCTAATGTTTATTTTGGTTTGATTAATTATCAATAAAAATATAAACATTATGATTTCACTAAAAGTCCCAAGGCACATTACCACAATAGTATGTGGTGCAACGAGAAAGTAAGAAGACTTTTCGTATACTCATTCAGGTTCAAATCTTATTAAAGTTTTTTCCAATCAAAATGAAAAACAAGGAGTCTTTAAATGTATTTGAGAATATATGTAAGGTGAATGTAAGAGGTATACACCTTGATAGATATATATGGAGTTGACAAGGTATTAACATCTCATTTTTTTGTTTAAGAGTTCAAAATAATTTAAAGTTTGGTGTACTAGTTTAAGTAGTTAAGTATTTGGAATTTTATATATAAGGTTTTGAGATCGATTTATCATATTGATTTTTTTATTGTATTTTTCATTTAATGTTGTATTAACATCTTACTCTTGTTTAAGAACTCAAAACAATTTAAAGTTTGGTGGACTAGTTTAAGTGGCTAAGTGCTTGGAACTTTATACATAAGGTTTTGGGATCGATTCACCATATTAATTTCCTTTGTTGCATTCCTTACTCAATGTCGTTATCGAATAATATCTTCCATAAATATAAAAAAAAATACCTAAAATATCAACAAAATATTTCTTTGAAAAAAAAATTATCCTAAAACATACCATTGAAATAATAAACAAATACCAATAAAAATTACTTTTAACACATTTTCACATAAATCAAATACAAAAATTACACATTATTAACAAGGTAATTTCCAACCATACCTTATTTAACAAAATAATTTCCAACATGCCATTAACCAATCCAATCAACAAAATTGATCAAATCAAACTATACCCTTAGCCAATCAACAAGATCAATCCCACTATTATATTAGCCCACAATGTCAATCCAACCAAAATCTCAAACCAAACCATACCCTTGGCCAATCAACAAGGTCAAGCCAACCATTATATCAATCAACAAGGTCAAGCCAACCATTATATCACTAACCTTTTAGAAAAAGTTAAGAATGTCCTAAATATAGAACTACTACCAAAGATAATCCAAACAATGAGTCACTACATTTATATCGAAATATTCAACCTTGTGGAAAAAGTTAACAATGTCTTAAATATATTTTATCAATTGTATTTATACCTTGTTATGCAAACACTGAGTCAATTCACCTGAACATGTAATTTAGTTTAAAATTTTAATGATATATAGTATGTTAATATTTAACGAAAATGTAAGTAACTTTAAAATTTTAAAGAATTATAGTATATTAGTATACTTAAGAAATTATGAAGGGAATGCTAAAGTGGATTGGGTAGTTATGTTGTTTAACGGGAAATGTAATTGAGTTTAAAATTTTAATGAATTATAATATACTGATATATTTTATAAATTGGGAAGGGAATGTTAAAGTGGATTGAGTGGTTATGTTGTTTAAAGATAAGTAACTTATTTTTTTGAATGGTTTATGAATAATTAATAGAAGATTCATTGAATAAGGTCCATTAATAACTAATTAAAATGAGCTTTTAAAGGGATAAACATCAATGGATAGACGGTGGAAGGATGTGATGGATGAGGTTAAGAGATACCTCATCAAATCAGTTCAAGGTCAACAAAAATCAGGATAGATATCAGATCATCGTAAATTCAGTTCGAGGTCAACAACAATCAAGGTTGCTAATGGAGGTTTGGAAAAAGCTTGATGCCTACCAAAATGATACATGTGGCGAGAATAGAATAGTGATAATATATAAAGAGAATCTCCCAAAGATTGTTGGAATAGGAGGAAATAGAGGGTCATCGTTATGATGTGGGTCACTAGTACAACTTAATTAGAGGTGAGAAACCATCAATTCAAATGATATTACTAGTTCATCATGTATGACAGGATCATCATGTCAATTATTTCCCATCGATGGTGACACATTAACTTTGATGACTGTCATTTCCTAAGGTATATATATTCCATGACCTAGCCATGAATCCCATTTCAAACAAGCACAAGTGACCTAGATTGCTTTCTATAAATTTTTCATTTAGCCCATACATCAAAAGACGAGCTTGAAATACACACAATTGAATGCAGACCTTCATATTTATACATTTGTTTTCAAACAAGAATTTAATTTATCAAGGCTAGAGGCAAAATCGTCAACTAAGTTATTTCCTCTATTTACCATGTATAACTTATATAATTGAAGAGAACAAGTACATGTGTCGTGTATGGATACTACCCCACCAACTTATCTTTTATAAATTTTGAGAAAACGAGATTGCCTCGTAGATTGATTCATTGCGAGCTTGTTGAACTTGAATTTAATTACTACAAAGCAATGTATATACTTTTAAATGTGCATTATAGTTTACAAAACTGAAGATTGAAATTGAATATCGAACATCACTATTTCAAAACTAATGACAAATATTTTATTTAATATAGATTTTGATTTCAAGAAACAAAAGTATATTTATATTACCAAATTCACGCAAAAGCGAAAATAATCTCGATTTGACAAAAAGGCAAAATTCAAATTAATAATATTAAATATTAAATATTAATGCATTCTACTTTTGATGGGCTAGATACTAATTGGTTTTTTATGTCTAAATCAAGTTATCTTTCTTTCTAATTCAAGGATAGAGAATTAATCTCTTCCAAAAGTATAACTGATCTGGTTTCAATGTATATTTTATGACAATGGTTTAGAAAAATAGTTGATCATTTCATGCTTTTAAAGTTATATGGAATGAGAAACCACAAATTGCTCATTATTATCGATGAAGTTGATACTTTAAGTTGAGAACACATGATTAACTTTCTTCAAATTCTACAATGAAATGGAATTTTTTCACATCCTTCATATTATGTAGAATCCATTACATGGTATCATTTTGTATCCAATCCTCCTTTAAATGAGAACTCGTCTAGTGTTCCTCCCTATTTAAGATGAGTATTTGGCGATTCGAGCTTAACATTGGGATTTTTGCCATAGAAGACATATAATTTATCTTTTCTTCACAACCTGTAGAGTTGTGTAGATTGGAATGAAGTAGTCCACATGTGAAATGTGAGAGAGTATGGTTGTAGGATGAGAACCAATCCAAGTCATTGTCTCTATTTCAATCGTTTTCATACACCAAAATTTTGTTTCTCAAAAGACAAAGGATGATTTCCTAATAAACTAACGTAGACCTTAAGGCAAGGAAAAAATTAAAGAGAAGCAAAAGGATGAACCCCAAAATATAAGAATGCATTGTTGATCATGTTCTTTGAGCATTGACAAAATATTTATTGCAGATACTATGTCATCTACAGACTCAATATATTGTTGATATTCTAGAACTTCTAAAGCATGAATATGATAAGAAAACTAGTGTCAAGCATCATAGCAACAACCTTCATGGGGCAAAAAATATGCACATAGTTCTTGTTTGGCATGGGGAGGTTGTGAGGGAAAACAATGATTCCCCCTAGTACACATCCCCATAGCAAATATATTCCATTGAAATTTGTAAATCTTAATTGGCATCACATACATCAACATACAATTACATGAGTGTCATTCAAACTTACGACAAAGTTGTTGTTGTCCTTTTCACCACATATGTCTAGTGAATGACGTAGTCATGATGTTTTCTTGAGAGAGATGGATGATCATAACTTGTATGAGGGAAACCAAAGGAGAAAGTACATGAGTACGTCAAGGAAAAGAATAATAAGGTGTAGATAAGTGAGGCATTTTCTGCCACCAAAGTGCCTCCAAATAAATCCTACATGATGCATTCTCTGCCTGTGATGCATCCACATATATGGGTATTGATTCATGGAGGTGGCATATCCATAGGACCCAAGTCATTTGAAAAAAAAATGGAGGAAGGGTAGGGAATGACAATGATCCTTGAAAGTTGCTAGAAGTCAGAGGACAATGTTTTAAATTGGATTCAATCCTTTCACCACTAATAGTGGGGACATTGACAAAAGCATGCTCACTAGTAGTCCTAATATAGTTAAAACCTATATGCTAATCATGCCCGAAAAGTATAGGACCAACATTAGCAATATTAAATCCATCACAACTAAGGAGAATATTTGACATTCCCAAGAAGATCTCTATTAAATTTGTTGGGTCTACTCTTCTTACCCAAAAACCTTGCTTGGTAGACTTCATTCCCATTCAATACACAAATCAATATTGTCCATGTTCTGCCATTCTATATGAAGTACAACAATTATTGTTAATAGTTTTGAGTGCTCATACTCCAGGATAAAGGGTGTAATAACATGAGGGAGGATTACGGTCTAATATGTTTTGAAATGTGATGTTGATGTGATGGAAATGTAATCCCAAGATACAGTGAAGTGACAAAAATAGAGAACAAAGCATGGGGTGTGAACATCCAAACACAGGAAGACATTTGGCCAATATGAGAGAAATTCTGACTTGTAAATTGTGAAGACAATATAATCCTTAAGCACTACCTTGTTTGTAACCACCATATGTAAAGTGGCATATCCTCTGAACCAGAATCCAACATCTCCGAATAGAGGTGAAAAAAAACATAGAGGATAGTAGCATCATGAACCATAACAGAATGATCAACTAGATATTAAAGATCCTTCATATGTTGTCAACAAATGTAGGCCCATACCATTAGGAATCCATCATTTGAGCACGAAACAAGGGATTGTCGGTCCAAAGAGAGAGAGAGAGAGGTACGCAAGAAATAATATCCAATGTTAATCAATCATTCTCCTCTATAAACATCATCCCTTTGGCTTACAAAGTTGGGAAGGATGGTTTGTAAATAAACTATATTAATTTTTTGGTTTTGTAAATATGTAATAGTTAATTGATCGATTCTCTCCTTTATTTCAATTTCTGTATTGATCATTTTTGTGAGTTAAAATGTAATGTCCCCTTTCAAATGATCATTTTAGGAGGATGACTTAGTGGTCTATCTGATTCCGATATACCATATTCAATGAAAAAGGGGATTAATTGATTATTTGATGTCATTTTGGGTGGAAAAGGTAATGTTTATAAAGTGACATTAAGTAATTAAGAAAAAATAGACATTCTAAAGTGACTTTAGGAAAATATTAAAGGTGAACCTTATAAAGTCACTTTAATCACTTAAGTGAGGGTAAAAAGGAAAAAGGTCCAGTAAAAGGGTCATCAAAAAGGTGAAAGGGAAATAAAAGAGAGATGAGGGTGCCCTCTCTCCTTATGATTTGATCATTTTACTAAAATCGATTTGGTGAGAGAGATTTTGTGGTTTGTGAGGGTTTTGGAGCAAAATCCTTGTTGAGAATTGGTTTCCGTGGTGAACGATTCCACCCTAGCTAATTGGTAGGGGAAATCATTTATATTTTCCACTTGTGTCTATTGTTGAGGAAAATATCCATCTTACTGTAGTAGATTGGGGTTTGTGGAGATAGAGTTTTGAGTGTGGAGGTTGAGTTCTTACGCATGCCGAGTTTTCCCTTGGAAGAGGTCAAGTTCCTCTCTTGCAGAAATCGATATCCTTTGTTTGTGGTGGTCAAATCCTTGTGTGAATTCCTAATTCCTTTAGCAACAACCAAGTTCTATTGGATAGGGGCCAAAATTTCAGAGTGCAGACCGAGTTCTTGTTTGAGGGATCCGACTTCTATCTTTGGGGGTCGAATCATCCTTGGAGATGCCAAATTTCCTTTTGTTACGGGGCGGGTTCTCTTGCAAGGACGAGTTCTCTTGTTGGGTTGTTGAGTTCTCTTGTTGGGGTCACATTCACTTGTTGGAAGAGCTGCATTATTCTTGGAGGGAACGATCTGAACTACTATAACTTCCAATCATTGTAACATGTCATATTATAATAAGAAAAAATCATATCTATTGCATTTACTTCTATTATAGGGTTTTAATGGGAATGTTATCATTTTATAATCTGTGTTTCTCATATTGAGTGCAATAAAGTGTCTCTTTTGCATACAAATCTTGTTTATCATTTGAAAACCATAAGTGATAACACAAACCAACAAACACATAACATAACAACAACAAAAAGAGGGTTATACAGTGGGTTTTGAGAGTGTCAACAAAGTTTTTGACAAAATTTCTGCACCAAAAATAAACCTAAAAACACAACAAAAAACAAAACGGGGTTCTTAGAGGGGAAATTGGGTATACAAACCAATTGTTTGATGAAATTCCTAAGTCAAACAATCATCAAATTCTAATAACAACAAGTAGAAATTGATTTCAATAGTAAGGAGGGTTGTTGCAATGGTATCAGAGCTGGTGTTCCTGCCATCTTGTGTATTACACGTTTCTTTGATGATTCCGAGGGATAAAATACACATCACATACAAGAGAAGAAGGCAAAAAGAAGCTGAAAATATTTTATAGTCAGAGATAGAAGGAGAGGAAGACATGGGGGAAACAAATGAACAACCAAATGGCAGTGTTATGCATAATCTAAATGATTTGGAAAGGGGGCATAATGACATTGTAAAGGTACAAAGTGACATGGAAAGGAAGTAGTAGCAGATGGTTGAGATTCTCACCCAGCTTGTGGCAAATACTCAAGGGAACCAAAACAATGCAGTTAATGATGGTTCGAGAGGGACTAATGGCAGCCATGGTCACAATGGAAACCATGTAAAAGGTATCAATACACATGTCCCTACATGGAATCACATTGGGTCCACAAGTAGGGTGTCTCCTAGACCTCATATGCCTCAATTTTGGTAGGAAAACAAGATGGAAATCGGGGGCAGCAAGGATAAGGGGATGATTTTATAGATTATTTGAGGGAGTATCACACTTCAGGGGAGGATTTTCAGGAAGCCATGTATTTATAGGATTTATTTACTATCAAGTATAGGAATGGGCCTAGAGATTTCAAAAGGGGCCCACAGAGTTGGGATTTTCAGCAGAAAGTTGGGAAGTTGTTCATTCCTTACTTTGATGGCTCTAGAAAATCCACTGCTAGGGTGCAGGTACAAAATTTGGAAACTTATTTCCAACTCAACCACATGACAGATTCATAGGCCATTAAATATGCTACCTTGAATTTGTATTGAGAGGCCAATGAGTGGTGGTACCATGGTCTAGTCACGCTGGGGCATGTAGGTATTACATCCTACTTGGACTTCACTGAGAGACTTATGGACCAATTTGACAAGAAGGATCCATATTTTCACTTCAGGGAGTTAGCACAACTCAAGCAGAGTGGGACGAAAGATGCCTACATTTCGAAGTTTCATAGGATCACATTCACGGTGATAGATGTGTCTGAGCACAGGTTGGTTATGATTTTCACCGAAGGACTATTTGAAACCCTATGTGGGTGTGTTAAGGCCTTCAAACTAGGATCTCTACAAGATGTGATCACTAGGACAAGGGACATGGAGCATACGGTCCCTAAGAAAAAAATTCCTCCTAAATCTTTCATTCCTTAGAAGAACAAAGACAAGAAACCATTCCAAAAGGAGTGGACCAGGAGAGATATATTGGATGATGATGATTGGGGGGAACTAAGAAGAAAGAAGCTATGTTTCAGGTAGAAGGAACCTTGGGACCATGGTCACATGTGTATGGGAAAGACTAAGGTTCACTATATAAAGGTACTTTCAGATAGTGATGGAGAGGAGGAGGTAGGGTAGGCACAAGACAATGAGCGTGAAAATTAGGTTGATGAGAAGCCACATGAAGAGGTCAAGAGTGGGGTTATTTCCACTCTGTTAGGTGTTCCTAGATTTCACACATTTAGGGTCTGTGGGGTATTACAGGGACAATGTGTCACAATGTTGATTGATGGTGGGGAAACCCACAAATTCATTGACTCAACTTTGGTGGCTAGGAGAGGCATTCCTAGATTTGAATTTGAAGGGTTTGATGTAGTGGTAGATGGTGGGTGCAGTATACCATGCACACAAAATATTTTGTAGTTGGATGTAGCATTGGAAACTACACGATGACCGATGAATTTTATGTATTTGAGCTATTAGACACTAATATCATCTTGGGTTTTCAATGACTTGTTTCCTTGGGAAAAAATTATCTTGACTACCAAGCCATGGAGCTAGAGTTCATGGCATTGGATGGTAGGAAGGTAGTTTTGAGAGGCATGTCCAATGGTGCTCCTAGATTTGTCTCAACTAAGCGGATGGAGGGTATATTTAGGCATGGAGATGTAAATTGTGCAACAAATTGTTTGATCACTACTCAAAAACCTTCAGAGAACAACCAACAATATCATGTAGATATATAGACATTGTTGAGAAAACATGACTAATTTTTTTGGGAGATTCCACCAGGGAGACCTATAGACAGGGGATTTGAACACACCATTGAGCTAAAGAAGGGGGGCAAACTTATGATTACCACTCCATACATGCACCCAAATAAGTTTAAGGATGAGATAGGAAAGGAAATTAAGCAATTGTTGGATATGGGACATATCATGCCTAGTTCTATCCCATTTGCTTCATCAATGGTTTTGGTCAAGAAAAAGGATGGTACTATGAGGATGTGCATTTATTATCAGGCCTTGAATAAAAAGACTATTAAAAATAGGTACCCCATTCCCATGATCGATGAGTTGTTAGATGAGTTGCATGGGGAAACATACTTTTTGTAGATTGATCTTCGATCAAGCTACCATCATATCAGAGTTAGAGAGCGGGATGTTCAAAAAACTGCTTCCATGTGTCATTATGGGCACTACGAGTTTTTGGTCATGCCATTTGGGTTGACCAATGCCCCGACCACTTTTCAGTCATGCATGAATCAAATCTTCAACAAGTAGTTGAGGAAGTTCATCTTGGTATTCTTTAATTATGACCTTCTTATTTATAAAAGGATGTGAGAGGACCACTTAAGGCATTTGGATGAGATATTGGGAATTATGGGGGAGTATTCATTATATGACAAGGCGTCAAAGTGTGAATTTGGCATGATATTATTTACTTGGGAAATCTTATCAGTGAGCAGGGTGTACAGGTACATCAGGAGATGATCCAGGCCATTTTGGATTGGCCCACACCTAGGTCCCTCATAGAGTTGCAGGGATTATTTGGAATGTGTAGCTACTACAAACACTTTGTTAAGGGATTTTCACAGTTGGGTGCAGCATTGATAGATCTGAAAAAGAAAGGGGCATTCAGGTGGACATAAGAGTCACAATGGGCATTTTCCAGGGTCAAGGAGGTGATACGAACTTGTCCAATACTAGCACTTCCTGGTTTCACTTAGCCCTTTGTACTTGAGTGTGATGTGTCGGGTGAGGATATTGGGAATGTTTTGATGAAGAACAGAAACTTGATAGCATTTGAAAGTAGGAAGCTCAGATACCCATAGAGACTCTACTCCATTTATGACAAAGATATTCTCACCATCATGCATTCTTTGGCGAAGTTTAAGCAGTATTTGGTTGGTGGATGATTCGTGGTTAGGACTGACCACAACAATTTGAAGTATTTATTGGATCAGAAGGATTTGAGTGAGAGGAAACAAAAGTGGGTCAACAAGATACATGCATATGACTTTGACATTGAGTATGTGAAGGGTAAAAAAAATATTGTTGCCAATTCCCTTTCCAGGAAACCAACAACATGTTCTCTCATGGAGATTTCAGTTGATTGGAAATCTCACATTTTGGTGGAATATTCCAAGAATCACTTTGCGTGTGAGTTGATGGATGAGATAATACATGATGACATGTATATAGTGGTGGATGGTATCATTTTATACAAGGACAAGATATATCTATTTCTTGAGTCCACACTCAAGGAAAATATTTTTGAGGGCTTCTCATGGCACACCATTGGCAGGGCACCCTGGGTATTTCAAGACCTACATGTAGGTACAAGAGATATTCTCATGGAAGAGCCTCAAGTATGATGTGCTATAGTATGTGAGGGAGTGTATGACTTGGCAACATAACAAGTCAGAGCATACTCATACGACAAGATTATTATAGCCTCTACACATTCCAGAGTAGAAATGGGAGAGTATATCGATGGAATTTATCACAGGTCTACCGAAGGTACAGGGAAGGGATTGCATATAAGTAGTGGTTGATCGGTTGACCAATTTTTCTCACTTCTATGCATATTTCATCAGAGTACAAGGAAACATAGGTATTAAGACAACAAGGACATTGATTAAGTGGTTGCATTTGCAAGAGCATTGCTATAACACCACCTACCACATGTCCATTGGTATGACCACATTATGAGCATTGTATGGCTATGATGCTCCTTCATTTGTGGATTTGGCATTTGGGGATAGCAAGGATCCCAAAACAAAGGATTGGATATAGTAGAACCAAGACATCCTTAAGGCCCTTAAGGAAAACTTGCAGACAACTTAGAATCAACAGAAGATATATGCAGACAAGCACATGGTTGAGCACATATTTGAGGTAGGGGACTTGGAATTTATGTGGTTACAACCACACAAACAGTCTTCGTTGAAGAAGAGTTGTGCAAAAAAATTGAATCCATGATTTAATGGTCCATATAGGGTAGTACAGATAGTTGGGTAAGTAGCCTATGAGCTTGATTTGCCAAAGGGGAGAAATATACACAATGTTTTCCATGTATCATGCCTAAAAAAGGCAGTATGATAGCAGGTGATCACTTTAGCAAAGTTACCTCCATTGGATGAGCAGGGGCAATTGTTATTTATTCTGGAGGATATTTTGGATGTCAGGGAAAGGAGATTGAGGAGTAAGGTCATCAAAGATTTCCTGATCAAGTGGAGAGATTTTCCAGTAGAGGATTCCACGTGGGAGGATTAGATTTTGTGGCATCCTGATTTGCAGTTGCTTTGGGACAAGCAATCTCGAGAAGGGAGGATTGTAATGTCCCCTTCCAAATGATCGTTCTAGGAGGATGACTTAGTTTTCTATGTGATTCTCGTAGACCATAGTCGATGAAAAAGGGGATTATTTGATGTCATTTTGGGTGGAAAAGGTAATATTTATAAAGTCACATTAAGTAATTAAGAAAAAAGAGATGTCCTAAAGTGACTTTAGGAAAATATTAAATATGAACCTTATAAAGTCACTTTAATCACTTAAGTGAGGGTAAAAATGTAAAAGGGTTAAAAAAAGGGTAAAAGGGTCAGCAAAATGGTGAAAGGGAAATAAAAGAGAGATGACGACACCCTCTCTCCTTATGATTTGATCATTTTACTAAAATCGATTTGGTGAGAGAGCTCTTGTGGCTTGTGAGGGTTTTGGAGAAAACCCCTTGTTGAGAATTGGTTTCAGTGGTGAAAGATTCCACCTTAGATGATTGGTAGGGTAAATCATTTATATTTTCCACTTGTATCTATTGTTGAGGGAAACATCTATCTTATTGTAGTAGATTGGGATTTGTGGAGACACAGTTTTGAGTGTGGAGGCTGAGTTAATGTGCAAGTCGAGTTTTCCCTTGGAATAGGCCAAATTCCTCTCGTATAGAAATCAATATCCTTTGTGTGTGGTGGAAAAATCCTTGTTTGAAGGCCGCATTCCTTTAGCAACAACCAAGTTCTATTACATATCAAGTTCTTGTTTGAGGGAGCCACATTCTATCTTTGGGGGTTGAATCATCCTTGGAGAGGTCAAGTTTCCTATTGTTGGGGACCAAGTTCTCTTGTTGGGCTGAGTTCTATTGTTGGGGGGCTGAGTTATCTTGCTGGAAGAGTTGAATTCTTCTTGGAGGGATCGATATGAACTACTAGAACTTCCAAGAATTGTGACATGTCATATTATAATAAGAATATATCATATCTATTGTGTTTTCTTTTGTTGTAGGGTTTTAATGGGAATGATATCATTTTGTAATCCTTGTTTCTCAAAGTGTCTCTTTGGCATACAACTCTTGTTTATCATTTGAAAACCATAAGTGATAACACAAACCAACAAACACATAACATAACAACAACAACAACAAGTGATCTAAAAATGAAGAAGACTTGAAAAACTTGAATAATTATTACAAGTGAAATGTTATGTGTTTAAAGCAACAGGATCAATTTGCAACACATAAATTAAGGATTACTTATGTAAAATACACATTGACAACAGCATAAACATTGAACATAAACACATGTGCATAGCAATTGATAAAGGAGTTCACCCCTCTTATGGGCTACATCTCCTGGTCCAGCTTCCAATGGATCATTATTATTAATTGCTCAAAAAGTGCTTAAAAACATGTCTTACAATGCTCAAACTAACAAAACGACTACTCCAATGGCTTCCCAACGTCCCAAAACCCCTGTCTGGGCTCTTTCGGCACCTCAATCAGTCGAAAAATGAAGAAGTTAGGCCTCCTGGAAGTCTCCCTCTTCAAGCTTGTTGTCTCTGGTTCTACAATTTGCACCCCCCTTTGACAAACCTGGCTCACACGCTCTTTTAAGCGTAAAAACCTGGCACCGGGCGCAACCGCGCCAACGGTGCAAACCGTAGCACGATTAAGGCGCCTCCAGACCCTAACCGCCTCGGCACCTGGGCACATGGTAGCACGTGACCGAATGCTGGGAAAAAGTGGTTAAGTCGTTGTCCAACCGTATAACTCCCGCGCGATTAATCCACCGGTCAAACCATGGATTATCCACTGGTTAAAACCCCGCGTGCATATTTAATACAATGGCAAACTATGGTATATATATATGCAATGTTAATATTGCAATACATTGCAATTCAATGCAATGTAATGCACGCGCCAACGGTCAGGTTTTAATATATATGGTCATATGTAATACAATGTGTCCACGGGTCGGGGCGAAGCCCCGGCCCGACCCCACTTTGCATCCAACATATATCAACGTTAAATAATATTAAAACCATATTACTAACAAGGTTCATGTGGCGGCATAATGGTTAGCGGAAATTTTCCAAGGTTTTAACAATGGGGGAGGTCCGGGGGTCGAACCCCGCGGAATCCCACAAAACTTTTACATATAACCAACCAATGAGGGGGACACGTGGCGCCCATATATTGGGCCACGTGTCTCCTTATTATTCGCCATAAACTGGACACGTGTCAACACGCTACTCGCCAACAATCGACCAATAAAAATGTGCCATGTCATCCACCTGCCACATCACCGTACGGATGGTACGGCCATGCCATGTCACCGTACGGACTGTACGGACAGGTACAGTCAACATCCAAAAATTTTCCCTGTTTGGCTTGGCGAACAGATCGGGATATCTTCTCCATACGGACTCCGTTTGAGAAAGTAAATATACCGCTGGAATCAGGAAGATGAGACGGACGCAATGGCACTATTTTCATCGCATTCTGAGCACTTTGAAAATTGAGCAAAATTTGATCCCCTGATCACACCTCCCCATTGGGAAGCTTTTGGACCTCCAAAAGACTATCTCAGTCTATGTGAAGATGAGGGTATAGTTCCCTCACCCTTCCAACCTCAATCCACTTGGCCTTGCTTGGATTCGTCCCTTTAAGACCAACTCGAAAATACTCCACATTTCCTCTCTTCAAAGTTCGCATTCTCCTGTCTAGTATGGTGTCTTCCTACAGT
>ML800565.1:99349-130305 GCA_009831015.1 Picea engelmannii
TGCAACTTGCGGTGAATGAAATTGCTTCCTCCTTGTCGGATAAGAACTTGGCTCCACAAGTTGACCTTCTCCTCTTGTGAGTTTCAACCTTGTGAGCATCAGAAACAAAACTTGCAAACAATCAAGTCTTCAAAACCAGTGCTGTGATACCAACTTGATCTAAAAATGAAGAAGACTTGAAAAACTTGAATAATTATTGCAAGTGAAATGTTATGTGTTTAAAGCAACAGGATCAATTTGCAACACATAAATTAAGGATTACTTATGCAAAATACACATATACAGCAGCATAAACATTGAACATAAACACATGTGCATAGCAATTGATAAAGGAGTTCACCCCTCTTGTGGGCTACATCTCCTGGTCCAGCTTCCAATGGATCATTATTATTAATTGCTCAAAAAGTGCTCAAAAACATGTCTTACAATGCTCAAACTGACAAAACGACTGCTCCAATGGCTTCACAGCGTCCCAAAACCCCTGTCTGGGCTCTTTCGGCACCTCAATCGGTCGAAAAATGAAGAAGTTAGGCCTCCTGGAAGTCTCCCTCTTCAAGCTTGCTTTCTCTGGTTCTACAATTCGCACCCCCCTTTGACAAACCTGGCTCACACGCTCTTTTAAGCGTAAAAACCTGGCACCGGGCGCAACCGCGCCAACGGTGCAAACCGTAGGACGGTTAAGGCGCCTCCAGCCCCTAACCGCCTCGGCACCTGGACGCATGGTAGCACGTGACCGAATGCTGGGAAAAAGTGGTTAAGTCGTTGTCCAACCGTATAACTCCCACGCGATTAATCCACTGGTCAAACCATGGATTATCCACTGGTTAAAACCCCGCATGCATATTTAATATAATGGCAAACTATGGTATATATATATGCAATGTTAATATTGCAATACATTGCAATTCAATGCAATGTAATGCGCGCGCCAACGGTCGGGTTTTAATATATATAGTCATATCTAATACAATGTGTCCACGGGTCGGGGCGAAGCCCCGGCCCGACCCCCCTTTGCATCCAACATATATCAACGTTAAATAATATTAAAACCATATTACTAACAAGGTTCATGTGGCGGCATAATGGTTAGCGGAAATTTGCCAAGGTTTTAACAATGGGGGAGGTTCGGGGGTCGAACCCCGCGGACTCCCACAAAACTTTTACATATAACCAACCAATGAGGGGGACATGTGGCGCCCATAGATTGGGCCACGTGTCTCCTTATTATTCGCCATAAACCGGACACGTGTCAACACGCTACTCGCCAACAATCGACCAATAAAAGTGTGCCACATCATCCACCTGCCACGTCACCGTACGGATGGTACGGTGCTGCCATGTCACCGTACGGACTGTACGGACAGGTACAGTCAACATCCAAAAATTTTGCATGTTTGGCTTGGCGAACAGATCGCGATATCTTCTCCATACGGACTCTGTTTGAGAAAGTAAATATACCACCGGAATCAGGAAGACGAGACAGACGCAATGGCACTATTTTCGTCGCATTCTGAGCACTTTGAAAATTGAGCAAAATTTGATCCCCTGATCAACAAGAGGGTTATACAGTGGGTTTTGAGTGTGTCAACAAAGTGTTTGACAAAATTTATGCACCAACAATAAACCTAAAAACACAACAATAAACAAAGGGGGGTTCTTACAATGGAAATTGGGTATGTGAATCAACTATTTGATGAAAGGCCTAAGTCAAACAATCATCAAATTCTGACAACAATAAACATAAATTTATTTCAGCGGTAAGGAGGGTTGTTACATAAAAAAATAAGTTCTCTTATTTATTTTGTTTCTGTATTGAGTTGAAAAGAGTTGAAATGGGAGAGGAAGATGAGGCCCAGTTCTTAGTTTCACTTGTATTGACTAAAAAAATTGTTCACCTCCATTTCCCGCTCTTGGAATAATAAAAGAAAATGGTATAAGAAGAATGGAATTTTGAACGATTATAATCTCACAACGTATCCGTTAGACTCAGCTTCGTCACACATTTTACGGATTAAAAATATGAGTCTGTATGCTCAAGATATCCAGGTTTTTTTCTGATCGCCCAAAGAGCACTTCTTCCATGTGCAACAAAGCTAATTTTTCTTAGAACCACAATCTTTGTTTTGGAACCACATTGTTTTCTTGGAATTCTTGGAACCATGATCAATTCTTAGAACCATGTTCTATTTTCTTGAGACCACACTATTTTCTCCCATTTTCTATACTTGAACTTTTTTATCTCTTTATTTGATCTCCTCTCTTATACGACTTAGACTAAGACTTAGTCCATTTATTATTTTCTTATCCTAGTCTTAATCTTCTACAATCTATACTCCTCTCACACTCTCCCATACTTAGAATATTTTTACTCATCCTATGCCCCTTTCCTCACTACACTCTCTCTCCCCCTCTCATTCTTTTATATACTTAGAATTTTTCATACTTCAGTTATCTCTCCACTCCACCTCTCACACATCTGCCTGATCCACTACACTTAGCCATTTCCTCATATTTCATCACTTCCATGATATTTATCGAGGGCTCAGACGCACATCCCTTATCCCTCCATACTCCCTACCCCTGCAACCCTCATTATCCCTCCATATCCCCTCCCATTACTCCATATTCCCATAATTATAATTATTTCCATACACTATGAGTTCCTAAGCTTCAATACTTCATCGTGGGTTCACCCTCACAACCCACCATACCCTCCACACCTACCATAACCTCATCGATCGACCATTGCTCCTCTTATCTCTTACGTCACTCCTACCTCCCTCCCCTCTCATTCCATTTCACCATTCCCCCTTCCTTAACATATTTCCTAAGTCCCTTTCCCTTTAATTATTAACCAATCAGGTGACTACATGTGGCAGACATGATAACTAATCACACCAAGACATGTGGCATCTTATCATGCAATGATGCATATAAACCAATAATTTTATGACACATGAAATCTCATTATACCAAGACACATAGAACTGACTAGGATATGACTCAGTGCTAACATGGGCGATGACAAGGATGCTTAATGGGCATTGAATGGGCACTTAGTGGATGTTGACCTGGCCATCAAAATATTTATTAATTCGTGAATTTTCCAAAGGTTCAAGTCTCTTAAGTCTCCTTATGTTCCACATGAAGTGCATGATAAGATTTACTATATAAAAACTTAACTCTCAAACACCACAATGCATGTGGGATGGAGCATTTGAAAAAAAATTGAATTTTAATGGAGGGCCAAGATTAACCCACGAATTGAATGGGCAACTGTTGAGCAAAGAACTTCTGGAGGTCATAACTCGAGATATGGGCGTCGGTTTTGGAAAAAGTATACCTTGATGGAAAGAAAATTTTACAAGGAAGATGATGGAACAAGTTTCAAAGTCTGAAATTGTCCATAATTCTCTCATAAAGTGAAAGAAAAGTCAGCTATATTTTCATGGTTTGTTGATAAATCTGCTTGGAACCTCAACTTCCCGAGCTTACAACTTGAGATCCAGAACTCCAAATCTCGCTCAAGAGGAATTGTTGGAAATATGGGATGATGAAGATTACATATAAAATGGTTTCCATGTCTGAAAGGTCGAGTAAATTTCTAAAAAAATCAAAACATAGTCCACTTTTTTTAAAAGACATCTAGTTTAAATTTTGAAAATAAAAGTTTATTTAAAAACTTGTATTAAAGATGAAATGGGCCCCACTTCAAGGAACATATTTTAATGAATAAAACAATTAATGAGAGTTTAATTAAGTATTAATTAAAGTGGTAGTTCCAAGAAGAAAAGCATGTGGAAATTCCTAGAAAGACCAAAACCCTAACAACTCCAAGAGACATTGGAAGCAAATATTAAAAGAGACGAAGTACCATCAAAGAAAGGGTTAGAAGGAATTCAGAAGATCGGAATAGAAAGGTCCAACCATCAACATGCAGCTAGGTATCTGATCAACAAATAAAACATATCCATTTTTCTTCTTCATTTTCTTCTACACTATTTTCTCAAGGCTTTATGTTTGTATTTCTAAACTGAGCACAAGGTTGAGATTTTGAGTGTCTTTCTTGTATTCTTCCAAGAAATATTTCTCTAAAAATATCATGGAGTATTTTGCATCCATATATGTGACTGATAAATGTAATCCATGATTGTATAAATTATTCATGGAGGTTTAATCCTTGCATTTGTGAACTTTATTTATGAAGATTTAGTCAATTGGTTTGTTGGGATGTTTTGTATTGTTGAATATATTTTTATGAAACTCCATAGAAAACTGCTTCGAGGCAAGAATTCAATGATTTCTTAGATCTTTGTATTTCTGAGCGTGAGATATTTGGAGTGTGCTTATCAGATTATTTTCAGTTTTATCTGCAATACTCATTTAAAGTTATCTGAAATGATAAAAAAAACCATTTCATTATTTTTCTTATGAGAAGATATGGATGCATCCTTTATTTGCATGGTCTTCAGAGGGTTGTAATAATGAAGCCGAGCATATATCTATTTTGATGTTGAAGCCTTTCTTCACATTTTTATTGTTAAAAAATTGCTTGGTCCATTCAAGAATAAATCTGGTTATCACGAGTCATTCCATATAAAAACTGAAGCAATAAAAATTTGAGGTTTGTTGTCTAGCATTCTCCCCAATCCAAGAGCATGAAGTTACATCTTTCAAATTATGATAGAGGAGTACCACCTCTTTAAAAATGAAGGGGGATTAATATCCTCCCGAGGTTGTTTTTTTTATCTTGATGAATCTAAACATCAACAACTTGTTGAGTTGTTGAATGAGTTGCTAGAGGATTTTCAAATGGAGACCTTGGTGTGGTTGTTGATGGAATGTGTGCATAGATATAGCATTGTATACAAGCAGTGGAATGTCATACTTTCATCCAAATACTTCATAACTCATATGTGGGGTGAGGCGTCTATCAACAAGGGACCTTTTCTTTCTTTATGCAGTAGAAACCCCATGGATAAGCCTTGTACTTGTATTGCTTTATGATTCTACACATGCTCGTGGAATCCATGCTTCTCCCTCTCTTTCATAATGAGATCTCCATGTTTATGATAGGAAATGTATGAAACATGTCTTTTGCAATGGTTTGACAACTAGCCTTTTGCTAGTAGATTTCCCTATTAGTATCCCTGATTCTCACGATGGTGGACGCATTTTGGTGAATGTGTGCAATCATTATACAAAAATTTCCATCAGACTTCTTAGCATGTCAAGGATAACCACCCTTATTGAGAGATGCATTGTGGTGGAGGAACATGACGACGTTAATAATAGATTTCAACATTTAGGATACTAGAAGTGGTGGCATTGGGGTGGGGCCATGGGGGAAGAGGTGTAAATTATGTGGAAATCTATGATTCCAATCGAAGAGGATGGAAGATAGCGAGATTCCTTCTAGATGAAATAATTACACTAATTTTTCAAATTCCTATCACCATCAATTTTGCAAAATCCACTCAAAATCCACTCACTGCCAATTTACAATAGAAAGCCTTAATAGATCTACATTAATCAGATAAAACATATGTGGGCACTATAATTTGTTATTTTTTAGATTTTTCACATTTTCCTATTACTTTGTATGATTACATTGAATATATAGATAAAATTTAAATACAATTTTATTTAATTTTAAATTTTATTGCATTATGGATTAAAGATTTAATGAAAGTCAATTTATTAAAATAAATTATATAGTATTGATTTATGTATAAATAATTTTAAAGTTTAGTAAAATTTGTTCCATTTTATTGGATTAAATGTTTCATTAAGATTAAGGTGTAGGTACTTGACGTGCCTCGTATTAGTGTCCTGCAAACCGCTTTCTCAACGCCTATCCATGGATGTGTAATTTTCCACTCTTTTGTCAATGTGCTAACAATATGAAGGTGTTATCAATAAGGTATTTATCAATGCCATTTATTAATTTTGGGCCTTCTCAATAAGGTATATCACACTTTGTATATTTGATTAACACAAGATCTATTTAATTTTCAAATTTTGATTTCTTGTCCAAATTGAGGACTTAAATGAAGGTGGAAAATTGTTTCTCGAGCAACATGAAGATTCAAAATACGTATTATTGATGACATTACTTTAACAGTTGCTTGTGTTTTTAATTCAATTCTATAAGAAGCATTAGACCTATGCTTGAGATGTTTGGGGCAATCTCCAAGTTAGGATGTGGTACGCCAAGATGCTTTGTAAATGTAAGATTAAGATTCGGATATGCGTTATCCTACATTAAAAATTCAAATATTAATAAAAAGTTTAACTATGTATTTACTTGTCTCCCTTTTACATTCCCATTTGATTCAATTATGATGTAATTTCCTTTTACATTCCCATTTGATTCAATTATGATGTACTTTCCTGCATAGCTTGTGGTGATTAAAAAAAACAATTCCAAAAAATAAATGGCCACCAAACTAGTACGTAATTAATCTTTAACTTCAAATATTCACACATCAAATATTGGATGAAGTAAAATATGATCAAGTATAATCCAAATTTCCAAAATGCATTTGAATAAATTAAAAATCTTCACCAAAAATAAATGCCTTCCGAGAGAAAAGTTAGAATGTCAAAATGCTCTATAAACCATTAGACAATGTAGTACAAAAAGTCGTAGCATAAATTTTCAACTAAACCCCCGCACGCCATGTGTTTGAGGAATATTTTTAACATAAACACTACCTCGGTTCAGACTCGAAAAGGCAAATGAGTAAGCAAAAGTACCAAGTGTCACAGGAATAATTTTAAGATTAACACAATTATCTTATGTTATCATATATTATAAATATTTCAAACTCTAATTTCTCAATCTCCAGATTTATAAATGTTAATCAAATGCCCTTCTCAAACTTACAGGGAGCATAGAATATTGTAGTGGTATTTAAAATAAAAAATAGTTTTGGTGCTTGATCTAATTCAATGCCACATATAATCCATTGGCATGCATGTGAAAGCTGGTGGTTCACAGTTTTGGAAGACACATCATTCACAAGGATAACTAGTGACTCAAGCCAAATCAGTTTTGCATATAAATATATGAAGATATTTAAAGATAATATGAATAATTATCATAATTAATAATTAGAAACTAATGATGGTAGGTAAATGGTTTTTTAATTTTAAAAATTTAACGATAAAAAATATTATATATTATTTTAATATATGTATATTAGATATATTATTTTAATTTTATTAACTTATTTTAATAATAATGTTAAACATTAATAAAATTATTTTATATTATCATATATTATAGATATTTCAAACTCTAATTTTTCAATATCAAGATCTATAAATGTTAATCAAATTCTCTTCTCAAACTTACAGAAGAATATTGTAATGGTATTTAAAATAAAAATTAGTTCTTATGCTTGATCTAATTCAATGCCTCATATAATCCATTGGCATGCATGTGAAAGTTAGTAGTTCACAGTTTTGGAATACACATCATTCATAAGGATAACTAGTGACTCATTAATTTCTTAAAGTCAAATCAATTTTGCATATAAATACATGAAGACATTTAAAAATAAACAATATAAAGCACAAAGATTTCCTTGAACCAATGGAGAATATGAAGCTATTGAATGTTTCTAATAAATGTGCTTATGTGGCATGTTACACCTCAGATTCTCTGTGGTGTACACTACATTTTTTTCACAAGATATGACCACTCTGATGAGCCCAAAGTGTGATGACTTATTTTTATGTGGCCATGATGGGATTATTTGATGTACAAGTGGTTAGTGGTTTCCCAAATCCCCTTAGGTGGATGGTCATGGCATGTCCTTTTAGTCTCCATTCTCAGGGTGATTGGTTTTATTACTCCGACTGACTATCCCTTGGAGGTGGTAACTTCCTCCAATTTGGGTATTTATGTCCTGGGTAGGTATGTGGGAATTATGAGGTGGATCTACTAATGTAAATGATTTACATGGCCCTAACTACTCACTTATTGTATTTGCTATGTAAAGGTGATTGCGCTTTGTAAGGGTTGTCATACCCATGGTTTAGCACACTTATTTTACCCCACGTGGACCCCCTCTTTCTTATGTGTTTTTAGAAACACTAACCAAAAAGGAGAGAGGAGACCTAATTAAACTAGAAAGTAAACGATGGAAATCACACACAACACACCGATATTTACCCTGGAAACCCTTAACCGGGAAAACCAACATTCCTTGAGCGACTCCACCTCCTCATTTTCTTATTCATTCAATGAATAAAGAGTTGCAATACTAACCTTGGTCCACACCTAAGACACAATTCATCATCCTACTCTCTTGCTTTACCACAAGTACAACCCTACAACCATCTGGCTTACATCTTCACGACCATTACATACTCACGATTCTCTCTACCGAGGAATACACTTATCAAGATCAAGATTCTCTTTAGACAATAATACATAACGCATTATTTATAGGCATATACAAAATGTAAAACCGTAATTCGTGGTGCCCAAAAATGGTTACATATCCATGAATGATTGGTTGCGATCCCGCGAATCTCGCGATTTTGTTACATGTTTTGACCACTAGTAGAACATCGGTTGATTAATAGTTAGATACTAATAGACCATCTGGCCGATCTCTAGTCGGTTACCATTTCGACCTTTAGTTGGATACCTGTCGATCTCCAATTGTGTTGTCCCATTGACCATCTGTCAACCATCGACTTGACTTAACCGTTAGTCGATCCATCCATCAGTCAATCATCCTCAAATAACCAGTCAGTTGAATGAATTTCTGCTACAAAGAATATAACATTCCCAACAATCTCCCACTTGTTATCTTCTTTGCAGAAACATGAGAACATGAACTTCTATTCACTGACCCAAGGTAGCAATGCCCATTTCCTCTCTATATCAAGAGAAATTCACAACACTCACATACTTGGTTAAAGAGTCTACTATGTTTTCCAAAGTGTTTTCCTTTTCCAACAACACCTTTTTTCTTTCCACCATGTCTCTCACAAAATGGTATTGTACACCAATTTGCTTCATCTTGGAATGGTAAGCTAGGTTCTTTGCCAATAAAATTGCACTTTGATTGTCACAATTTATCCTCATAGCTTGTCGTTCAAACTAGATCCCTAAACACAATCTATGTAACCATACTACTTCTTTGCTTGCATGGTTGGCTGCCATGTATTTATATTTTGTTGTCGACAAGGCTACTACCACCTATCTTTTACTCATCCAAGGCTACTATCCGATGGTCGACCTTCTTCGATCAAGATCTCCATCCCAATCTGTATCGACAAAGCCATGTACATTCACTTCCATGTCAATTTCAGGTTTCCTTTGGTAACAGATTGCATACTCGGTTGTGCCACACAAGTACTTGAACACTCTCTTGATAGTAGTCTAGTTTTCTTTCCCAGGTGTTGACATGTACTTGCTCAATACTCCCATTGCATGGGAAATATCTGGTCGACTGCAGACCATTGCATACATTAGACTACCAACAACACTAGCATTAGGAACACACATCATGTCCTCTATTTCTTCATGTGTCTTTGGACACTGTTCAACAATTAGTTTTACCCCTACAGGAACAAGTACCTTGACTAGTTTGCATTCCTGCATGTTGAAATGTTTTAGGACCGTTTCAATGTACTTCCTCTAGATTAACCAAAGTTTTTCAACTACTCGATATCTCTTAATCTCCATTCCTAGAATTAAGTTACCCGCATCGATATCCTTCATGTCGAGATTGGAGGATAGTTGCATCTTCACCTCCTTTATTGAATTCATGTCGTTTCCAACCAACAACATGTCATCGAAATACAAAGCTACATATATGAAACAATCGCTTTCTCTCTTGTAATACACACAATGATCAACCGTTCTTCACACAAATCCAAAACTTAGGATGTACGTGTCGGACTTTTGGTACCACATCCTTGGTGATAGATTTAGACCATAAAGGGATCTTTTCAGTTTGCACACTAGCTCCTTTTTATCCTTTACTACAAATGATTTAGGTCATTTCATGTAGATTTCTTCTTTCAAGTCCCCATGTAGGAACATTATCTTCACATATATTTTCTCTATCTCAAAATCAAATGCTACAATGAGATACATTAGTACTCTAATGGAAGTTAATTTCACAACAGAAGATAAAATATCACCAAATTCAACTCCCTCGACTTGGGAATACCCTATTGCTATCGATCAAGCTTTAAATTTATCAACTTGACCTGTTTCATTCAATTTATTCTTGAACATCCACTTTCTACCAACGAGTTTACTTCCATTAGGTAGCTCAACCAAATTCCATGTATGATTCTTGTGCAATGGTTCCATTTCTTCAACCATGGCATCCTTCCAGAGTTTACCCTATGTCGAGTTGATTGCCTCTCTAACCAACTTGGGTTCATTATCAAAGGCAGATAATACAAATGCAAAATGGAAATAAAGTGGACTGCATATTTCAGTTGGTTTCCTTACTTGTTCATACCTCCTGACAATCAAAGTTGGTGGTTCCACCTCTTCATTTGATTCAGTCAACTTGTTTGATCATGTTCTTCATTTTTTAGCTCAAACACCAATTTCTTTGTTTCTTTATCAATTTGATCCCCTTCAATTCTGAAAGTTCCTCTGACTTCCCTAAAGATCACATCTTGACTATAGATTTTTTATTCAATACCAGATCACATACCTTGTATCCTTTTATTCCATCCTCGTAACCAATGAAAATACACTTGACTTCCTTATTGTCCAACGCATTCCTCTTTTCATTGGGATTATGCACAAATGCATTATAGCCAAAAAATATGATATGTGAAAGTGAAGTATTCTTACCAAATCATGCTTCATGTGGATTCGATTCGACTAGCACCAATGAAGGAGACCTATTTACCAAACATTGTGCAATGTCGACTTCCTCTACCCAAAATTTGTGTGCTAGATATGCACCACTAAGCATGCTTCTTGCGTTTTCCATCAACATAATGTTCATTATTTCAACAACTCCATGATTTTGCTGAAGGGTGTATATAGTGGTATTTTGGTGTGCTATATGCCACATTGCTTCCAAAAATACTCAAACTCCTTACCACAAATTTCACCTATGTTGTTAGTGTTGTTTTTTCAATATACAAGGTTTAAGCATGAAGTTCATTCCATTTTAGCATTTAACTTAAACCATAAACAATTTTGTTGCAACAACCAAGATCACAAGAAGAAACACCATGCACAAGTACATAAGAAGTATCTTGGGAAACCCTTCTCAACAAGGGAAGAAAACCAAGCCAATCCTTTGCTATATTCTTCAAGACAAAGACCTTCACCACCAATAAAACCTAGCACACAAGAGGGTGCTTACAAACCCTAGAAGACTAGAGCCCAAGAGAGGTGTGCACTTTTCCCAAGAAGGTGTACTTTCTGAAATTTCCAAACTCACACAAAAGATATGATTCCTCAATGGGGAAATTACCTTTACTTATATTATACTTGACCTATCAACATAAGTGTCTACTGGCACAACAGGGCCGACCTCTCTAACTCACAATATAATTAATAACCATATTAATTATATTTTACATTAATTATCAATTACATTAAGGTGGGGCCGACATGTACCCTTTACATTACAATTAGGGTTACAGGTAGGTTTGACTCTTGAACAATATAGAAAGGGATCACATACACCCACTAGTGCTCAACCACTAGGGGCACATCCATAGGGATGTCCATATCTCTATCTCACTGTGCATCATATGAGAACCACACTCACTAGTGCTCAGCCACTAGGATCACGTTTACCTGTGCTCATCCACAAGCATGTCCACTCAACATATCTTCTTTCCCACTGCATTACATAGGAGAGTCATTTGGAGTTCATCATCTCAACTCTTTGCTCAAAGGAGGCTAACACATCGTCTTCATCTATGTCTCACAATGATGCATCCGACTTTCGGAAATTCACACGTTCACCTTGTGCTCAGCCACATACACATCCAACTCAACAGATATTCTTTCTCATTGTGGTACACAAGAGAATCATCTAGAGTTCTTCTCAACTCTCTGCAAGGAGGAGGCCATCACTACGTTCCAGCTCTGTCTCGGATAAAAACCATGCACCCAACTCATGGTCTCTCTCTCGGGTCGACTCAATCAGTCTATGTCCTGGAGGATGCCTTACGCAACTGTAATCATCAACACTCCCTCTCATCTAGGGAGGCATTCTCCACTAGGCCAAGTATCTCACAGAAATACTCAAACTTTGTCTTGGCAAGGAATTTGGTGAAGATATTTGTGATCTGCTCATGGGTAGGAAGATACTGCAAGTGTATTGTCTTCCTCTGCACCATATCTATGATATGATACTTTATCTCTATGTGTTTCGAACTTTCATGAAACACAGGGTTCTCAGAGAGATTTACACAACTCTAGTTATCACAATGAATAGTAGTAGGATCCATCTCATGATCGAATAAGTCAGTGAGAAGTTTTCAAAGCCACACTGCTTCATGGATTGCTACACACAATGCGATGTATTCTACCTCTGCGGTGCTCAATGCCACAGAGCTTTGTTTTCTGCTACACCAGGAAACCATGGCAGACCCTAAAGTGATGAAATAACCAGAGGTGATTTTTTTGTCCACTGTGCTCCTTGCCAAATCTGCATCGGCATATCCTTGCAGGCTCAAGTCTACACTGGAGGCATATCTTAGGCCATAACCAATTTTTCCTTGTAGGTACCTCAATACATGTTTTGCAACTATCCAGTGTGTCTGTCTTGGTTGGCTCATAAACTGGCTAAGCACATTCATTGCATAACATATATCTAGACTGGTGTTAACCAGATACATCAGTGATCCAATTAAATGTCTGTATAAGTGTGGATCTACCTCTCCTGAATCAATATCACTCATCTTCTTCAAATCCATCATCATTGGAGTGGGCATGGATATGCATTCTATCATACCAAAATTTTTCAATATCTCCACAGTATATTTTCCTTGACTCAGGAAAATCTCATCTATCCTCTGCCATACTTCTATTCCCAAGAAGTAATGCATCAATCCTAAATCCTTCATTTCAAATTTTGCACTAGTCAATGCTCGTTTGCATTCAACAATGAGTCTCTCTAAACCAGTGAGGAAAAGGTGATCCAAGTAGATATCGATGGTCACCCACCTTTTTCAACTGGATATCGGTGGCCACCCACCTTTTCCAACTAGGTATCTGAATGCATGATTGAGCCCCCAAAATGAATCTCCTCGACGATACCTTTCCAATGAGCTATCATACGCCTAAAACAGATATCGTATGCAAAAGTTACGACCCTGAGAAGTTGATGTACTAACTTACCTAGACGGGGCCCACATGACTTTTGGTGCTTCATCTCCTAGGGTTAGGTTTTTGGATGTCTAGGATTTTTGGCATTATTTTTTATTGTAAAAAGGACTTCAGAGCCTCATTGTAATGATCTTCTTGCGAATGAGTGCAACCGTCACATCTGTTCTCAGAGATAATCCGCCACCATTCCAACAAACTTGTTTCCGTTGCATTTTACAGTTTCAACTTATTTCCTTATTGAATAGAAAACCAGTTTTACTGTATCTCTGTTATTTTGTGTTAAGCACATGTTAATATTATGTAGTCATTTTGTTCTTCTCATAAAATCTGGATCAGTGGTATCAGAGCAGTTTGCTCCTTGCCATCTTAATTCATGTACCCAACGAGGTCGGAGTACAAAGATTTGGGTCTCGATCTTGTTTCTCTCGAGGACAAAATCTCTTGCACGCCCAAACAACCTCTCACGGTAGGAGAAAATAAAAATGATGGGATAGGAGATCCTTTCAAACTGTTGATTGAGGAATCCCTCACACAACAAAGGAACGAGATGATGGATAGTTTCATGCAAATCCTTCGACGACTACCAACAGGCGACACATCTTCTTCGAGCGGAGGCACTGCCCCCTTCAAGGTACAAATAAACTTCAATATTCCTATATTTGAAGGTCAGATAGACACAAATTTTGTATACAAGTGGTTGAATCTACTAGAAGGGTATATTTTTGTCCATAACTTTTCGAATAGAGAAAAGATTACTTTTGCGCTCCTCAAAGTCGTTCCCCATGTCAAAGATTGGTGGGAATCTTTCTGTGAGAAAAAGGAAATAGAGGAACCTTCATCATTTATAGTCACAACCACCTGGGAATCCTTCAGGGATGCTATTAAGGAACAATACTACCCTGTCAGAAGTTTTGATGACTTGTATACCAAATGGACCACACTGCGGCAAGAAAGAGGCCAAGCAATGCCAGAGTTCACAAATATCTTCCATACCTTGCACACCAAGTTGGGTATCAAATATTCAGAGAGACATCTGGTGCTCAAGTATCGTGGAGCTCTACATAGATACATCCAAAACGAAATGTAATTTCTGGACATCTCATCCTTGGGTGCGACCTACCGATATGCCATCAAAATCGAGCAAAAGCTCAAACAAAAGATGCGGCAATTTGGGCATGGGGACCCCTCACAACAAAAGCCAGGAAAGGGAAGCCCCAACCCACAGAACAAAGGATAGAGAAAAGATGGACAGTACCAGGCCAACCAGTCCAAGTTGCAAGCAAATAAGGACACCGGAAAGACAAAGAAATATACCGGGAAGTGGTGCAACTTCCATAAGATCCCTTGGCATAACATTGTTGACTGCCGCTCAAAGAAGTGGCTGGTGGCCGAAGTGAAAGCCTGTGAATAAGATGCGGGTTCTGACTCTGATCTAGAACCAAAAAGGGGAAGACATATCATTGACACATAACCCAGTGCCACCATTTCTACCACCAAGCTCCAGCCTGGTGAACCAGACGAGCCAAAAGAAGGAGAACGCCTCTTCCATTCACAGATGTGGGTAAAAGGCACCTGACTGCACTTCATCGTTGATAGCGGTAGCCAAAAGAACCTCAGGTCAACGTAGGTCATCAAGTGGTTGGCCTTGCCGACAACGCGTCACCCACAACCCTACACCATTGGATGGCTCCACCAAGGAAGCGATCTTCGCATTAGCCAACAGTGTCGATTGTCGTACGACATCAAGCCCTTCAAAGATGAGGTATTGTGTGATGTTTCTCCTCTCGAAGTTTGTGATGTTCTTTTGGACCAACCTTATTTATGGAAACATCATGTTGTATATGAGTCTAGGCCTCGTAAAGTTATTATTACTTTGAACAGGAAATTGTACAGGATACCTGAGGCAGTCCCACCTAGTGTTATTTCATTGATCTCTGCTAAGAAATGCAAGAAGGTCATCTCTTAGACAAGGAAGTTTGTCTTAATTGTGATTCACTCTCAGAATAAACGAAAGATCACAACCACATCCAGGGTCTCTGTGGCTGACCTCTCCACACAACAGAAGAAAGTAGATAAGGTCATGGAAGAATACTCAGATATCTTCTCCTCACCTACCGGGGTACCTCTGCACTGCCAGGTCAAGCACCCCATCGATCTGACCCCGATGCACCGCTAACCAATGGACCAGTCTATCGCTGCTCTCTGTTAGAGAATGAGGAGATCAAGTGATAGATCCAAGAACTGCTCCACAAGGGGCACATCCATCCCAACTCATCACCTTGCGGGAGCCCAATCGTGCTGGTGCAGAAGAAATATGGAACCTGGCGACTCTGCATTGATTACCGGGCTCTGAATAAAATCACAGTTAGAAAACGGTACCCAATTCCCCAAATCGACGACCTCCTTGATCAACTCACGGGGGCCAAATACTTCAGTAAGATTGATCTTAAGTATGGCTACAATCAGGTCCGGATAGAACATAAAGATGTATAGAAAACTACCTTCGAGTCAAAGGAAGGCCTTTTTGAATGGTTGGTCATGCCCTTTGGTTTGACAAATGCTCCAACCACTTTCATGAGGATGATGGATGATATCCTGCGACCATTCACCAATAATTTTGTAGTGGTGTATCTAGATGACATTCTCATTTACAACAAGACTTGGGCCGAACACTTGCAGCATATTCAACAAGTTCTGCACACCCTGCGGCAGCATAAGCTATACGCCAACATGTAAAAATGCTCCTTTGGTATGGACATGGTCCATTACCTGGGATACATCATTGATCAACATGGCGTACATGTGTATCCAACCAAGATCCAAGTCATCTGTGATTGGCCATCCCCAACCACAGTCACTGAGCTTCGGAGCTTCTTGGGCCTTGCCAATTTACACCGCAGGTTCGTGTTGGGATTCTCCCATATTGCATGGGCCCTCAGCCAAATAACCAGGGGTGGTGGTAAGGCTAAATTTGTGTGGGGTCGGTCCCAACAACAAGCATTCGATGATTTGAAGCAGCGCTTGTGCTCTGCCTCAGTATTTTCACTACCAGACCTGCAACAACCCTTTTAGATTGAGACATATGCTTCAGACTATGCAGTGGGTGTCGTTCTCACTCAGCACGGCCACCCTGTGGCCTATCATAGTGAGACACTATCAGATGTTGTCTGTAAGTACCCTACTTACGATAAAGAAATGTACTCCATTGTGCAAGCCTGTCGCCAGTGGAGACATTACATTCTTGGGAAGGAGATAGTCATCCACACTGATCAATATAAGCCACTGTAGTTCATGCAAACACAAGGAAAATTGCAGAATGATCTCCATCAAAAGTGGTCCACATACTTGCAGCAATTCCACCTCAACATCAAGTATAAAACATGAAGCACGAATCGCGTCGTTGATTGCCTCACAAAACCACCAGTCGCGACACTCACCATAGTGCTAGACTCCTGCGGCCATGAGACCTCTGGATGGTCCCAACTCTATGAGACAGACCCGTACTTCGCCACCACCTACCAAATTTTGGGTGCAAATGCAGTTGTCGATAATTTCTATCTTCAGGATGGGTTGTTGTGTCGTTTGGGCCATATCTGTGTTCCATCAAGCGAGCAAGCGAAGCTAATCTGGGAAGCCCACTATAGTCAGGTGGCAGGACACTTCAGCGTCGAAAAGACAGTGGCGATTCTACATAAACATTTCTACTAGACGAGACTTCGAGAGGAGGTCAGCAAGTATATCAGGTCCTACACTACCTATGCTATTGCCAAACCGACCACTAATAAACAGGGCCTGTACAACCCTCTTCCTACTCTTGACAGGCCATGGGAATCCATCTCAATGGACTACATGTCGGGCTTCCCATCCACCAAGCAGGGAAATGACTTTGTTTTTTTGGTTGTTGATCGATTTTCTAAGATGGCAATTATGATTGCCTGCAAGAAGAATATTAGAGCAAAGGCCACTGCCAAGCTCTTTATTGAACGAGTCTGGGTACATTTTGGAATCCCACAAACCATTGTCTCAGATCGGGACATTCAATTTCTCAACACATTCTGGTCGAGCCTCTGGTCACTGCTGGACACCAAGCTCACCAAATCCACAGCCTTCCACCCCCAGACAGATGGCCAAACCGAGGTCGTAAATCTAATTATTGTGCATATCCTCCGCATGTATAATTCAAAGAACCCTCGCACATGGGATGAGATCCTTCCCTATGTCCAACATAGTTACAACTAAGCCATGCATAGCTCAACCGACCACAACCCCTTTTAGGTGGGGTTTGGATTCCAACCATTAGGTCCCATAGATGTTGCACTTCCCCTTGCAGTCACCTCGACTGAATCATCTCCTGCTCCAACTGAAGATGACAAAGCCACCTGGTTCATTGAGCAGATCCAACACATTTTCCAATAGGTTCAGGATATCTTACAGAATTCCAATGACAAGTACAAGCAGCACCATGATCAACATCAGGTGCCACATAAGTTTCATGTGGGCGACAAAGTTTGGTTGCACTTGCAGAAAGAACACCTTATAGGACCCCATAGAAATATTTTTCCACTCCGTTATGGGTCGTACACCATCACCAAGGCCGTGGGGGATAATTCTTTTGAGCTCAACATTACTCCTTTCCTTTTCCTGCATCCAGTGTTCAATGTGGATCTCCTTTTCCCTTATTTCCCACCATTATTGGACACCTCAGATGTAGCAGAACAACTGACACCAACAGAGCTCAACCCCGACTGCATACAACATGCATCCAGTGATCAAATTGTGGACACACAGATCAAGGGCACTTGACAACAAAGTATCCAGCTTTATCTAGCCGTCAAAGCAGGGTAGCTTCTGCACCAAGGCAAGTGGCTTACCTGGGGCCAAATTCAGTAGAAATTTCCTCATCTGATGGGGGAACTCAATGCAATGGAGACCATTGCTTCCTAAGGAGGTAGGATTGATCCAGGTGGATATCAGTGGCCACCCACCTTTTTCAACTGGATATCAGTGGCCACCCACCTTTTCCAATTGGCTCAAAACAATTTTCTGGCAATTTTGGCAATTTACTATTTTTAGCAATTTTAACTTTCGGGGCCATTTTGAGGGCCTAAATGAAGGTTTTTAGGGATTGATATTCTCATTGATAGCCAAAGGTATTATTGATCCCCCAAAATGAATCTTCTCGACAATACCTTTCCAACAGGCTATCATACGCCTAAAACGAAGATTGTATGCAAAAGTTACGACCCCGAGAAGTTGATGTACTAACTTACCCGGACGGGACCCACATGAATTTTGGTGCTTCATCTCCTAGGGTTAGGTTTTTTGATGTATAGGGTTTTTGGCATTATTTTTTATTGTAAAAATTCCTTCAGAGCGTCATTGTAATGATGTTCTTGTGAATGAGCGCAACCGTCACATCTCTTCTTAGAGATAAGTCGCCACCATTCCAGCAAGCTTGTTTCCGCTGCATTTTCCAGTTTTAACTTATTTCGTTATTGAATAGAAAACCAGTTTTACTGTATCTCTGTTATTTTGTGTTAAGAACCTGTTAATAATCTATAGTCATTTCGTTCTTCTCATAAAATCTGGATCAAAAGGTCTTCCACATATAGAACCAAAATCAAACAATCATTGCCATCAATGTGATAATATAAGTTTGGATCAAAAACACTTTTGTTGAAGCCCAAACTCATCAGAAATCCATCCATTTTCTCATACGAAGCACGTGGTTCTTGCTTTAGACCATATAGGGATTTCTTAAACCTACACACATGAGATATTTTGTTGTGTATAACAAATCTTTCTAGCTACTCGATATAAACTTCTTCCTCAATTTCACCATTGAGAAAGGTTATCTTTACATCCATATAATGTAGCTTCCAACCCATGGAATCAACTAGTGCAATGATAGAACGGATGGAGGTTTATCAGGCTACTGGAGCAAAAGTCTCGTCATAGTCAACTTCCTCTACTTATGAAAACCCTCTGGCTACAAATCTCGCTTTGTATTTTTCGATGCTTCCATCAACTGCATGCTTGATTTTATAAATCCATTTGGAAGTCACTACAGACTTTCCCTCTGGTCTTGGAACAATATCCCATACATCATTTTTCAATATAGATTGATATTCTTCAGTCATGGAATCTTTCCATACTTTTTCACCTGAAGCTTCTCCATGACAAGATGGCTTTGAGTCAATGATGTGGGTCATGGATAAAAGGTAGCTTGAGAATATCTTTGGTCTCTTTCTCTCTCTAGTTGTTCCTTGAGGGGCTTTATGTCCCTCTGCTTCTTGTAGAGTTTGTCGGGCCCAAGCAGGCCTTTTATGTCCAACTGTAATATCTCTAGGTATGTCACTTGGAGCAACTAGATCGGCTGGAACAACTGGATAAAATGGAGCTACTGGATCCACTGGAATAATGCATGTCTCCCTCTAAATTATTGAAGGGGGAGAAGCCATTGTCTCACTATCAATTTCCATCTGAGTTTCTCTAGATATTTGGAAGGATACTTATTCCTCAAAGGTAACATCTCTTCTTATTTCAATTTGTCTTTGAATAGGAATGTAGATTCAATATGCCTTTGAGGGTTCATTGTATCCTACAAATGTGCCCTTTCTCCCTGAAGGTTCTAGCTTGGATCTCTTCGCTTTGGGTATATGAAAATATACTGGACACCCAAATATTCTGAAGTGTCCAATATCAGGCTTCACTTCGGTGAAGGATTCTTCTGGAGTAATGTTCTTCAAGATTTAATGAGGAATTATGTTTTGGACATACACTATTTTCATACATGCTTCTACCCATAGAGTCATAGGTAGACTCTGATCATGTATCATTTCTTTGGTTTCCTCGATGATAGTTCTTTTTTTCCTTTCTGCAACCCCATTTTGTTGAGGGTTGTAAGGAACTGTGAACTCCCTCTTGATCCCTGCTTCAATACAAAAAGTGTTGAAATATTTTGAGATGTATTCTCCTCCATTATCTGATCTTAATACTTTGATTTTTCTTCTGGTTTGGTTCTCAACCTGAGCTTTGAATTCTTGAAATTTGTCAAGGACTCCATCCTTTTTCTTTAGAAAGTAAATCCAAGTTTTTTGGGAGTGATCATCTATGAAGAGTACATACTATAAGTACCCATTCAGAGATGCAAAATTCATTGGTCCACACACAATTGAATGTATTAAGTCCAAGATTTCCTTGGATCTATTGTCACTGCTTGAGAAGGATCCTTTAACATTTTTTCCAAGGGCACAACCTTTGCAAACACCTTTATGCTGAATTTGTATTTATGGTAGACCTGTTACCATTTTCCCTAGATATGGGAGATCTCTATAATGAATGTGAGAAAGTATTCTATGCCATATCTAACTCAAGTTGATAGTGTCATGTAGCAGGGCCTGGACTCGTTTGATGGTTAATCTATACAATTTGTTTTCTCGGACAACAATTAACTTGGCAGATTTTATTTGAGAGTCTTTGTGCCATGCAAGAACTCTTCCTTCTAAGAAAGTAACATTGTAGCCCTTGTCTTCCAAGGTAGAAATAGAGACAAGGTTCCTCTTCATTCCAGGTACATATAGTACTTATTTTAATCTAAGATGCATATCTGAATCTAGTTGGAAGGTATAAGTTCCAACCCCTCTCACATTGTATCTGGCATCATCTCCAAGGAAAACATGTAGATGTGTCTCTTTCTCAACAAAATTTGTTAGGTGATCTCTAAGACCGGTCATGTGCCTAGAGGCACCACTGTCAATTAACCAAGCATTATCATTGGTAGGGACCATACCTGAGAGTGTTGAGATGTTGATGTCTTCATTTTCTTGAGGTATTGTCTTCCTGGAACTGAGTTTTCTTGAACCATCAAGCTTTTCTTCCATCATGATTTTGCTCATTTTAATTTTGGATTCTTCACAAACCCTTGTCAACTAGGATAGAAAACCTAATGGCTAGGCTAGGCTAACACTTTTAGGTTTTGTTGGACTTATGGCTGCCAACAATAAGACTTTCAAGGATAGAATAGCATTGGTGAGATGAATAGCTCCTTCAAAGAGTAACTGAAACCCAATTCTGAAATTTTATGCAGAAATTAGTGAAACCCTAGAAACCATAGGGCCAAAAAGTCAAAATGCTTGAAATTGCAGTTTGATACTTGTTGGAGGTGCACTGAAGGAGGAAGTACACACCTATACTCTTTTTAGCCCCAACGTCCAAGTTCCAAGTGATGAAAACTCCCAGAAAGGTAGGTCGTACGAAATTTCTGGAAACCCTAGGAGGGTCGTACGGTTTCTGCAGGAGAAAGAGGATGGATGAATGTTGTTTTTGCAATGGGTTCTTCAAGACCTATGCTATGATACCATGTTTATTTTTCAATATACAAGGTTTAAGCATGAAGTTCATTCCATTTTAGAATTTAACTTAAACCATAAAAAAATTGGTTGCAGCAACCAAGATCACAAGAAGAAACACCATGCACAAGTACGCACGAAGTATCCTAGGAAACCCTTCTTAACAAGGGAATAAACCCCAACCAATCATTTTCTATAGTCTTCAAGAGAAATACCTTCACCACCAAGAAAACATAGCACACAATAGGGTGCTTACAAACCCTAGAAGACTAGCACCGAAGAGAGGTGCACACTTTTCCCAAGAAGATGTACTTGCTGAAATTTCCAAACTCACACAAAAGATATGATTCCTCAATGGGGAATTTACCTTTAATTATATTAGAATTGAACTGTCAACAAAAGTGTCTATTGGCACAACAAGTCCGACCTCTCTAACTCACAATATAATTAATAATAACCAAATTAATTATCTTTTACATTAATTATCAATTACATTAAGGTGGGGCCGACCTGTACCCTTTACATTATAATTAGGGTTACAGGTAGGTCTGAATATTGAACAATATAGCAAGGGATCTCATACACCCACTAATTCTCAACCACTAGTGGTACATCCATAGGGATGTACATATATCTATATCACTACGTCTCACAGGAGAACCACACTCACTAGTGCTTAGCCACTAGGATCACGTTCACCTTTGCTCATCCACATGCACGTCCACTCAACATATCTTCTTTCCCACTGCATTACACATGAGACTTATTTGGAGTTCATCATATCAACTCTTTACTCAAAGGAGGATAATACATCATCTTCATCTATGTCTCACAACGACGCACCCAACTCATGGGAATTCACACGTTCACCTTGTGCTCAGCCACAATCACATCCAACTCAATAGATCTCCTTTCTCACTGCGTTACACAGGAGAATCATCTGGAGTTATTCTCAACTCTTTGTAAGGAGGAGGCCATCAATACATTCCAGCTCTGTCTCAGATAGGAACCATGCACCCAACTCATGGGATCTCTCTCAAGTCGAATCAATCAGTCTGTGCCTTGGAGGATGTCTCACGCAACTGTAATCATCAACAATTAGTTCTCAACACCTTGATATTCTTATATGTATAGTTTTCCACAAGATATTTAATCTCTTTGAACTTAGTGAAAACCTTATATTTCTTTCCTAGGAAATATAGCCATGTATTCTTGGGAAATAATCTATGAAGGAGACATAATACGGGACAAAATACATCACTATGTATCAATTACAAAATATTTTTTTCCCCTTGTAGCAGCAGATGGGAATCTCACATGATTATGTTTTCCATGGATGCAATGTTCACAAAAATCAACTTCTAAAGAAAAATTAGGGAAACCTTTGACCATACCTTTGGTGTGCATAGATCGAAGCCCATTTTCTCCAATATGTCCCATCCTTTGGTGCCCTAACATGGTTGGGTATACTAGAGGAGGAATAGTCGACTCGGTCGCAGTCAAGTCGACCTTTGTCGAGTCGACTTTAGGAACAACTAAATTGTTGCATCTATTCGAGTCGACACTCCCCAACAACTTGTACAAGGTTCCAATCTGAGCTCCTCTCTTCAAGACCATTGCTCCTCTAACCATTTTGCATGAATCCTTATCAAATATAGTGTGCACACTTGTATCACTTATTTTGATGACATATATTATATTTCTTTCCACACCTAAAGTATGTAGCAAACTTGGAATGGTTCTAATCATCCCATCCTTTATCATCAGTCAGAATCTACCTTGTACAATAATCATGGTTTTCAAGTCATCTACCAATAATACATCTCCTCCTTCATACTTCTCATATTCACATAACCATTCTCTATGACGTTTCATATGGAAATATGCACATGAGTCGATCAACCAAACATCATGATCTAACTGTGTATTGGTTGATGCCAAATAAATGTCCCCTCATTTGTCTAGAAAAGTCTTTCCTTTAGTTGATTGATTCTTATTATATCCATGAATATTCTCAGCAACCTTCAACTTGCAATCACTTTTGTAATGCCTATATTTACTGCACTTACAACATCTTCTCGTTGATTGAACTGAGGATTTAAATCTACCCCTCAACTTAGAATTTCTATAGAAGAATTTACCATTTTCTCTATCGATTGGTCGACCTCTCACTACCAATGCATATTTGGTCGATCCTTCCATGTTCTTCCACCTCATTTCCTATGGCAGTGAAGATGAAACCACATATTTAAGTGTTAATGTGGTTTAATTACTCCCAATAGCCACGACTAATCTATCCCATGAATCTGTAAAAGAACACAATAGATTGATACATCTATCCTCCTTAGTGATTTTAATATCCACAAACAATAATTGACATAACACAATATTGAATGAATTTAGGTGATAATTTGTTACTAACCTATCATCACTCATCCTCGGAAGGTACGATTTCTTATGGACAAACAACTTGTTTACCAGGGATTTTGATTGGTACAAGTTCCCCAACTTATCCCACAATTTATTCGCAGTGTCTTTGCCTAAGACATTCAACAATACCAAATCTATAATACAAAGTCGAAATCGTAGTCCTCACCTTCTTATTGAGTTTATCCCAATATTGCTTTGGCATGCTTGTCAGGATTCTTCTGGGATCCACAACGAACCATTGTTCTCGATCTACAAGAATATATTCTATTTTTAGCTTCCACAACTTAAAATGTTGGCCATTAAAATTTTCAATCTCAATATTAGAAATACCTGCCATTATTTCAAGAACAAATCACTATCTTACAGTTCCCATTGGACCTAGGTTTAACTTAGATCCAAGATTTGTTTAAACTTGGTCCCATACCAAATGCTAGATAAACTAAACCAAATAGAAGAAAGAAGACATAATTAAACTAGAAACTAATCAATGACAACCACATGTGGTATACAAAGGTTTACCTTGAAAACCCTTAATTGGGAAAACCAACATTCCTTGAGTGACTCTCGCTCCTCATTGTCTTATTAATTTAATGAATAAATAACTACATGACTAACCTTGGTCCACACCTAAGACACAATTAATCATCCTACTCTCTTTCTTTACCATAAGGACAACACTACAACCATTTGGCTTACATATTCATCACCAGTACAGGCTCACGACTCTCTCTACTAAGGCATAAGATTATCAAAATCAAGATTCTCTTTAGATGATAATACATAATGTACTATTTATAGGCATCTAAAACATGTAAAACCCCAATTCGTGGCACCCAAAATGGTTACAGATCCGTGAAGATGATAAGTTGTGATCTTGCAAATATTGGGATTCTGTTACAGGTTTTGACCACTAGTAAAACACTAGTCGGCTACAAGACCTCTACTTGGTTACCCTTTCGACCTTTAGTCGGATACCAGTCAACCATCCAGTCTACCTCCAATTGAGTCTTCTTGTCGATCACCTGTTGACCATTCATCAACCATCGACTTGACTTAACCATCAATCAATCCATCCACTAGTTGATCATCCTCGATGAGCCAGTCAGTTAACTGAATTTATTTTTGCAAAGAATATAACATTCCCAACATGTATGTACCAGACTTTGGTCATGGGCCCTTGTAGATGATTATGCATACAATTATCCAAATTCACATTTCTTGAGGCAGTCTCACCGATTCTGAGGCATATCATGTTTCTCGAGGCATTAGTCGCACTCTTCAAGGAAAAGACAAGCTATTTACATCCACATGGACATCCTCAACACTCACCATGTGAAATATACTAGAACATCCCCCTATTTTCGCACCTTTTTCAAGTGTTTTTTCTCACTAAAGAGGGTGGAATTTACTTGGGGAACTTTATGATAGTCGTGGGGTTATTTTGAGCCCACTTGGATGATTTGGAGATGAATTATAATCATGTTTTGAAGAATTAATAGCCGCAAATGGAGGATTCATCCACTGCTAAATGCCTCTTGTTCACATTTGGAGAGCACATTTCACTTGTTTAAGGTGGACGTTGGGAATAAAGTGGACAATGATTATTGTTTTCCTCATTTCAAGGCTTCTCAAGTGCATTTTATATGGAATGTTGTGTTAGCGCTCTGTAAACTCATTCAGCTAAGGAAACAAATGACATAGGCAACCTACAAACCAACTTAAAGGTCGGAAACTAACCTTTCCGACCTAAAGAGGGATCTCTCTAAGAATTCGTCTCTGTACGAGTTATGGATTTGAAACTATCGGCTGGATTTAACAACTTTGTACAATATTTTTGGTTCTATTAGCAAGAGAACGCAAGACCTCAAGCCATGGAGTCAATTTCAGAAAATCAGAGAAAAAAATGACTTGGTGACTAAAATTGAGAGGATAAAGGCTAAGTAGGCAATGGTCTTTCAGTTCAAAATCATTGTGTATGGAAAGAGAAAAACACATAAAGCAACTCAGAGCACCGCTGGAGATAAATTATGAGTTCACTTAGAAGAAACACAGTCGTCTAAATGGAAAAATCTAGAGCACCACGCAATGAATTCTAGTAATAATAACGTTCCGAGTAGAAAAAATGTAGATATGAATATAAAGAACACATGAAGTACGTACATAAAGAGAGTTTACAATACATCAAACCACTACCATTAGAATCTTTTCATCAAAGTTTCAGGACCTTTGCTTTAAAATTCAATTGAGTTCGAAAAGCTACATTCAACAATCACTATCTACATTACTTTTCCAACCAACCTGACTTACATTGAAAAGATGAAATATATAGACAAGGGTGCGTCGCTCGAGCTACCCCGCGCTCTAACTAATATCCCTAGAAATTACGCTTTGACTATTCTCTGCTAGATGACCCTTCGTATGGCACTTTACTAAAAATATAAACTAAATGTACTCAATCGTACAATAACTATCGTCTTTGCCGTGACAATTTGGTCATCAACAATATTTCGTCGTTAAGGAGTTATGTGTCGATGTTTTTCCTTAGACAGGTTATCTGGAAAATCAAGTTCTCTGTCATACTCCTACCCCCATTGTAACGGCCTTGATTTCTGCCACACAATCATTTGTTGGAGCATGCATGTGGTGGGTAACCCCGAGCTGTCACAGGTGTTTCCAAGATGACAACGCCAGTTAGGGGACAGTGCCTTTATTCAATTTGTCGTGTGTCCAACATACACTTTCCCTTATTAATAGGTGGGCCTCTAGCATTGTGCATCGTATACTTGTCACACAGGTACCTATCATAGTCCCTACTTCCCGACAGGAAACATGACACGAGGAGAAAAAATCCATGCCACGTTTGAGAAGGAAAAAACGGAGTCAGACAATTATGCTTCTGGCCTCACCTGCAGTTTTGATATCCAAAGAGTTCTCCTCAGAGACCAATTGCACCTTTTTATATTCATCACTCGTCTTTGCAAAATCGCGTTCTCTTTCATCCTCTTTTGCACACTAGCTAGAGCCGCGTGGACGTTTTCCATGGCCGGTCCACATTCCTTGAAGTGCTTTGCAATTCTCTCTTCTAACATCCTCTATGCTTCGTGCAACTGGATGATTGTGTCTTGCGCTTCCCTGAGCTGCCTCTTGAGCCAAGTTTTGTTTCCCTCTCGGCCCTGTGACGTTGATGCCTCGAGGGTCTTTTCTGCTAACTGCTTTCTCACCTCTTTGTTCTCCAGGTACAACTCAACAATGGCGAGTTGCACTTGCTTTAGTTGTTGCGATGATTCATGAATATCCATTCCTTCAGTGTCTGGCCTTCTCTATTTTCCGTAGGTTTCTCGACTTGGACCTTCGACAAGTTCCAACCAAATGGCGCACGTGAGTAACTCTTTGACGACTGACTTTTCACGCGGATCATTCGGGGCTTGGGCCTCCCTAGTCTCTTTGTTTTTCCTTGGCTTGCCCCTCTTCTAGGGTATCGACTGTTGGGGAGAAAGGTCTTCCAATGTCTTTCCTTCTTCCGCAACCCTTCCTATTTCCGCCTCTGCACGGTGAGATGTTACTTTTCCCGTGGGTAGAGGGGAATCTCCTTTGGGTTCCCTGGGGGTGTCGGTTATGAGTAGAAATGAATCCCAGTTTTTTCCCAATTGTCTAAAATCCTTAACTATCATCAATTTGATTAGTTAGACATGAGATAGTTTCTTCTTCGGCTGGTTTGTTTGAGCCCGAACGTTATCTGGCATTTCTCGGAGGCTTCGGTGCAAGAAGAAAGGCATATTCAATGGTCTCCTTCTTGTGAAATGTATCAACAATATGATGTGATGTGGGTGTATTCTGTTATACCTTCCTTCACAGGTGAAATATTTCCTAATTTCCCTCATGAGATTTTGAAAAGGCTCCTGTAGATATTGACTTGGAATGCCCGCTTCAAATTTCTCGTTTAAACAGTCTGGTTCGATAAATTGCTCATAGCATAGAACATCCAAAGGCATTCCTTTAGATTGCCTTTCACCACGCGAAGGGATCTTCGTTGCGACTGACAGAGTTCACTCCATCACTTGGAATGTGTTTCCTGCAATTACTGTGTGAAGCCCATCGAAACTGAGTGTGAACTATTCCGCCAGTTTCACGTTAAATCCTTGGATTTTATTACAAAAGAACATACATCTAACCTGTTAAAAAGATGCTCTGAATTTCGTATCTTCATTTACTAATGTCAAGCTTTGAGTTTCGGGACCCACATTTCTGCCACTTTGCACCCCTTTCCTCATGTTCTGGGTTGTTTCCATGGTGCAATGTGTGTTGGTTCCGCGCTCAGGGTGGATTTACCACAAAACCAAAGCAGTAATATTGATTGACCCGAGTTTGTGACACAACTAATGGAAATCAACTTCCTTGCAGCAAGAAACTCAAGGCTCGTGGGAAAAATTATAGATAGTGCATAAACTTGGTTGGTGAATAGAATACATGCAGAGCAATGAGCATTTATAACTAGACAAGCGAGAGATGGAATCATGACAGGGGACACTGAATCCATGGTGACTAGAGGTTTCAAAGCAGACTGAATATTTGTGCATCACATCCATGTGACGGGTACACTTCGAAGTGTTTAAAGTACATCTGATAAGAGTTGCAAAGTATACGTGATATGAGCGCTGTGATTTCTCATCCTTTCTAACTTCATAATGAGCTTGTTAGGGTCCTAACCCGCACATAGGTAGATCAATATATTCGGATGTAATAAAGGTCAATATTAATAAGGCCTTTCAATAAAATAGAATAAGGCGGATGTAAGAAGACCTAATAGAAGCTTCTGCTTCTAGAAGGATCTTCCTCTAGATACTTCTCTTGATAGACATATTTAGTATAAATAAGGGTCGAGGGTATGAAAACCCTAGCTTGGAGATTATTGTAACAGAGCGTTGCTCGATTGGAGGTTGCCCCCTCGAAGAGGCCTGTGAACATTGCTTTATGAATCAAAGTGTTATTTTTGTTGTTGTTCTTATATCATTTATGTGTTATTGTGGAGATTATGCTAGATATATTAATGTTATTCTGCCATTTCTAGCATTTTATTTTTGTTCTACATATTTATTATATCTGGTATCTTGCAAGTGGTATCAGAGCCTTTCCTTGGCAGAAATTGTGGGAATTTTTTTTTTCAGGGTAGAGACGTATTCTGACATCTTTAAGCCACAAAGATCTGTCATTACGTGCATAAACCCGCGGTTGAGGGATTCATACACGCAAGAAATACAAATGGTTCTTAAGCGCACATCTGTTGGCCACCCTTGTAACCCCTGTTGGTACCCCTTCGAGTGGTAGCGCATCAGACAGCACATGTGTACGGATCGGCCTAGATTTCCTGAAGCCCTCTTTAGATAAACCTATCGATCACTGGACTGCTATAGTGTCACCAAGAACAGTACTCAGGAAGATACTCTCTAGTACCTGGGTAGTCAGGTAGTACGGCTAAGGGTACGGTCTATCCTCCTTAGTTATTTCCCTGAGATATTGGGTCGAGTACTACTGTTGGACCCCACACATATATCAGAGAGTTATAGCACAGGGCAAACCCTTGTCTGTAGAACCCTTGAATACCTAACCCTTGGGGGACAGAAACATAAACAAATTAAAACAGACCAGATCTATTGTCGCACAACTGTGTTCGGGTTGCCAAGTAAATACACATCTCTTTCTGGTTAAGCATTTGGGGATTTCATCACTACAGTATTCTTCAGACCGGAGTATAACTCTGCAGGTGTAAAAAAAAAAAAAACCTGGAAATTTTTTCACCATTATTTGAGACCTATTCCATTGGATTCATCTCTCTGCCTTTATCACATTCATCCATATCATTTTTCGGCAAAATTTTTGACCCCACCTGCCCCTTTTCAGTTCACCCATCCTCATGGCCCATACCCATAGCCAAGACCTGGAAGCTCGCTTCAACACCATGCAATCTGGTTTCCTCTAAACCCAAAAAGAAGTGAAACAACTCAGTGCTACTGTTGCCTCCATCGATTCATCCATCAATTCTACCATAAATACAACCATGCAGTCCTAAATGGAGGAAGTTAAACAAGAACTGACCACCCAACTTGAATCTGTCTTTGCATCACTCTGCACCAAACTGAAGATCCCTACAGATGACCATTTCTCTGAAGCACCTCCAAAGAATGAAGGCGAAACTTCCTCCCATTCCCATACCTTTCAGTCCCATCACTTTCAACGTGACATACGCCTTCCGCGGGTGGATGTGACCAAATTTGATGGCTCAGACCCCACTGGTTGGGTAACCCAAATGGAACATTATTTCTCTTTATACGACATTACAGATGACTTGGCCAAACTCTGGTATGGTGTTCTCCATCTAGATCAAGAACATTGGCAATGGTGGCAATGGAGAAAAACTTCCCATCAAGGGTATATTGCTTGGACCCAATTTGTGACTGAAATTTATGAATGCTTTGACACGAACACCAACCATTTGGGCCGTTTGACAAAGTTGAAACAATCTGAAACAATAGAAGACTTCATAGTTGCCTTTGAACGCTTGGCTTTTCGAACAGAGGGCATGACTGATGCTTTCTTTTGAGAGTGTTTTATCAGTGGCCTCAAGGAGGAGATTCGGGCCCATGTCCTCATGGCTAGACCCTCGACTTGGGCGAAGGCTACTAAAAGAGCTAAAGAAGCACAACAGGTGGTATCATCTCAAAACCAAAAACCCTCCTTTATCCCTCTCCCTAAACCCATCACTCCCACTACTCCCTCCGCCCCATTAAAAATCCAAAAATTGACCAGGGCTGAAATGGTTGAACGCCAACTCA
>ML800565.1:130777-154300 GCA_009831015.1 Picea engelmannii
TTTGACCAGGAAGGCCACCAATATAAATTCCAAGGCATCATTGTTGGTTCACCTGAGGTCATTAGTTCCCATTGCATGGAAAAGCTTCTCAAAAAAGGTCATTCTGGTGTCATTGCCCAACTCCATGCCATTCAAGCAACAGAGACACCCCCAATGCCACATGACCTCCAAGCTCTTCTTTCTAAACATCAAATGATATTTTCCACTCCCCAAGGCCTCCCTCCTTCCCATGGTGTTCATGATCATTCCATTCCCCTTGTACCTGGAAGCCTTCCTCCCAATATCTGTCCATATCGCCACCCCTTTTCACAAAAAAATGAAATTGAGAAAATGGTCTAGGAATTCCTTAATGCAAGCGTTATTCGCCCTAGTACGAGCCCTTACTCTTCTCTTGTAATCATGGTCCTGAAGAAAGAAGGTTCTTGGAGAATGTGTCATGACTTCTGTGCCCTCAACAAACTGACCATTAAAGACAAATTACCCATTCCTGTCATTGATGACCTCCTGGATGAATTGAGTGGCGCCCAATTCTTTACTAAACTTGATCTTTGCTCAGGCTATCACCAAATATGTATGAAAGAGGCATACATTCCCAAGACGGCCTTTCGCACTCATGAGGGCCACTATGAGTTTTTGATCATGTCCTTTGGCTTGTGTAATGCCTCCTCCACCTTCCAAAGCCTCATGAATCATGTCTTTCGTCCCTTTCTCCGTCATTTTGTCTTAGTTTTCTTTGATGATATCCTCATCTATAGCAAAACCTAGACAGACCATCTTACACATGTGGATCAAGTTCTCCATCTCCTCTCCCAGCACCAACTTTTTCTGAAACGGTCTAAATGTGCTTTTGGTGCCTTCGAAGTGGAATACTTGGGTCATCTGGTTGGCAAGGATGGCGTCAGGGTGGATCCAAAAAATATTGAAGCTATGCAAGATTGGCCGCACCCAAAGACTCTCAAAAGATTGCGTGGATTTCTGGGCTTAACATGGTATTATCGCAAGTTTGTTAACAACTACAGAAATATTGCAGTACCTCTCACTGCTCTCCTCAAAAAGAACTCTTTCACTTGGACTCCATCTATTGCTCAAGCTTTTCAAACCTTGAAGATGGCCATGTGCACCACTACGGTTCTGGCCCTTCCTGATTTCACAAAGACCTTTGTGTTGGAATGCGATGCCTTAGGGAAAGGAATCGGCAATGTCCTTATGCAAGAGGGTCGACCTTTGGCCTTCACCAGCAAGCAATTGTCTGAAAGGAATCTGGGAAAACCCATTTATGAAAAGGAAATGTTGGCTATTCTACATGTCATTGATCTATGGCACCCTTATCTCTTGGGGCAACGCTTCCAAATCAAGACCGACCATCAAAGCCTCAAGTACTTTCTGGAACAACGCATTTCCTCCGAGGAGAAACAAAAATGGGTGACTAAGCTCTTTGGTTAAGATTATGAGATCATTTAGAAGAAGGGAAAAGACAATGTAGTGGCAGATGCATTGTCCCAAAAATATGAAGAAGAAGGATCCCTTTTTTCTCTTTCCTTCATTGTACCCGATTGGCTCCAAGATGTGCGCCAAAAATGACTTCAAGATCCCAAAAGTTTGCATATGATCCAGCAATTGCAGACCAAGGCTCTGGCTCCCCCGGGGTACTCTTGGCTCCAGGATGAGCTTCGATACAAAGGTCATTTGTATTTAAGTAAACAATCAAAGCTTAAATCCATGGTACTTTCTGAGCTTCATGCTACACCCACAACGGGGCACTCAGGGTTCACCAAAACATATGACAAAGTCAAACGTTATTTTTTCTGGGATGGTATGAAACAAGACATCCGTAATTTTGTCGCTGAATGTGAGGTGTGTCAATGCAACAAGGGAGAAACAATCAAATCTCCGGGCACACTACAACCGTTGCCAATTCCACTGGCTATTTAGAAGGATATCTCTATGGACTTTATTACCGGCTTACCCAAATCAGGGAATAAATCATTCATAATGGTAGTTGTGGATCGCCTTTCCAAGTATTCTCATTTATGCGCTCTTCAACACCCATTTACTGCATCCATGGTGGCTCAACTTTTCATGGACCAGGTCTTCAAAATTCATGGCATGTTGAACTCTATTGTTTCTGATCATGACCCAACTTTCACAAGCAATTTTTGGCAAGAACTGTTTAAGATCCAGGGCACCCAATTACATCTCAGCACAACTTATCATCCCCAGACTGATGGTCAAATGGAAGTTGTCAACAAGTGTTTGGAAACATATCTGAGGTGTTTTACCTCTGAAAAACAACATCAGTGGGCTCAATGGCTACCCCTAGCCGAATGGTGGTACAACACTTCCTACCATACAGCTACTCGCATGACTCCTTTTGAAGCGATATATGGACAGAAGCCACCTTCAGTTCTCTCATACTTACCGGGTACCTATAAGGTCCAGGTCGTTGATCAAACACTTATAGTTCGAGAGGATATTCTTCGTACCCTTAAAGAGAACTTGGTCATGGCACAAAATCACATGAAGCAACAAGCAGATCAAGGTCGCTCGGAACATCAATTTACAGAAGGGGATCAGGTGTTTTTGCGACTGCAACCATACAAGCAAACTTCCCTCAAAGTCGAGCATTGTCAGAAGCTAGCGCCCAAATTTTATGGTCCTTATACAGTTCTCAAGCGTGTGGGACAAGTCGCATATCAGTTAGCTCTGCCCAGTCAGTCGTAGCTACATCCACTTTTTCATGTTTCATGCTTAAAGAAGGTGATTGGAACTAGGTGCCAAATTCAAACCAACCTTCCCGAGTTAGTTGAAGAAGGATCCATTTGGCTACAGCCAGAAGCAGTTTTGGACCAATGTGAGCGTCACCTGCGTCAGAGAACCATCAAGGAAGTGCTAGTCCAGTGGAAAAATACGACTCCAGCAGATGCCACTTGGGAACCAGATACCATTCTGCAGCAGTTTCTACATCTCAAGCCTTGAGGACAAGGTTGTTTTTAAGGGGGCAGACATGTTAGGGTCCTAACCCGCACATAGGTAGATCAATATATTCGGATGTAATAAAGGTCAATATTAATAAGGCCTTTCAATAAAATAGAATAAGGCGGATGTAAGAAGACCTAATAGAAGATTCCACTTCTAGAAGGATCTTCCTCTAGATGCTTCTCTTGATAGACATATTTAGTATAAATAAGGGTCGAGGGTATGAAAACCCTAGCTTGGAGATTATTGTAACAGAGCGTTGTTCGATTGGAGGTTGCCCCCTCGAAGAGGCCTGTGAACATTGCTTTCTGAATCAAAGTGTTATTTTTGTTGTTGTTCTTATATCATTTCTGTGTTATTGTGGAGATTATGCTGGATATATTACTGTTATTTTGTCATTTCTAGCATTTTATTTATGTTCTGCATATTTATTATATCTGGTATCTTGCAGAGCTAATGATGGTCATTGCATTTGCCGACATGACTCCTATTTAAAAACTTGCCTCGACCTTTTGCATGTAAAACCTCCTCTTCTGATAGGACCCAACATTTTGGGAAAATACCTTTACCACTTACACATGTTTTGATTTTGACGTCCCTTCCCTACTCCAAGGGCCAACTGGCCACTTGCTAAATTCAACCCATTCGTTGTTCGGTACCTGACCTCACAGACTTTGACACATGGACCATGACTCAACTAAAACTGACTCTAACTAAAAAAATGACGGTGCTATCATCTGGCTCCAACGGGGATGCTATCCTCCCAATGAGGTGACAAAGAACAACAAACCAAGTTCCTGACCATTGGGCCTTATTTCACTTCCAGACTCTTAAACAATGGAAAATAAAAACACATCCTAGACCTTTTTGACATAGTTACGACTAGACTCAACATAAACTTAGGGCCTTCATTCTGGGCTTCAATCTTCTGCTAACATATTGACTCGAAACACCTTCTTTGAAAACAAAAAATGAAACGATTATATACAATGACATGAAAAACTAAACAAACCTTACTGAACTAGATAGTGCTTGAGCAACCTTCCATTTACAGGGCCTCCACCATTGGACTCTTTGTTAATATCTTCTAGCAGATATGCGTTGTTCCCGTGGTACGCACTGATTTTGAAAGGTCTCGTCCAAAGATGATCGAATTTTCCATGATTTCCCTTGTCTTCGATCCTCACGTCCCACTTTAGTACCAGATCATCCACCTGGAACTCCTCCTTCTTAGAGTGCTTGTCAAAATATTTCTTCAACCTGTCTTGGTGAAGTTGTGATCGGTTGTAAAACTTCTCCCTAATTTGGTGTGCGTGAATCAACTGATTTATCCTTCTCTAAGCGTCGTCTGGCTCGACCTCTTGCTCTTGTAGAAACTTCCTGACGGGAAATCCCAGTGAGGTGAGGAAAACTACATCTGTGCCATATATGATTTGGAATGGCAACGTGGAGATGGACTTTTTGGTAGTGACTCTGTCATCCCATAGCGCGTAAATGAGTTGTTTATGCCAGGCCTTCTTGTTGTTTTGCAGGAGCCTTTTAATAATCTTGGCTAAGATTTTGTTGGATGATTCCGCTAATCCATTACCCTGTGGGTAATAAGCCATAGAATGCCCTAGGGTTATATTGTAATCGTTACAAAACTTTTCCATTTTCTTGGACTTAAATGTGGCTGTGTTGTCCTTGATGATCTTGATAGGGCACCTGAACCTAGACATGATGTTAGTCTCCAGAAACTGAATGATGACCGTGTTGGTATCTTGCCTTGTTGGAACTGCTTCAATCCATTTGGTGAAGTAATCCATAGCTGTAAGTATCCATTTGTGTTGCGTCAAGGATGGCGGATGAATCTCTCCTATAAATTCTAGGCCCCATTGCATGAACGACGCTTAGGCCGAGATTTGTTTCAATGGTAGGGGTTGCATCATTCCGCTTCCATCAAATATCTGGCACTCGTCGTGACTGGAGACTTATTTATATACATCTACGAAAATGTTGGGCCATTAATAACCCTCCCTTAATATTTTATGCGCGGTGATTTTCCAATAGTTATGACCCCCACAGTCGCCTTTGTGGAATTCCCTGATAGCTCGTTTCGCATCATCTTCCAACAAAAAACTTATCAATATCCCTCCCAGATCTTTCCAATACAGAGAGTTATCTAAGATGCAAAAATTAGCAGCCTTCATCTTGAAAAACCTGGCCTTGGTTTTATTTAACCCTGGAGGGGCTTGCAAATTTCTCAACACATGAATAACATTTGTGTACCAAGGTGATTCGATGAATTTCTGAGACACTTGCGGGACCGCTTCTTCTGGAGGGTTCTCTGACAGGTCAGCAATGAAGTTTATTCCCATAACATATTCCCAGCCCTTGACCCTTAATCAACTTTGTGGGCTTAATTTCGAGGTCGTATTTCAATTTGACTGCGATCCATTTATCTCTCCTCCCCTCAAGGTCGAGCTGAGTCATGATGTCCCTGACTATGTTGTTGGGAACGTAAGCAATAACGTGAGAATGTAGTATATAAGTCCTGAAATCCTTGAGGGATTTCACCAATGCGTATGCTTTATTTTCCATGATATCGTACCTCAGTGGGGAGTTTCTCAGCATCGTGTTGAAGTAGTCTATAGGATTTTCAAATATTTGGTCGTCCTTCTGTAATAGTACACCAACGATGGTGTGCTCCAAGGTGAAAGAGAACAAGATAAAATCCTTTGTGAAGTCTGGGTTGACCAATGCGGGAGATTTGGTCAGCACTACCTTGATGTATTCAAGGGATCTCATAGTTTCGGGGCTCCATTTGATCTCATTACCCTTTCTGAGAATGCTTGTGATATGCTTTATAATTTCATCTAGATTTAGGATGAACCTTCTCAAGAAATTCACCTTTCTCGGGAAGGACTGTACCTCCTTCTTGCTCCGAGGAGTGTTGATATTCAAAATTCCTTCTACCCTGTTGGGATCTATCTTTATACCTTCCTTTGAGATGACGTGCCCCAACAGTTTCCCTTCTTGGACTCTGAAATGTGATTTTCTCGGATTTAAAGATATGTTGAACTTTTTGCATTTCTAAAATACCTTTTTCAGATGCTGAAGATGTTGTTCATCGGAGTCATATTACATTGTAATGTCTTCCAGGTAGATCACAATAAATTTGTCCTTTTCCTCAGCAAATTCTATATCCATATCGCTCTGGAAAGTAGCTCCAACATTCATAAGACCGAACGACATCTTCACATACATGAATGTACCCCATGGCATCGTGAAGGTTGGTTTCTCCCAGTCATCTGGGTGTACCATGATCTGATTGTAGCTTGAGAAACCGTCAAACATGGACATATTTTGGGATCTGAATACCTTTTGCAGAATGTAGTCCATCTTAGGAAGCGAGTAGTTTTCCTTGAGGGATACTCTTTTTAAATTTCAAAAATCCACTCATAACCTTATTCCATCGCTCTTATTCCTTATAGGTATGAGGTTGGAAACCCATTTCGAAAATCTTAAAGAAACAATAATTTTGTCTTCGAAACTTTTCTTTACCTCCTTTTCAATCAGTGGAAATAGCAAGGGATTTATCCGTCTTAACTTTTGCTTGAAACGATTTTGATCTTATTTGAGGGGAATGAAGTGTTGGATCACTCTAGTGTCGCAGACTTTCGAATCCTCATAAATCCAGGCGAAAACGTCAGGAAAATCTTTCATGAGATTGATGTATCACTGCTTGATCTCTGAACCGAGCGTCTTTGACAATTTGATTATCCACGGATTCTCCTAGGTCCCGATGTTACAATCCTCAACATCCTCATCATTCACAATGATCTTGGGATTTCTGGTCACATCGCTTTCATCAAGCAACATTTCCAATGGAACCAATCCCTTGGGGATGATATTATTATTTAGCTACACTATGTCTCTTCTAGCTATCTGGTTCTGAAAGGGGTCATTGTTACCGCATGCAGCTGGGTTTTCATCTTCTTCGCAACAACACTCATCATCGATGTTCACATTAGTGAACTCGTCACTCATTTTGGAGAAATATCTCCACATGTTTGTCATCCTCAAACACCTGCCAATACTTGATATTATTGGGTATCATCGGTCGATGTTTGACTTCGATCTCGTACTTTATTTTGGGAAAAATTGGAATTTTAAATATTGAAGCCGAGGTGGCCCAGGAATCCACAATTTGATTCTACCCCCTTGGGATCGCTAACAAATTGTACTCCGAGAATTCTTTGAGGAGGTCCAACACTAGATTCATGTATGCTCTCATTCTAGGGTGCCTAGACTGGTATATACCCTTTACTTGATTTATGACGAGATCGGAGTCTCCATGCACTGCTATCCTCTTTGTGCCCAACTCTTTCAACATTCTCAGACCCAAAATCAATGCCTCATACTCTGCCATGTTATTTGTACAGTCAAAGGCGAGTTTGTAAGACCATTTTTTTAGCCTACCTTGGGAGGATTTATCCATGCACCAGCCCTTGCTCCTTCCTTGCTGACGACTCCGTCGAAGCTCATGTTCCACATCTCGTTCTCCATTTGTTTCCTTGGGTCTGCGCACTCTTTTGCGCGTCATGCAGATTTATCCTCAATAGTCATGAAAACCGTCGGCTCTTCCCCCCAAAGATCAGGTCATTGTAAAATATGGAGGAGCCAATCTCAATGTCGACGAAGTAGATAGGGTGGTTATTCGGTTGGGTCTTTCTATTCACCATGTATTTGAGAAGCACCTCTCTATACAACTATCTCTCTTGGCCGAAGACATGAATGGTGGCATATGACATATCCATCTTCAGGGTTCCCTTCAATTTTGCGGCCCATGACCTGGACAATAGCATGCCAAATTTAGGGGGTATATCATCCACTACCATGTCCATAACCAAAATCTTAGAAGGGATTTGGGATAGTGACACAACCGAATATTTGATCAGACCCAAGCATTTCACTTTCCTCGAGTCGAAGGAGAAAAGATCATTATAAGGTCTAGTGGTATCCAAACCTAACTCATCCATGACCACTTTGGGCATGAGATTGTACGACGTGCATGAATCCAACATGGCGTTATGCAGAGTCATGTCATGGATCTTGAAGCTGACGTAGAAAGGGGGAATTCCCTCAGTATCACATGTTTCTTCGATGCGTGGACCAAACAAAATGGCAGGGTGATCATCCTGGACGTTCAGGGTGTCGAGAGTCTTTCCCATCTTTAATATTTTAATAATTTGATCCCGATACTCTACTTTCTTGATGAGCTTGTTGAAAGGGACGAAGATTTTAATTTTGGCCATTTCATTCTCAAAGTTAAAAGGGGGGGGCGGGGGGCGAGGAAATTTTTCTACCTCCTTGACGCCTGTCTCCCGGATTGTTTATGGCGCTTTCCTTGGAACCTCCTCCTTTGGATTTCCTTTTTCAGTTGCATCCTTGGTTGGGTTGTCTTTCTTTGGTCAGCTTGTGGAAGGGATGTCTACTTGGGGTTCCCTTATTGGATTCATTTGTTTAGGTTCTGCAGACACCTTTCTGCTCCTGAGGTTTTATTTCTTTTGGAACTGCATGATGGAATTTTGATAACCCTTCCTGAATTTCTCCATTTCCCAAGACAGTGTGTCATCGGTCTCTAGCATAATATCATCATTTGCGCTCATGTATTGATCGTATTCTCCCTTCTTCAAGAACATGCGTGTGTTCATGTCATCGCAACAATGCATTTGATCTTGGATCATCTGATCAAAATCTTCGTCCGCATAATTTTTTTGGAACGGGGGCCTTATTTGTTGGTCGCCCTGGTCTCTCTGTTCCCTCTGCCTGATCTGTGTGACTGGACCTCTTCTAAGGTTCTGATTTCTAGGCTGGAGGTCATGTTGTTCTCGAGCGGCGGGATTATTCCCCACGAACATTCTTTCCATCAGTTTCTCCATCGTCTTCATCATTAAGTCAAACTTGTCATCCGAGGGTCGAGAAGTCGATGGATGCGCATCTCCTTGGGGTTTCTTCCTGCCTCTATTGAATTTTTGTTTGATCTTTACCGAAGCCATCCGATTTACTTCGACTTCGATTGCGTCACTCATCATGTCATCTAAATTAGCAGATCTTGTCTCCCTCAGAAGCAAGGAAAAAAAATTTTCAAAGGAGTTGACGTATCGAAGTTGCGCAGCCTCGAGAGGTGGATGGAATTCTACAGTGATTGAGTTGTATACCCTCATGAAATGGGCCGATAACTCTTGCACCATCTCCTCTGGCACTCTCTTCATATTGTTTTACTGCGTTAGTAATTGTAAAGGATTATTTTTGTCTCCCCATCTAGAAATGAATGATGTTTCAAATGCGGTGAAGTTGGGGATGCTTGCTGCTTGAAGGGCCTTAAACCACTTTCTAACCTCCCCTGAAAGAATCTGCGCGAACAACCTCATATTTTCATCTTCATGATCCACCTCTTCTAGATCAAAAAAATTGTTGAACAATTCCAAGTGCTTTTGGGCAGAGGTGTTTCCCTCGGCATCATACGGCTTGATCCTTTGGTTGTAGTTCTGGGAAAAATCATGCAGTTTGGATGGCAGAGCAAGGGAGGGAAACCTGGCAGCCATTTCTCTAGGGGGTTTGGTATTTGCAGGATTTTATGAGTGTGGAATATGGTAGCTTGCATGATTTTTTTTTGGTATCATAGATCGAAACCTCTACTCATCGAAGACTATGTCATCCAAGTTAGTTTCTAATTTAGACCTGAACAAGGTTTGTTTGAACATGGTGTCAAAATCGAGGTCGTCGATGATTTGTACACCGTCCTTGGTTAAGGACAAGTTTATGTCCAGGTAATAGAACAGGTCCGGCGCCTGCTCCCTTGCCCTGCACAAAATTTTCTCGAGATCACACATGAGCTCTACAGGGTTCAGGTCAGGATTGACTCTGGTATAAATTGTCTTCAGAGCTAGGATTTATGAGTCACGCTACTTTATGCTACTAGTCTCTTTTACTGGAGTCACCAAGGTAAATGTTTCAACCAATGTAGATGTTTGGCCCATTGTTACCCTCCGGGGTCAAAACTATATCTTTAGTCGTTCTCCCAGGGAAAGTGTATTCAATTCCGTCCTCGACAACGACGCTAAAATGTTAGTTCTATGTAAACTCATTATGTTGAGGAAATGAATGACATAGGCAACCTACAAACCAACTTTAAGGCCATAAACTAGCCTTTCCGACCTAGAGAGGGATCTCTCTAAGACTTCGTCTCTATACAGGTTATGTCTTTGAAACTGTCGGCTAGATTTAACACCTTTGTACAATATTTCTAGTTCTATTGGCAAGAGAACACGAGAGTTTGGGCCATGGAGTCAATTTCAGAAAACGAGGGAAACAAATGACTTGGTGACTAAAATTGAGAGGATAAAGGCTAAGTAGGAAACGGTCTTTCAGTTCAAAATCGTTTTGTATGGTTAGAGAAAAACACATGAAGCAACTCAGAGCACCACTGGAGATGAATTTTGAGTTCACTTAGAAGAAATACAATCGTATAAATGGAGGAATCTAGAGCACCGCGCAGTGAATTCTAGATTTGAATAACGTTCTAATTTAGACAAAATATAGATATGAATATAAAGAACACATGAATCACGTACATAAAGAGAGTTTACAATACATCAAACCGCTACCATTAGAATATGTTCGTCAAAGTTTCAGGACCTTTGCATTAAACTTCAATCGATTTCGAAAAGCTACATTCAATAGTCACTATCTACATTACTTTGCCAACCAACGTAGTTTACATTGAAAAGACAAAATATATAGACAAGGGTGCATTGCTCGGGCTACCCTGCCCTCTAACTACTATCCCTAGAAATTAGGCTCTGACTATTCTCTACTAGATGACCCTTCGTATGGAACTTTACTAAAAATAGAAACTGATAATTCTCAATCGTACAATAACCGACATCTTTTCTGTGACAATTCGCTCATCAGCAAGATTTTTTCATTAAGGAGTGATGTGTGGATGATTTTCCTTCGACGGGTTATCTGGATGATCAAGTGCTCTGTCATAATCCTACCCCCATTGTAACATCCTTGATTTCTGTCGTGCGACCATTTGTTGGAGCGTGCATGTGGCGGGTAACCTCGGGTTGTGGTAGGTGTTTCCAAGATGACAATGCCAGTCAGGGGACAACGCCTTTCTTCAAACTGTGGTGTGTCCAACATAAACTTGTCCTTGGTAATATGTGGGTCTCTATCATTGTGGATCATATACTTGTTGCACGGGTACCTGTCATAGTCCCTAATCCCGACAGGAAACAGGACACGGGGAGAAACAATCTGCGCCACATTTGAGAAGACAAAAAACAAAGTCGGTCTCCTGCAAGAAGAAGGGTGGATTCAACGGTCTCCTTCCTTTGAAATGCATCAACAATATGATGTGATGTGGGTATATTCTTTCATACCTCCTTTCACAGGTGAAATATTTCCTAATCGCCCCCAGGAGCTTCTGAAAAGGCTCCTGTAGATATCGAATTGGAATGTCTGCTTCAACTTTCTCGTTTAAACAATATGGTTTGATAAATTCCGTGTAGCATAGCACATCCAAAGGCATGCCTTTATACCACCTTTCACCATGTGAAGGGATCTCCATTGCGGCTGACAGGGTTTCCTCCGTCACCTAGAATGTGTTTCCTGCAATTATTGCACGAAGCCCGTCGAAACTAAGCGCAGACTATTCCACCAGTTTCACGTTGAATCATTGGATTTTATTACAAAAGAACATGCATTTGACCTGTTCAAAATATCATTTGACATCCATATCTTCATTTACTAATGTCAATCTTTGAGGTTTGGATCCCACATTTCTGCCACTTCGTGCCCCTTTCCTTATGTTTTGGGTTGTTTCCATGGTGCAATGCATGTTGGTTATCCGCACGCAGTGGAATTAGCACGAACCCAAAGAGGTAATATTGATTGACACAGGTTTGTGACACAACTGATGGCAATCGACTTCCTCGCAATGAGAAACTCAGGGCTCGCGGGAAAAATTACAGACAATGCATAAACTTGGCTGATGAATAGAATACATGCAGAGAAATGGGAATTTATAATTGGACGAGAGAGAGATGGAATCAAGATAGGGGACACTGAATCCATGGTGACTAGAGGTTTCGAAGAAGACCGAAGATTTGCATAGAACATCCACGTGATGGGTACACTTCAGAGTGTGTAAAGTACATATGATAAGAGTTGCAGAGTATATGTGATATGAGCATCATGATTTCTCATCTTTTCTGAATTCATAATGAGCTGATGATGGTCATTGCATCTGTCGACGTGACTCCTATTTAACAGCTTGCCTCGACCTTTGTTATGTAAAACCTCCTCTTCTGACAGGACCTGAATTTTTGGGAAAATACCTTTACCACTTACACATGTATTGATTCTGACGTCCCTTCTCAACTCCAAGGGCCAACCGACCACTTGCTGACTTCGACCCATTCGTTGTTCAGTACCTGACCTCACACACTTTGACAAATGGACCATGACTCGACTAAAAATGAATCTAACTGAAAAAATGACGTCGCTAACACGTTGTACCCTAAATCCAAAATGTACCTCTTAGAAGAGTGACATCACCTCCTTTGTGAGGGTTTTAAGCATGTAAAGTATCATTTAATTGTGTTTTGACATAGTCTCCAAGCTATGTGCATGACAATTCACTTTTGTTTTGATTCCTTAGCCTAAATTTAAGGAATAAATAATGGGAAGGAGTTGTGAAATTCATCTATAAATATAGGCCCTCCTCTCACTCCAAATTGTTGTGAATTGTTAGAGATCATTTGGAGCCATTAATAAAAGATATTTTACTTGGTGTTTCTTAGTGTCAATTATTGGAGCTCTTTATTTCTTGATGATTCTTCTTGGTATTTTTAAATACTATTTTGAATGTTCAATATTCTATTAAAACTAGCAAGATTGATCCATTGAGGAGTTGCACAACTACTTGAAAATAGGACATATCTCGTGTCTTGATTAGTTTTATACTCACTGGCAAGGGTTTTAAGTATTCTTTCAAGTCTTTTGTTGATCTTGTTGGTGGAGGTTATTCTCTTGAGGAAAACCTTATTATAGGGCCTTAGTTTTCATGGGTTGTCTTGATTAGACAAGGGAATACTAGCCTTGAGGCACCAGTCTCTCATTCTAATCCATAAACATTGAATAACCAATTCTTAAAGGGACATATTTATTAACCCCATAAGCCCTAAGTGGAGATAAGGCACTAAGTTTAACTCCTAACAACCAACCAAAAAACCATAAAAACACAAATATTTTCTTTCATGTCATATAAAATACAAAAAAATATAAAATATGTATCGTCAAAACAATTTATTTCATTGTCTAGCGCAAAGTTAATGGTTTATTTTCATTTTCTAGACATTTTTGTCCAAGGGTTTACAGTAAATTGTTGATCTTTAACCCTAATAGGGAAAAGTATCCACACACACTTATGCTTGAATGTTTTATATAACATTTTGAGGGTTGATTTAAGGTCTTTACTAATTCTGGAAATTAAATCACAAATGATAAAAATCAAAATTGGTGAAACCATAAAGCTAGGGTTTAACCCTAAAATGTGCATTTTAACCTTACCCTGGCTTATATTTCACTTGTGGATTGTTTATAAATGATATATAACACATTCTAATGGTGAAATTGATCTCCTAAGCGATTCATAGCTATTATGTTTCATTTTGGAGATTTTTGGTCAAACCCTAAGGGGATTCACCACATCTCTTTGCAAGTTTGAAACAATTGAATGGTTATTATTCATTTATATTTTCAAATGATCATTTTTGGGTTTTTTTTCATAGTTTATTGATTTCCCTAGCTAAAGTATCCAATATTTATCATTACAAGTGTTTTTAGGCACTCTTAGGGTGTTTTTCCTCACTCAAAATTTGTATTTACTGTGTTATTTATCATATATCAGATTCTGGAATTTGTGGATAGCAACAAGCTTATCCAATTTACAATATGTGATCAAGAGGTAACTGAGGTATATACTTTGTTCTTGGTTTATGTGATTAGATCTCACTCTTGTGCAGTAAAATGTGCGTGTTTCTTCATCATATTGTTGATTTATATTTCTGTTGTAGCATGTTTATTTCATATCTCAACACTTAATTAATTAGATCCTAACCTTCGTTATATTGTGGTATTTATTTCCCTAGTTCTTAGTTAAATATTCTTTAGGCATTTGGCTATTCCATTGGCACTGGTCTATCTAACCATATATTGAGGTGTGTGTTCTGGAAGTGACTTGTATTGTAAGATACCTCGAGGTATTGTACATGTTTGTTTTCATGGATTGGGATACCCCACATGGATTCAAAGAGTTTTCCTAAAGTAAAGGGGAAACAATGCCAAGGTGACAATGGTGTGTTTCTCGTATTGTGCTTATCCCCACTAGCACCTCCACAAACGTTGCTAGTTTGCGTAGTAACATTTTTAGGATCGTTGTCGGGGACGTCTTTGTTGGTCCGGTTCCTATCTCTTGACAACATTATCCCACTAGGTTATTAAGTTCTTGTATTTGTATATTGATGAGATTGTTGTTATTGCTAACTTGATTTGTATCAGCTGGCGACTATGCTCAAAGAAAATATAAAAAGGCACATTGCAAGAGGTAATTCCCATAAAAAAATATTAAAAGGTAACGTGCGACTGATTCGAAGCACAAATTTTGAATATGTTGTTGGATGTAGAGGTGAGCACATCCACCGATCATGAAGGCTCATTAAAGAAAGATAATCTTGGCAACTCCACCTTGGAATTTTATAAGGTATGATCAACTTTCATTTTATATTTATATATTTATAAGGAAAGAGAAATGGAATCACTCTCGTGGTTTATCCATTGTTTTGTCCTTCTTGACTTCTCAAATGTATTGGATCCTCTTCATGAGAGACCAAATGTGGATTTAGATGAAATTCCAAAGCTTCATGGGAATGGTGATTCAACCTCGGGCCATATTTCAACATTTCTTGAATTTTGTAAAGACAACAAATTCATTTGTGAATATGACATGATGAAACATTTTGCACTTGGTTTTGAACATGATGCAAAGTCTTGGTTTGAATCTATCAATAAGGGAGAAATTCCATCTTTTTCAGTGTTTCTAGAAGTATTTTGTAGACATTGGGGTTGTTATGAGCAGTGGATTCCCACTATCCAGCAACTTAAAACATTTTATGATGCACAAAAGCTAAAAAAAGAATGCCTTAGACCTCCTGATAAAGACGATGAAACTAGTCAAGAAGAGGCTCATCCCTCTCCTCCCTCCCATGAGCCATTGTTGCACAACATTTCAGAATTGGATAATGATGAGGAACAAGTACCACATGTCGAAGTGTTAGGTACCAAATCTATTATATTAGAAAAAAAGAGAAATACTATAGTGAATAACAACGAAACAATAATAGGAAACTAAAGTATTGCAGAGAATAACAATGGAACAACAAATTATATGGAACTACCGCACCAAAATAATACCTTTATTGATAGGAAACAATGTTCACTTGCCTCTTCGAAGGGGCAACCTCCAACAGAGTAGATCCCTATTACAATAATTCTCAAGACAATGACTTATCATACCTCCTACTCTTATTTATACTAATTGTGTCTTCTAAAGAACATTCTAGAGGAAGATCTTTCTAGAAACAAAAGCTTCTATTATGTTTTCTTTCATTGACTTGTTCTCATTTATTAAATAGGCCTTGTTAATTAATGTCGTCCTTTATTACATGGAAAATACATTATTCTACTTACGTGAGGGGTTAGGGAGGTTAGGTCCCTAAGATGCCCTCCCCCTTGAAGAAGAACCTTGTCCTCAAGGATTGAGATGAAGAAATTGTTGCAGAATGATGGTTGCATCCCATGTGACATCTTCTGGAGTTGTATATTTCCATTGTATTAACACTTCTTGGATGGTACACTAACAGAGACAACTCTTGCGTTGGTCCAAGACTGCTTGGGGTTGCAACCAAATGGAACCTTCTTCATCCAACTTAGGGAGATTGGCTTGGTTTTGACACTTAGTTCCAATCACCTTTAAGCATGAGAGATGAAAAATAGGATAGATATTAGAATGACTGGGCAGAGCTAACTGGTAGGACACTAGTCCCACTTGCTTGAGAACTGTAATAATAAGGACCATAAAATTTGGGAGCAATTTTCTGACAGTTTTCATATTTGAGTGAAGTCTACTTATAAGGTTGAAGTTCAAGAAACACCTAGTCCCCTTCAACAAATTTACGTTTGGAATGACCTTGATCTTCTTGTTTCTTCATGTGATTTTGAGCCATGACCAAATTTTATTTGAGGGCATGGAGAATAGCCTCTCGGATTGTTTTCAACCTCCTGAACCTTCAAAACATCGGGCATGTATGAGAGAACCGACGCTGGATTTTTTCTGTATACTGCTTCAAAAGGCATCATGTGAGTAGTTGTATGGTAAGATTTGGTGTACCACCATTCAGCTAGGGGTAACCACTAAGCCCACTAATTTTTCCTTTCATATGCAAAACACCTCAAATAGTTTTCCAAACACTTGTTGACAACTTCAGTTTGGCCATCAGTTTGGGGATGATAGGTTGTGTTGAGATGCAATTGGGTTCCCAATATCCTGAACAATTATTGCCAAAAAATTTTGGTGAAAGTGAGATCTCACTCATAGACAATAGAATGAGGCATGCCATGAAGCTTGAAGATATTATCCATGAAAATTTGAGCCACTATGGATGCGGTGAATGGGTGTTGAAGAGAACAAAAATGAGCATATTTGGAAAGATGATCAATTGCCACCATGATGAATAAATTATTGTATGATTTAGGTAATTCAACACTGAAATCCATATAAATATCCCTCCAAATAGCGGGTGAAATCGGAAGCAGTTATAGTGTGCTCATTGCTTTGATTATTTCTCCCTTGTTGCATTGACAGACATCACATTCAGCTACAAAGGTACGGACATCCTATTCCATACCATCCCAGAAAAAAAGAACATTTGACCATTTCATAGGTTTTGGTAAACCTTGAATGCCCAGTTGTGGGTGAAACATGAAGCTTAGAAAGCGCCATGGATTTAAATTGTGATTGTTTGCTTAAATACGCACAATTTTTTTTAGCGAAGCTCGTCATTGTGCCAAGATTACCCTAGAGAAGCTGGAGAATTGTTTGGTAATTGTTGGATCAAACGATAAATTTTGAGATCTTGTAGCCATTTCTGGAGAACAGCTTGGAGAAAATATGGTACAATGAAGGAGAGGGAAAAGATAGACCCTTCATCTTCATATTTCCTAGAAAGAGTATCAACAACCACATTTTATTTTCCTTTATTGTAAATGATCTCATAATCATATCCAAATAGCTTGGTCACCCATTGTTTTTGCTCCAAGGATGAAAGTCTTTTCTCCATAAAACACTTGAGGCTTTGATGATCAGTTTTAATTCATAAGCACTGCCCCAATAGATAAGGGCACCATAGATCCACGACATGAAAAATAGCCAACATTTCCTTTTCACGGATTGATTGGCCCAAATGTCACTCCAAAATCTGTTTTCTAGTGAAGGCCAAAGGTCAACCATCTTGCATGAGGACTACTCCAATTTCTTTCCCTGAGGCATCACATTCCAAGACAAAAGTCTTTGTCAATTTAGGAAGGGTCAAGACAGGAGTTGTGCACAGTCACTTTCAAGGCTTGGAAGGATTGATCAAAAGTTGGATTCCAAGTGAAAGCATTATTTTTAAGGAGAGTAGTGAGAGGTGCTGCAATTTTTCCATAATTCTTAACAAAGTTGTGATAATAGCCCATTAAACCTAGAAAACCATGCAATCTCTTGAGATTTTTGGGGCGAGGCCAATCCTGCGTAGCTTAAATTTTCTTAGGATCCACTGACACCATCCTTTCCAACAATATGACCCAAGTAATCCACTTCTGAGGCTCCAAAGACACATATAGATTGTTTGAGGAAAATTTGGTGTTGAGAGAGTAATAGGAGAACTTGATCCACATGGATGAGATGGGTTGTCCAGGTTTTACTATAGATGAGAATGTCATCAAATAAAACTAAGACAAAATGATGAAGAAAAGGATGAAAGACATAATTCGTGAGACTTTGGAAAGTGGAGGGAGAATTACATGGGCCAAAGGTCATTAACAAGAACTCATAGTGACCCTCATGAGTTTGAAATGTAGTATTCGAAATGTATTCATTTTTCATACATATTTGGTGGTAGCCAGAACAAATATCATGTTTAGTATAGTATTGGGCACCACTTAATTTATCCAAGAGATCATCAATGATAGGGATGAGAAATTTGTCTTTGATGGTGATTTTGTTGAGGGTGCGAAAGTTGGGACACATGCGCCAAGTGACTTATTTCTTAAGTACCACGACCACATGAGAAGAATAGGGGTTGGTACTAGGATGGATAACACCCACAGTGAGAAATTCTTGAACAATTTTATCAATTTCATTCTACTGGGAAAAGGGATGACGATAAGATCGAACATTGAAGGGAGACTTCCTGGGACAAGAGGAATGGAGTGATCATGAACACCACGGGAAGGGGGAATTCCATGGGGAGCGAAAAAAAAAACTTGATGTTTGGAGATGATACATTGGAGGCCAAGATGCACAGAGGGTGTTTCAATTTCTTTAATGGAATGGAGTTGGGAAATAATTCCTGAATGAACTTTTTTAAGGATCTTTTCCATTTGATGGGAACTGATTATCTCACGGGAGCCTGGTGTTATTCCTTGGGACTTATATTGTTGTCCATTTTGGTGGAATTGCATGGTTAATTCCTTAAAATCCATGAGAATGGAGCCAAGAGTCTGTAACCATTCCACACCAAGAACAATGTCACAACCACCCATGTCGATAGCAAACATATGAGATTTCATGTGGCACTAACCAATTTGGAGACACACATTTTTACAACTCCCCCCACATTTTGTGGAACCTCCATTGGAAATCATGATTTGAAAGGTGTTGAATACACAAATATAACAATTGGTTTCATGGGAAATGCGACGATGAATAAAATTATGGGTGTTGTCATTTTCAATTAGGATGGTGACCTTCTGATGCTTAATGAAACCAATTAGCTTGAGGGTTTGGGGAGGAGAGAAGCTAGTGAGAGAATTCAGTGAAACGACTGGTTCAACTTCAGGGGGGTCATAGGGCAGAGTAAGATTACTTGGCTTGGGTAACTCTTCCACAGGAGGGGCCTCGACCTCTTCTTTAGAAACATCCTCAGAGATGGACATAAAATGATTTTATTCCTTACACTTGTGCCCCATAAAATATTTGTCATCACAATTATAAAAAAGGCCCTTGAGTTGGCGTTCAATCATTTATTTCTGAGTCAATTTCTGGATCTTCAGTGGAGTGGGGGGAGGGGATGGAGTGGAGGGTTTAGGGTGGGAAATAAAGGAGTATTTTCTGGTTTAAGAAGAGACAACCTGTTGGGAATCCTTAGATATTTTAGTAGCTTCCACCCAACTCTAAGGAAAATCCATGAGGACATGGGCACGGATCTCATCCTTGAGGATATTAATAAATCATTCCAGAAAAAAAGCATCGTACATGCCCTCCATGAGGAAATTCAAGCGCTCAAAAGCAGGTATAAAGTCTTCCATTGTGCCAAATTGTTTCAACTTGGTCAAATGGTCTAAATGGTGGGTGTCACTGTCAAAGCATTCATAAAGTTCTGAAACAAATTGTGTCCAAACCACATACCTTTGGAGAGATTTTTTTCTCCATTGCCACCATTTCCATCATTCAAGATTTAGAAGGAGAACACCATACCAAAGTTTGGCCAACTCATCAGTAATGTCATGCAAAGAGAAATGGTGTTCCATTTGAGTGACCCGACTTTTGGGATCTGATCCATCAAATTTGTTCATCTCCACTCTAGGGAGATGCAGGTCCCACTGAAAGTGGTTGGAAGGAAAGGATGTGGAATGGTAGGATTCATTGCCTTTAGGGTGATAAGGTGTGTTAGAAGATACAGGATATTGGGCGTGCTTAAACAATGTGATCAAATTTTTCATTGTGTCTTGGGATTGCTTACACATGGATCTCAATTGGGTTATGGATGTGGGTATTGTTTTGAGTGGAGCAAGACGGGTATTGATGCTAGCAATATTGGAAGTAAGGGAAAAAAATATCAGTCTTGGTTTTCTCATGAGATTTTTCCAGGGCAGTGAGGCCATATTCCTAGTCTTGGTTGCAGGTGTGGGCCATTGACATGGGAAAGGGGGCGGGTGGGTCTGCACAGAAAGGGGTTACTGGGTAATGGTACCATGATTATTAGTGGAAAGAGAGGAAGTCAATGGGATAGGTACCAAATAAGGGTGCCTGGAAGGGATCGAGTCCACTGGAAAAGAAAGGCTTAAAAATTATAGGTATCACTGCGATGAGGGCAAAGAGAGGAATCCAATGGGATAGGTCTCAAATGGTGCAGGCAGGACCCATAATTTGTTTTTACTCCCGCGGAGTTATACTCCGATCTGAATAGTACTACAATGACGAAATGCCCAAATTCTTAATAGGAAGAAATTTGTAGTAATTTGGCAACATGAATGCAAGAGGCAAGGTTGCACAACAATATATATTGTTTGTTCCTTTTTCGTTTTGTTTCCTTCCCAAGGGTTAGAGTTCAGGGTTTCTATAGAAAAGGGTTTTCCCTATGCTATATCTCTCTGATATACTTGCAGGGTTGAACAATAGTACTCGTCCCAATATCTCAGGGCACCAACTAAGGAGGCTAGAACATACCCTTAGTCGTAATAATCGATTACCCAGGTACTAGAGAGTATATTCCCAATGATGTTCTCGGTGGCACTATAGCAGTCAGGTGGCCGATCGGTTGATCTATGGAGGGTTTCAAGATACATAGGCCAGTTCGTATATAGGTGTTGTCTGATGCGCTACCACTTGAAGGGGTACCAATAGGGGTTACAAGGGTGTCCAACTATGTGATCTTAAAAGCCTCTTGTATTTTCTGCATGTATGCTTCCCCGACCACAAAATTACACATTGAACGACGTATCATTGTAGTTTTAAGATGTTGAAATACGTCTCTACCCTAAAGAATTTTAACCCACAATTCTTGTCAAGGAAAGTGCTCTGATACCACTTGTTAGGTACCAAATATATTATAATATAAAAAAAGAAAAATACTGCAGTGAATAACAACAAAACAACAATAGGAAAATGAAATATTGTAGAGAATAACAACGGAACATCAAATTATATGAAACCACCGCACCAAAATAATACCTTTATTTATAGGAAACAACATTCACTTTCCTCTTCGAGGGGGAAACCTCCAGTAGAGCAGAGCTCCATTACAATAATTCTCAACACAAGGACTTATCATGCCTCCTACTCTTATTTATACTAATTCTATATTCTAAAAAACATTCTAGAGGAAGATATTTCTAAAAGTGAAAACTTCTATTAGGTCTTCTTACATTGACTTGTTCTCATTTATTAAATATGCCTTATTAACTAATGTTGGCATTTATTACATGGAAAATATATTGTTCTACCTACGTGAGGGGCTAGAGAGGTTAGGTCCCTAACATGAAGATGTCAAGGAAATTTATGATGTGATTAACATAGACGATCTTGCTGAAGAAAATCCCAAAGAAGCACCTTGTTGTTCTCTTGAAGATGATGGGTTCATTGAAGATTTCGTTGCAATTCCTCATGAAGACAATGATGAGGAAGATTTTTCTCACTCTTCCATTGGAAATCAAGAAACATTTGAAGATAAAGTGTGTTAAAAGAACCTTTATGACAAAAGCATCCAAGTATATGTCAACTCTCTTCCACCTGAAAGCAAGAGTTCGATAGGCTATACTCATATTCAAGACTTTGAGTTTCATGATACATGTTTTAGCAACTTGGAAGAGGAAATACTAATGAGGGAACCCTTTTTGGATGAATAAAATGACGACAAAGAGATTGAGAATATTGATTCTCTTTTCAGTATTGAAAGACATAAATGGGATATAATTTTTATGGGGTTTCCATTTATGATATATATGGTGATGTTTATGAAGGTAAAATTGTAAATTTGTGGTCTTATGGACGAACAAACATAGTCATTGAATGTAAATATAACTTCATTATGAAATAACAACCATGTCACCCACCAATGAGGCTCATTTGCGGGTACAGGAAATGTTTTTTCATGGTCAGATAGCAACGTAAATTTCTCATCCATGGAAGTCCTCAACTCATGACTTACATTCAGGAAAATCCATCTGATGGTAATGGTTTTGAACTTGAAATTTTTGGTAGACAACAACATTTTCAATCTTAGGATTATTACAAGAATTTTTAGTTCCACATACATGTGCAGCCAACCATCAGTCATGGATTTACATATTTTTTCAGATATGGTGGGTTTTCTCATGTTTCATCCATATATGAGATCAAGAACGGTAAGGAGGGAAAAATATCCATGTAGGTTTCTATTGCAATTGCATCCAAAGTCCTCATTCTTAATGGTTTGATGAGTAACAATGATAGTTTTATGTATTCTTATGTCAAGAAGGACACTACATCAACCTTATCCACCTTTGGATTGAAGAAGCTTGCAACAGTACGGGTAAACCTTGACATGATTTCATTCTTATTTCACATAATCATGATCCTACTTCATGTTTTGGCCAAAGAAAGTTAAAGGAGATGCCAACATCTTCTTATTCGATCCTCAATGTGTCATTATTTTGGTTTGTGACCAAGCACAAAGGTAAATTTCAAGGTATTGATAAACTTGTTAAATGGTTGCATTAGATTTACAATTTTACTTAGAATTTTATGTTTAATATATTAGAGTAGGTTAGAATGAATAAACTCTTTAGCATGAGCATTAGATTAACTTGTGTGTTTCATTTTATTGATTGTTATTTTTTTGTTCTTATTTGAATAAAGAAAATGATGCTTGCATTGTATGAAATTATATAAAGGTTGGTGTTATGCGCTTCATTCATTTCATTTCATGCGTGGATTTACTTTTATCTCAACAAAGGGATAAGGCACTCGTGGCTTTATCCTCCCTTGCATTTAATATCCATTTTGTGAGAATGTTTTAGGTCTATAGGTTTTTGGAGATTCTAGATTTTTCATGCACTCTCGAAATGAGCACATGTCCCCAAGTTGGAGTTATTTGTTACACTTCAGATTCTCTACACTGTACCCTACATTTTCACGAAATGTGACCACTCTTATGAACACAAAGTATGTTGATTTCTTTGTATGTGGTCGTGATGGGATGATTTCATGCACATGTGTTGGTTAGTAGTTCCCCAGATCCCCTTAGGTGGATAGTCATGGCATGTCCTTTTAGTCCCCATTCTCAGGGTGCTTGGTTTTATTGCTCTGGACGACTATCCCTTGGAGGTGGTAACTCCCTTCAAGTTGGGCATTTGTGTCTTGGATAGGTATGTGGGAATTTTGAGGTGGATCTACTAGGATACATGATTTATGGG
>ML800566.1:23738-35056 GCA_009831015.1 Picea engelmannii
TTAAATGCATTATATTGCTTGAGCATATCATTTTATTCTACAATGAACTTTCCTCTTTTTTGTTTTTTCCAATAAATTTGTTGATCCCCTTATACTAATAGTGTATCCTAGATCTAGAGAATGTAATAGATAGTATATCTATGCCTAATTTCTCAACAAAATATCGGCTCACTTCCATGCATCCTTCCAAATGCTAGGGGGTTGATGAACTAGGGTTCATCTAGAGTTGACCAACAAAACCCAAATGCGTTGGCATATCAATCCTCCATTTAGGAATAAATATGGTCTCATCCAAGACTCCAAGATAATCACAGAGACCATCTAGAGTTGTGTCGAAGATGAAGGGTTAAAATACAATAGAAATCCACACATGATGACACTCATATAATTCCTTAAAGTTCATTATGATATTAACAACATACAACATTACCATATTCATCCATTAATAGAAGCTCTATATTATTTCCGTTCAAACAATGGCATACATGAACCAATAGACTCATAATTCATTAGGAATAGCGCCATGTGCTCTCATATATTCTATCAGTAATGCATTACAAGGCTCCATGCACTTTATATCAAAATATACACATAAAATTAAGCTAACTCTATTATAAACTCCTTAAAAAAATGGTTCCAGCTACATACAAAACTACTCTTCAGACTCACAACATGACTCATGCAAAAACAAGCAATATTGATTCTTTCTCTTCTTTACTGCACACCTCAAACTCTCCAAAATCCTCTCTATGTTTTCGCTTCTCCTTTTCCTTTCCTTCTATGTTGTGATGCTCTGTCACTTTCACCTCTACTTGCTCCATTGACTACCAATTTTGCATGCTTTTACCACCCACATGCATCCCAGGTAACCTCTTTAGAGTCATGACACTATTAACTAACTCACCATATCATCCCTTAATTGATCCATAATATCTCATGTTGTTTGAGTTAATCATTAGGGAAGATTCTCGAAGATCTTCTTCTTGATTTGGCGTGCATGGAGTATCTTTCAAATTCTTGGAATAGATTATAGATATATGACTAGTGTACATTCCTTATTTCATCCCTCGATGTGCATGAAAAAATGGAGTGAGCATGAAAATATTTTTATTCGGGTGCACAATATTTACTCCAAAACTTTGGGTGCCAATAATCCCCCAACATTATTACTTAGATCGTCCTCAAGCCAAAGTTCTTTCTCATGGTGAGACTGATGTGATGCAATGAACTATCTTCATGAATTCGTTAACGAACTCCTGGAACCAATTGTCATATTCATTGAGGGTGGCGTGGAGTTGTTGAGTGAGTTGAACCATTTTATATGCATCATTTGTGGTGACTTGGGGATATTTCATGTCAGTTTACTTTATTTTCTCAAGCATGGGGGTGGTTGTGAGCTCCCAACTAAGTATAGAAAACTTGGGACTTATGGGTCTCGTCATTGGAACACCTAGAAATATTTTGTTGCTTCTCCCGTGTAACAATGATTTCCTTGGTACTTCTCAAGATGGTTGTCATTGCAGCTTGGTGCTTGCCAAGGGGTAGGGAAGCTAAGTTGCTCTTTTGTTGGGCATCCTTTACTTCAACCATGTCATCCATGTCATCAACAAAGATAATTATCGTCGTGTTCTACAAGTGGTTCCAACATGCTTCCAGAGGCTAAAAAAATATTTGAGAAACCCTGAAAAATATTTGAGTTGGGCTTGGCCAATGTCGAGGGATTCCTCGACCACCCCAATATTTTGTTGCAACTCCATATTTTCTATTGTGGACTATTAAAGCCATGAGCGGAGCATAATGTTCTTCGAATCCAAAACCTGAAGATGAGCCTTTACAGTGAGGATTTTGTGATAGGGTGAATTTATAGAGCCTCCTCCGAGGTGTTAGGTATGTTCATGTACAACTCATTGACTGGGCCCACGAGATCCATGAAGGAGGTACCACTTTCAACATGTTGAGCCCTTGTATTTTTGTACACTGAGACTTCAGTGTGATATAATTATTGCAAGGCTCGGTGAGCCTATACCTCATGTTGATAGTGTGCACGATTTTGATCGTGTGCTGCGAGTTCTACTTGGTGTTTTTGTTGAAGTTGCAAATGAGCCAAACTAAGTGTTTGGTGCCATTCCCACAATTCAGTAAGTAAGCTAGTATTGTACATCTACACCGTTGGAGTGGGAATTGGTGCTAAAAAAAAATTTCATTATCCATGTCAATCGAGGTGACGAGAAAGGGTTCGAATGTTAGTCTTTTCTCAAGAGTATCCTAAAATTTCTTCATGCTCTAAATACATACCTATCGTCTCTTTGATTTATGTTATCACCCAAACGTTAAATTCCTCATCGTTATTTTGATTCCTGCATGAATCTAAAATTACCATGTTGCAGTGTGCATTCCTCTCTTCCTACGTTTTCAACAAGTTGTGACAATCCTATACGGCATGATCATTACTATATAGTACCCATAGAGAGCACCTAGTTTGATGCAAAATACATATACATGGCCTATCCCATCATAGTTAAAACAAGTGGGTGGTATTTCTCCACCTCCTCCATATCCTCATCCTCGATCGTGTCCATATCCACCCCTAGGACCCCCTTGGTATCTTCCTCTCTCAGTGCCTCCATGGTCACAACCTTTCTACTCTTCCTAAACCGGAAAGAAATCATGGGTGTGGTACTACATCAACTGAAGGGATCTATAGTTGTTCACATTGTACCCCATGATATTATAGAATTCACAGAATGTATTATGGCAATTTTTATGATTCTTATCTAGTGTTGGGAAGCATGGTCAGATATGTCCCCACTATCTACAAACCTCACACCATTATGTCTGACTCCCAATAGGAAATGGATTTGGCACACCCATCACCAAATAATTTCCCAATGTAGGAAATTCATCCCTACGGTGACCTTTCTATTGGCATGTAGTACACCATATGTTCTCATGCACCACCTTCACCTTCGCCATATCTTGCAACAACATTGTTCAGTTTGAACATTGGGATTGCACCTGCACCAATCCTGGTGATTTTTATCCACCTACTAGGGCCTTTAGGTACATCACAATATCCACTACCTCTTCTTGAGGAAGCACCTTATATTGGGTAAGAGAAACTCAGATATGGGGAAGTATCCCAACAATGAACCATTCTCTATGTTGAACATCCTAGATCTGGAACGTCAACTTATCTAAGAAAATATTGAACCATTGGTAATAGTCCCATACAGTCTCTCCCAATTGCATCTTGAAATCCTTAATCTATGTAATGCGTTGAGATTTTGACTTAGCCTTCTAGATATTGTTAATAAAATCTCTCTTAATTTTTGTCAAGGACCTCATATTTCATGCAGGTGCAATTTCCCTGTACTTCATGTACCACGTCAAGGCTCTATCCCTGAAAGTGGAATCATTTTGTGTAATATTTAGTTCTTTGTCTACGATCCAATTCATAGACCATATAACTTCACATGTAAACCATTGTTTCTCTACATCATCCTTACCCATCCCATGGAACACGTGTAGCCTCAGAGTTGTACCTTAGTTTTCCATTTTCAATCTAGGATTGTTTCCTCCTAACTGAATTCTCATTGTTGTGAATATCGGTATTGATACTCTCCTTTTCGAACTATTATTTACTTCATCATCTTCTTCACTTGTACATTCTCTCATTTCTTCTCCTACTCCTTCTTCTACTCATATCATCACATTGTTTGTTATTATTTCTTCTTGGTTACAAATGCGCAAGGGAGTTGGTTCAAAGTGGGGTTACCTCCATCTTATCCAATCATTTCTTTTGAGGTAACCTAGATATTTACCTACCTGTAACCACACAAGACCATCCACTATCGCTAAATCCTCTTCGCCTATTAGTGGATGACCGTCATCGTCCTCTCCTACTTCCATGCCTCTACTTTGTGCCTTGGATTCCTCTAAATTTGCGACATCTCACAACAACCAAATGGGTCATACTTCTTCTTCTCTATCCCTAGTACTACCACTACTTTTGGTATCTTCACTGGATACCCTACTCCTAAATTTGTTCCTCTTTTTTGGCATGTTCTTGTATGTGGTCCTCTCTGGTACAATACTCTCTCTCATACTTTCTCCAAATGTTGTCTCTTTCCTCTTCATTCCAGGTATGACCCCTCATCTTGCACCCCTTTCTATTTTTTTTCTGCTCCTCTATTTTTCTTTCCTCCTTAGCTCAACTCTTCTTTCCTATCTTTCAAATATCTCCTCTACTCCTCTACTTCCATTATTTCATTCAACTCATCTTAGGATATTTTGGATCCTCTTAGCAGATCCATATACTCTCTCTCTCTCTCTCTCTCTCTCTCTCTCTCTCTCTCTCTCTCTCTCTCTCTTCTTTTTATCTTCCCCTAATGTGAGGGGAGTCTATTTTAGCCATCCTATCGAGTTGCATGTGCATCAATCATTTCTCCACGAAAAATATCTTGATCCATAATGAAATTTCTTATAACATCCAATTTTTTAGGACCTTCAATAAATTTTCTTTTAGCGTTGTTGAAATAATCATTGTATTCTACAAAACACTAAATAAAGTATCCTTCCTTCACCTAATAAAAACAAAATTTTATTAATCAATCCCACTTATTATCCAATCACATCGGCCTATCAACTATATTTTGGTCCCATACTAGTGGATTTTTAGGTCTCAAATACCTATTTTTAGCAGTCAACCACTTCAACCATTCATGCAATAAACATTGAAACTCAACAAAGAAATTTTCATTCAAATCAGTATAGATGTCCCTTGGTTTTAAATGTTTCATGTTGGTGATCAAAACTCAATTGTCTCGTCAAGTAAACTCATTTTCTCTCCCTTCATCATGCAATGCAAAACCTTCATGTCCCAACAACATAACCATTTGTTGGCTTCCTTTATCTTATCCTTCCTAATGCTAGGGGGTTGATGACCCATGGTTTGTCTAGAGTTGACCAACAAAACCCCAAGGAATTTACATATCAATCCTCAAACTAGGACTAAAGAATGTCTCACCTGATATACCATAAGAATAACACAAACCATATGCTATTGTGTCAGAGATGAAGGGTTAAAATACACCAGAAAGCCACTCAAGATGAAATTCACACAATTCCTTACATTTTATTATGATATTAACAACATTCAACATTTCTATATTTATCCATTAAACCCATAATCAACAAAACAAATGAAAGGAATAACAACAACTTTATATTATTTCCATTCAAACAACAACCTACATGGACCAAGGGACTCATAATTCATCATGAATAATGTCATATGCTCATACATTTTACTAGTAATGCATTCCAAGGTTCCATGTGTTTTCTATGAGACTCTTCACATAATAATAATTCAACTCTACTACATGATCCTTACAAAAATAATTCTAGCAACATACAAAACTACTCTTTAGACTCACAACAAGAATCATGCAAAAATAAACCAAATTGATTTTTTCTCTTGTGATTTGCATATCTTAGACCCTTTGAACTCCTCTCTATATCTTCGATACTCCTTTTTTTAGAAAAACATGAACGCAGAGCAATAAAAAAATGTGTAAATAAAACACAGAAGATACACAATACAATAGAGACAAATATATATGTGGTTCACCTAGTGTGGGCTATGCCCACCAGAGAAATTGCCAGGTCTCTCAGAATATAATATTCTTAATGATACATAGCCCCAATACATTTCCCCCATAAAAAGAGGATTTCCTTATAGTGAAAAAAACCCTAACATAACTTCTATCATCATATATGTGACCTTATAATGAATGATCCAAATTTACTATGAAATTACAATATACATTTACAAGGAAAATTTTCCTTCGGGGAATTTTCCTCGAACCCTCGCAAGAGGCCTACTTGCCCCTGGAACCCCCAAGAGGGGATATGAGCCCCTTGAACCTTGTATGGGGACAAATCCTCCCCTCCAACCTGCCCCTACGTGGATGGATGTACAATATTGTTTGGTGTATAGTCTTCCTGGGGTATAAACATGGCTAAAAACAAAGAATTATGAAACATGAAGATAATCAGGCTCCAAAACCAACAATCTCCCACTTGGACACTAATCACAACAACTCCACTATCTTTTTACCTAATGGAATATACTCCACCTTGGACCAAGAAAATTTCTCATCTTCACCTTCATTCTTGAATATCAACTGAAACTGAGCAGGAACTTAGTTTCTCCCTAGTTACTACCTTTGTTAACATGTCTGTAGGATTCTCACTAGTGTGTATCTTTTCCAAATTAAAATGTCTATATTCCAGTATAGATCCTATAAAATGGTACCTGAGTTGTCTATTATTATTATTTGAATGGAAGGATGAGTTATTTACAATATGAATGACACTCTTGTTGTCACAGTGCAACCTACTATTCTCTTGCTTCTTTCCCAATTCCTCCATAAACCTTTGTAACCAAATCATCTCTTTACTAGCCTTTGTAGAAACAACATACTCTACCTCTATTGTTGAAAGTGAAACAACCTTTTTCAGTTTTGAAATCCAACTTACTGTTATTCCACCTACAGTTAAAACATACCTTGTGGTGCTCCTCCTAGTATGTTTATCACCTGCCATTTCTAAATCAGAATATCCATGTAGAACAATGTCTGAACATCCAAAACATAATGCATGAGTAGAACTAACTTTTAAATACATGATAATCCACTTTACTTCCACCCAATGTTCTTTACCTGGATTGTTCATATACCTACTCACAACTCCCACTCCATGTGCAATATTTGGTCTTGTGCAAACCATCACATACATCAAGCCCCTAATTTCTAATGAATAAGGGACCATGGACATGTATTGTATCTCCTCCTATGTCTTGGGACACATTTCTTTGGTTAATTTGAAAAGGATGGCCAAAGGTGTACTAATTAGTTTTGCATTCTGCATTCTAAACCTCTCCAACACCTTCTCTATGTACTAACCCTGAGACAATGCCAATTTGTGATTTTTCCTATCTCTTGTTATTCTCATACCAAGTATTCTCTTTGCAACACCCGAATCATTTGTCACAAGTGAATTAGCTAATTTATCCTTGAGAGCATTTATATCTTGCATATTAGACCCCATAACAAGCATGTCATCTACATACAATAGCAATATAATATAGCTTCCATTTTCTAGATTTTTAAAATAACCACAGTGATCAGAATGACATCTACTATAACCTTGTTCTGTCATAAACCCATCAAACTTCAAATACCATTGTCTTATAGCTCTCTCTAGGCCATACAAGGTCGTATTCAACCTTCATACCAAATTTTTCTTCCCTTTGTCCTCATACCCCTGTGGTTGCTGCATATAAATATCTTCCTCCAAATCCCCATGGAGAAAAGTTGTTTTTACATCTAACTGTTCAAAATGTAAATATTCTACTACCATAAGACATAAAATAGTCCTAATTGAAGTCATTTTAACAACATGAGAAAATATTTCATCAAAATCTATATCATTATTTTGCGCAAACCTATTTACAACAAGTCTAGCCTTGTACCGTTTTTTCCCAACCAAAAGTCTTAAAAAATGAATAGTTTACCTTTTTAGATGTCCATGTGTCCTCTCAAATTCCACCATCTAAAGAGCTGAAAGTCCTATATTTATTAAGTAAACAACAATATATACAACATCTTCCCATACCTGTAAGGGAAAAGAAACATGCAATCGCATACTCCTTGCACGCTCCATGATTGTCATGTTCATCCTTTCTGACACATCATTTTCTTGTGGTGTTCCTAGAACTGTCTTCTCTCTACGAATCTCATGGTATGAACAATAATCATCAAACTCCTTGTTGCAATATTCACCTCCATTTTATTATCGGATACACTTCAACCTTTTTCCAATCTCATTCTCAACCAAATATTTCCATTTTTTAAAAGTATCAAAAACATCATATTTTTGTTGAATGCAATAAACCCAATTTTTTCTAGTTGCATCATTAATAAAAGTAACATAATAACGAGAGACACCAATAGATGATACCTGAGATAGACCCCATACATCTATATGCACAAGCTCTAACCTTTCACTCTTCTTTTCTTTTCCGACTTTGAGAAATCTGACTCTCTTATGTTTTCCATAAACACAATACTCACAGAAATCCAGATCAATTTGTTTAATATATGGAAATAAATTTCTTTTGTGAAGTATTTGCATCCCATTCTCACTCATGTGTCCAAGCCTATTATGCCACAGTTTTGTTTCCAGTCATGTAGAATCTAAAGAGATACAAGATTCAATATTACCAGTACATAAATACAATGTAACTACCTCCTCTCATTTTTCTACCACCACTAATCCTTTGGGGACCTTCCACACCTTATCTGTAAATATGGATATACAACCTTCACTTACCAACTGGCCTGTTGAAATTAGATTTTTCCTTAGATCTAGAGCATGTTCTACCTATTTCAAAAACCACTGGTTTCCATTGCTTTTCTTTATTTTTACCTTTCCCATTCCAACAATTTTGCATGGTGCATCATCACCCAAATGAACATGTCCAAAATAAACTTGAACATAATCTAGAAAATGTTTCCTACAGGGTGTGGCATGAAATGAAGCCCGTGAATCTACTACCCAAGACTCAAAAATATTATCTACGAAAAGAATCAAAGCATCTTGTAACACATCACCTATTACATTTTATTCCTTATTTTTCTCATGTTGTACACCTCTTTGTTTATTTGGAGCTCTACAGTATTTCTTCATATGTCCTTTCTTCCCACAATTCCAGCACTCTATCTTTCACAGTCTAGATTTGGATCTTCCCTTCCTAGAATTCCCTCAGTTCCCTAAGCTCATTATTCTATCATTTTTTCTTCCCTTGTTCTCCATGTTTAATGCATTACCTATTGTCTGACCTGTGATTTTCCATCACATTTCCTCGCTAAGGATAACACCAACAACATCATCAAATTTTAAAGTGTTTGAACCAGAGACAGAGTTACTTATGGCCATGACCAATATGTTCCAACTTTCTGGAAATGAGCACAAGATTAGAAGATCCTTGACCTGTTCATCAAAGCCCACTTTTACAGAACTTAGCTTATTAGTAACAATATTAAATTCATTTAAATGATATGCAACAGACCCACCTTCTAACATCTTCATATTGAATAATCTATTCATTAGAAATACCTTATTGGACGTTGAGGATTTTTCATATAGTTTAGCTAATTCGTCCAACAACTCCTTTGTTGTCTTTTCTTTCAAAATATTGAAAGCCATCGATGCTGCCAGGATCAACTGTATCGTTCCTACTGCCTTTCTGTCAAGAACCTCCCATTCTTCGTCTTTCATGGTCGTCAGCTTCTTGCTTGTTCGACCCAATGGTAGGAATAGATCCTTCTGATATAAATAATCTTCCATCTGCATTTTCCATAACTGGTAGTTTTGGCCATTAAATTTCCCGACCCTAAAATTTCCATCTTCCGCCATTTCTTCCACTCGAAACAAGAAACCTATTTTCCTATGAGTTACCTTTCGTTGTGATACCAGTTTTTATAAAAACATGATCACGGAGAAATAAAATAAAATAAAATGTGAAACTAAAACACAAAAGATACATAATACAATAGAGACATAGATATACGTGGTTCACCCAGTGTGGGCTACGTTCACCAAATAAATAGTCAGGACCTTCCTTTTTATTATCCAGAAAATGAAGGGATATAACTTACATCACACTCACTACAACTTCCTCTTCTTTCTCTCACATTCTCCTTGATCTAAAAATGAAGAAGACTTGAAAAACTTGAATAATTATTGCAAGTGAAATGTTATGTGTTTTAAAGCAACCAGATCAATTTGCAACACATAATTAAGGATTACTTATGTAAAAATACACATAGACAGCAGCATAAAACATTGAACATCAGCACATAAACACAACAACTTGATAAAGGAGTTCACCCCTCTTCGGGCTACATCTCCTGGTCCATCTTCCAATGGATCATTATTATTAAATTTCTCAAAGTGCTCAAAAACATGCTTTACATTGCTCAAAATGACAAACTGACTGCTCCAATGGCTTCGCAGCATCCCAAAACCCCTGTCTAGGCTCTTTCGGCACCTCAATAGGTTGAAAAATGAAGAAGATAGCCTCTTTGAAGTCTCCCTCTTCAACTTTGTTGTCTCTAGTTCTACAAATCGCACCCTTGTGCTTCAAACCTGGCTCACATGCTCATTTAAACGTAAAAACTTGGCACCGGGTGCAACCGAGCCAACGATGCAAACCGTAGGACAGTTAGGGTGCCTCCAGCCCCTAACTGCCTCGACACTCGGTCATATGGCTCATAAGACCTTGGGCTCGGCGAAAAAGGTGGTTACTCTGTTGTATAACTGTGTAACTTCCACGCGTTCAACCCACTGGTCAAACCACGTGCATATTAAAACTTTGGTCATGGTTCAATACCCCGCACATATGTTTATATAATATGCAAACTTTAATACATATACATGCAATGTAATATTAAAATACATTACGATTAAATACAATGCGCACGCCAATATATATGTGGTCATATGTTTTATAATGTGTCCTTGGGTCGGGGCTAAGCCCCGGCCTGACCCCCCTTTGCATTTCAACATATATCAATGTTAAATAAATATGTGTCGGTATATATAACAAGACACATGGCGCAACCCAATGGTAGTTTGGAGTTTGTTAAGAATATACGGTGTGGGAGGTTCAGGGGTCGAACCCCGTGGCCGCCATTAGTTTTACACAACAATTATTAACCAGTCATATAGGGACACGTGGCACCAATGGGTTGGGCCACGTGTCCACACATTATTGGCTACAATTGACACATGTCAACACCCGATTGGACAACCACAACCAATACAAATGCACCACGTCTTCCCTCTGCCACGTCATCATGATGGTACGGCCCTGCCACGTGGCCGTACGGACTGTACGGATAGGTACAGTCAACATTCCAAATTTTTGCATGTTTGGCTTGGCAGACAGATCACGATATCTCCTCCATACAAACTTTGTTTGCGAAAGTAAATATACTGTCGGAATCAGGAAGACGAGACGGACGCAATGGCACTGTTTTCGTCGCATTCCGAGCACTTTGAAAATTGAGCAAAATTTGATCCCCTGATCACACCTCCCCATTAGGAAGCTTTTGGACCTCCAAAAGACTATCCCAGTCTATGTGAAGATGAGGGTATAGTTCCCTCACCCTTCCAACTTCAATCCACTTGGCCTTGCTTGGATTCGTCCCTTTAAGACCAACTCGCAAATACTCCACATTTCCTCGCTTCGA
>ML800566.1:42617-54341 GCA_009831015.1 Picea engelmannii
CTCCCTCTAGAGTTTTCTTCTGAATTCTTTATTTGTTGAAGAACATATATTTATCCTATAATTTAAGAGAATACTTTCTAGGTAAAATTGTACTAATTATAATAAGATCAAATCCTTTCCCTTTCCATGATGCCTTCTCACTGCATATCTTCCTCAACCCAGTATACATCACCATATGAAAACACAATTTAGGATATTCCCCTTCCGCTCACTGCATGCACAAACATGGGATCCTACCCCCTTTTTCTATCTAGACACACACATATATCTTCCTATATATGGAGGCCAAATGCAAGGATATATATTTTGGACTCGTGGATCCATAACTTACATATTTATTTTAATCTATGCATAGGACATTGAATCTCAATGCATCCATATCATAGAATTCCATTTTGAGGCTACAACTCTAACATGTTGCCAATCTCATTCTAAACTTACGTTATCATATTATTTTTGTTTTCCTTTGGAGTGCATTAAAACTTGGGATTTTTTCTTGTAGGACACATGCAATTTTTTTTATCATCCTAGGTATAACACAAATTTGTTGTGTTAGTGTTTACAACTTTGCCAAGTAGTTGGCATATTGATCGATTATCGAGGATTGATGATCTGTTCGATCAGATGAAGGGTGTGACGGTGTTTTCAAAGACCAATTTGCGATCAGGGTATCACCAGTTATGGATAAAGTAGGATGACGTCCCTAAGACCGCCTTTAAGATGAGGTTTGGACATTAGGATTTTATTGTTTTACCATTTGGATTGACAAACGCCTCAGCGGTATTTATGAGTTTGATGAACAGGGTGTTCCGCAAGTACTTGGACAAGTTCATCCAAGTACTCATTGACGATATTTTGATTTACTCTCACATGACGAAGGAGCATGACGAGCACTTGCGCTTCGTACTATAGTGTCTGCGAGAGCACAAATTGTATGTGAAGTTGCCCAAATGCTCATTTTATCAATCGAAGATTCACTACTTAGGGCATGTCATCTCCGACGAAGGTATCGCCATGGATCCAGCAAAGGTCAAGGGTATTATGGAATGACCTGCACTGACAAATGTCTCAGAAGTGCGTATCTTCATAGGTTTAGAAGAATACTATCGATAGTTCGTCGAGGGATTTTTGAAGATAGAAAATCTGATCACATAATTGCAGAAGAAGAACAAGAAGTTTGTTTGGACCGAGAAATGCGCAGAATAATTTAGGAGGCTCAAGGAGATATTGACAATGAAACCGATACTAAAGGTCCTTGACATGGATGTGAACTTCTTGGTATGCACTAATTCATCAAAGGAAGGCTTAGGCAGAGTCTTGATGCAAGATAGTCGAGTGATCACTTACATCTCGAGGAAACTGAGAAGACATGAGGAGAACTATGAGACACACGATTTGGAGTTGTTAGCCATTGTATATTCCTTGAAGGTTTGGATACACTACCTTGTTGGATGAAAATTTTAATTAAATACGGACCATTGTGGACTACAACACATCTTTACGCAAAGCAGCCTGAACGTGCGACAACGACATTGGTCGGAATTGCTTAGCGAGTACGATTTTGAGATTACTTACATAAAAGGAACAATGAACCGAGTGGAAGATGCATTGAGTCAGAGACCACGCATATTTTCGGTGTTGCCACTTTAGATGAATCTATGTGAAAAGATTCTAACTTTATAGCGCGACAAAGACTGGTACAAAGAGGTCAAGGATTTTATCGGACAAAGCACAATGATGGTACCAAGATGTAAAGGATTTATGTTTGACAAAGATGGATTAATGAGGTTCAAAAATTGGATTTATGTACCACTGAACGACGATTTGAGGAGTTTGATCCTAAACGAGGCTCACAGAGTAGTATACATGGCTCACCCTGGAGTCACGAAGATGAGGGTAGATCTTAAACCCTTATTCTTCTAGAAGGGAATGAAGGCATACATAGTTAACTATGTGGCCAGATGTCTAAAATGTCAGCAAGTAAATGCTGAACATAGACATCTAGCAGGATTACTACAACCACACACTATTCCAGAATTGAAATGGGAGGTCATTTCGATGGATTTCATTGTTCGATTTCCACTGGCGGCAAGGAGACATGACTCGATTTTTGTCGTAGTAGAAACTCTAACGAAGAGCGCTCATTTTATTCCTATACGAATGACGTATCAGGCACCTGACATAGATAGAGTTTTCATCAGTGAGATTTTGAGGTTGCATGGTGTAACTAAGAGAATTATATCCAATCGAGGATCGGTGTTTAGTGGACGATTTTGGACTAGTTTCCAAGAGGGCTTCAGAACCCAACTTAACTTTAGTACTGAGTATCACCCGGAGAATAACGGGCAGACCGAATGAACAAACCAAATTTTGGAAGACATGTTGTGCATGTACGTGATGGACCAGCAAAATCATTGGGAAGAATTCTTTCCACTGGTAGAATTTGCTTATAACAACAGTTACCAAAGAACCATTAAGATGGTTCCTTTAGAGTTTCTTTATGGGCGACTGTGTTGAATGCCTCTGAGTTGGGATTGGATTGAGGATAGGGTCCTGGTGGGACCAAAAGCGATCCAACAAATGGAAGATCAAATACAAACAATCAGACAAAGGATCAAAGAAGCGCAGTATCGACAAAATAGTTATGTCGATGCACACCGTGTCGACCGTAGTTATGAAGTTGGTGATCAATACTTCTTGCGGGTAAAACCGCATAAGAGTTTGATCAAGTTTGGAAAGGGAGCTAAAATATCCCCTAGGTTCATGGGACCCTTCGTGATTGTGGAAAGGAAGGGGCTCGTGGCTTATCGACTAACCTTTCTCGATTCTTTGAGGCGCACACACGATGTTTTTCATGTTTCTTTTTTGAGACATTATATTAGTGATCCTACGCATGTTATTGACATGAGTTCCTTGCAGGTATTGGATGAGGGGGTGCTCATGGCTGAGCCGATATGCATCTTGGATCATCACATTCGATAGCTACGATGTTGAATAGTAGAACAGGTCAAGGTCCAGTGGGACAAATAGAGTCCACACTCGACGACCTCGGAGGATGCATATGATATGCGCCAACAGTTTCAATTTTTGTTTGATAGATAGACTTGTGACACTGTGACACACATTTTTTTTGGCACTTATATACTGTGAAACTTCGGGATGAAGCTTAGACCAAGAGAGGGGTGTATGTAAAATACCTCTCTTGCGCGCATTCAGAAAACTTATTCTTTGAGGACACTTACTTGCAAGTGATCCAGATTATATTACTATTGAGCATTTGATCATGATTATGAGGCATTATGGATATGAAGACATGTTATTTTGATGTATTTTTATAGACAAGTGCTATTGACTCAGTTCTCTTGAGTGTGAAGGATTTTGGACCTCGAGGATGTAGAGGCATCGATGAAACCCTTGTACTTCGGATCGATTCAGGGACTGGTATATTAGGGTTTGATTGTTGTATATATGACATCTGTGCATTTGATTAGATGTTATGATTATGGATATTATTTCTGACATGATTTGTTGATGATGTAGGTTGATGATATCTTGACGACTAGACCCATATGTGCAGTAGAGGGGTCACGCACGACTACCAGAGATGTTGAGGGAGAGGTGTGGAAAGCAGCCCTGCCACAACTTACTAGCACTCCCATCATGGCTCGAACCATAGATTAATGACCACCTAGTTCGAGGAGACCCACGATGCCATGAGGGCATACTGCGAAAGTCGCTCATGATGATTCTAAGGGGCATGTAATAAGGCAGGGGCCTTGTTCCTTAGAGGCCTTTAGTCTCCCACAAGATCACCTGACGGAGTATTGATTCTAGGGGTTTTTTATGTCTACCAAGTCATTCAAGAGGTGAGTGGCACCCTTGGAGAACCTAGTGGGTCTTCAGGGACACATCACATTTTTAACTAATAAGTGAATAAACCTAGATGACCTTAGAATGAATATTGTGGTAAGAAAGATTTAAAAATAAACTCTAATAAAATGTCGCCTAGGCTACGAAAATAAAATATAAGTATTAGTGATACTTGTNTATATATATATATATATATATATATATATATATATATATATATATATATATATATATATATTACTAATAATCATCATTGAACATGTGACGAGAAGGGGGTAAGCAATTCAATTAATTTATAAAAATCAAATTACCTTGGGGGATTACTTTTTAGCAAAAAGGGAAATAATTGTTTTGTTACTTATGCTAATTAAAAAGTTATTAATTAAAAAGAAAAAGGGGAAAAAGGTAGTTTCCCACACTTTCTAATTAGAGTTTTAGATAAAAAGGGAAAGAGGGAAATTCAAAAGAATTAGGAAACTAAGGGAAAAGGGGGAAACATAAAGAAAAATGGAAACATAAGGAAAAAGCATAATGGCTAACTTGGCAAGGAATCTTTCCTTTAATAACTTTCTAAATTGAACTCAACTAGGGGTAAAATCATGAAGAAGGGTAACACTTTTGCTTGTTTTATGACAATTTTTATTTTTACTTTTGTTTAACTTTCGGTAAACAAAAGTAGTTTTTTATTTAGAATTTTACTTTACTGTAAAAACAAAACTTGTGAAGAATTTTGTTAGCTTTCTACTGACTATTTTTCAATTTTTTTTTATTGAGATTTGATATGTCAATTTGGCAATTGTTGACAGTATGTTCCTTTAAAATGAAGGGAAAGATAATGTGTTTTTTTTCCCACAACAATGTATCCATTATTAAACTTTTGGTTTTGAGAAATGAAATATATTGTAGCAATCTACAAAGTCTCTATTTTGTGATGACTATAGTTTTTAATATAACACATGAATATTATAATTTCTAGAATTTTTTAAGTTGACCAATCTGAAAAAGTTACATATTTTAAACACATGTTTTCCTCCACCATGTATCTATCTTAATTTTTACTTAAAATTAAAATCTAAAAATACCCTTTTGAAGAGAACAGTTTAAAGATTATGAATATAAATTTTCCATAATTTTTTACTGTGTATTTTTAGAGATATGGATTTTTCATTTCACCGAATCATAATCTCACCTAAAAATATTATGCAATGATTTTTTTATTAGATTAAATTAGTAAGGAGTAAAGTCATTAAAATGTGTAAGGGAATATGGGGACACCTAGGAGAGATTCTAGGAATGCTTTTAGCTAGGTGAGGGAAATAGGAGTAATTAAATAAGTAATGAAATTAATTTCTAGTGCAACGAAGGGGATGGATGACAGATGTACGAGGAGTCGGATCGACGGTCATCACTTTGGTGTTAATAGACCTGTAGATCCTAAAGCCCTACTTTTCTCTGCATGGACGATGAGTGAAGGATGTTTCTGCCCAACTGTCTACCCTTGTCAATTTTTCATGTCTGATTGAGGGTATTTGTGCCTTCTTGTGTTGATTAATTCTACCATTATTATAAATCCTATCTATGAACCGTCGATTACCCCTGTGTTTTTAACTCTACGTCCCCAAATTTTTAACTCTATGTTTTACCATTTTACAGTCGACATTTTTCCCACTCATCGAACTGCGACCTTGCCATGCTTTAGACTGCGATCTTACCCTTCTAGACTGCAAATTTTATTTCACGTTGTTAGCATTATCAGTTATCATTTTTTTTGGCATTTTCAGTTGGTTTTATATCTACATTTTATTTACTGGCAACGTTATTAGTTTTTGACAGTATTTTCAGTATCCCATTTAATGGCTTCTTATGTACCCAACAGACACATAAAATTAAGACCCTTAGCATTGGAAGTTTAGAACATCTTCATCCTGAGCTCATCCCTTTCTAGTCTGTGTTTTCAGCTTTGTATAACTTGCACTTTCAGTGTGCATTTAAGCAACGAGAGATACATCGTTTGGATGCGTTCTTGTTCTGACACCAACGCCAACGAACCTGTTATTTACACTTGGATGGTTAGGAACCCTTGCGAGAAAACCTGTGGTCGTGGCCCTTTTACTTCAGATTTTTTGGAGTTAAACTCTCTTTCAATTTGACTGTTTACACAGTGTATTTTTTTGGACAATCATTTTTATTTCTGTAGCGAAATTGTTTTTAAAATATTAGACATCCTATGTTCATTGACACCCTGGAATTATACACTTGCATTTTTTTTAACATGGTGACAACGATTTATGCATTTAACCACACAACGATTTTTTTTTTCCCAACAATATCCCTCGTAACTTAGCAACGTCATTGTTCCCTCTGTGATTTGGTATATTAAATGTCAGGTATTTCAGTTAGTGCTCTACATTTTTTTATATACATCATATTTATTAATGCTGGGTCACAACATTATCATCAAACCTTTATGGATGGCATGTTGACTATGTCAATTCCTGCGTTAAATTGGAAAATTACCTACGTTTTGAACCTTGGCATTTGGTGAAAGATAGCCAGAGTTAACTTTAAATGTTAGGTAGCATACCAATGATTGGCAGCACATAAAAAGTCGACAACTCTTCTGTGGTGCAGTTTTTCCCATTTAAATTTTCTTTTACTTTCTTTCATGTAGACAATAATGTTGTTATTTTCCTTTAATACAAGACGAGTATCCACAGACAACGTTTTAATTTGACAAGGAATCTGGTGGAGGCATTTTTTTTTTTTTTGGTACTGGGGGAATCGACAACTGGCGGTTCTCATACGCACGTGACACAGGGTCGATCCCCGTCGGATACCACTATAACCCCAGGTGAAACCACCCATCCCGCAAGAATGGCGCACGAGTAAATCCGGGTGAGAATCGAACATGAGACTTCATTTTACAAATTTCCTTCCATTTACACGGCACTTGCCAATCCGTCTACACCCGTGCGGGCCTGGTGAAGGCATTTTATCTCAGTGCTTGAATAACAATAAAATTTTGTTGGGAAAGTCTTGTTTATTAATAACAGATTTCCTTTATTATGACAATGATACATAAGATATACTCTTGCTATTTTCATCTTTATTTTTATAGTGTGAACCCCCTTTTTATTTATATAGTGTAATTTTATTTCATAGTGTAAAAACATTCTTTTTATTTATATAGTGTAAATCCTGTTCATAGTGTAAAACCATTTTTATGCATATAGCATAAATTCATTTTTATATATCATGGAAATATTGTTCAATGACAGCTATATAATTGATTGCTTAAATAGATATTATGGATAAAAGAGAGACAACTTTTATTAATACCATAGTGACCGTGATTTTATTGATAACATGTTTTATTAGCAGCATTTTTTAGTAATAACATATTGATAGCAAGTTAACAGTTTTTAATTAAAAGACCACAAGGTCATTAACGGTCAGCAAAATTTATGTTTAAAGACAGTAATTAAATTCTTGTAGTGTCAGTTTTAAAGGATAGCAATAGATACTCATCTAATCTTGGGATTGGATTTTAGTTGCAACAAGTGATTGTTTAATAACAATCTTTTATTATGTACAGATTGGTTTTGTTGCGCAAGGAAGTTGTTGTGTTGTAAGAATGTCATAGTCTTCTTGTTGACTTGTCGGCTGGGTGCCAAGGTTTTTCGTCATGTGTTGGGATGGTTAAGTTGTACTCCATGCGAGTTGGATTTATCTTGATTCCTTGGTCCAGATAGGTATTGTGCGCCAGGGTATTGTCACACTTATAACCTGGGGCGGCATGATTTCAGACGAGGGGATCATGGTGCGCCCTATTGGATAGAGGCGAATGATGACTTGGTCAAAGTCAGTGCTTCTCGTCGAGGGCATTTTTCATTGTAGTTGTTGATGGCGCTTGGGTTTAACGCCTTCGCGTGTTTGGTTATGCACCATAGAGGTTCTAGTTAAGGGTCATCAAAATCATTGTGTCAGATTATGAATGTTGTCCCTTAGCCTGTAGGTGTTGTCGGTGTGTGTCAGTGGGTAGTCGTTTCTCTCTGTTTCTTATGCATGTTTTGCCCAATTTCTCTTGTGCTAGTGCCTGGAGTCGTAGTTGTCTGTTTCTTTCCATGTGGCCATGTGTTCATGGTTAGGTTGTGTGGTTCAATTGTTTTCGTCATCGCCTTCTTGCCTAAATAAATAAATAAATAATATCCACTTTCTGCTTCGGTTGTAGTCGTAATGTTTGAGGTTGTTACAAATATTTGCTCATTTACAGGATCCATACATGAGATAAACTACACATTTATCTCTTCCATTTCTCCTTCATGGCTCTCCCAAGGACTAGATTTATAATCATCATATACAAGAACCATGGAAAATCTATGCTCTTCGTCATCTGTGCTGGGATATTTGTCAAAAGTTGTTTGTTCTTGGTCTGTACTAGAAATCACTTCTTCATCATAGGTAGGGCTACCAAAAACATCTGTCTCATGAACTGGAATATCCTCTACATTTTCTTCATGAGAGCAACAAGCAAAATCTGCCTTCAATTTCTCTATTTCTGCAAAAAGTGATTTTACCATCTTTTTCAACTCATCCAAGGAATCTCCTTCATTCACACAACCTTCATAAGAAACAACTATACCTTGAACACAGTCTTTATATTCCTCACAATAGTTATGACAAATTAACTCAGAGGAATAAAACTTTCGACAATGCATATTGAAAGATGCATGAAACTGTTCCAGGGAGGAGATGCTAGTAGGGGGCAATGAGTGATACCACTCATGAGCATCTCCCACTAATGAGAAAATGAACATTTTCATTAATACATCCTCATGATGTATTCCCCATTTATGCATGAGTTCATGAAACTTAAGGAGATTCTTTGTAGGGTTGTCATCTTTATGTTCTCTAAAGCTCGACAAAAAATCACCCTACTCATCCATAGTAGGAACAACATTTGGAAAACCAGGAACAATAGAGAAATTAAAAGGAGAAAACCTCTAAGCCAAGAATACTTCCATATGAAAATACGACTTCTTAAAATTGTGGAGTCGCCACTAGATTCTTTAATCATGGATTCGTTGGGTGAAAGATATGCAGTCTGAATGTGTCTAGTCTTTGTTCACCATCAAAGACCAGTTCTGGTCGTTGTCTGATCTAAAAATAGAAGGCTGACTTGTTATGCTATGCAAGCACCCTCTACTTCATTAAAAATAAACTTTACAGGACCTTGCTTCATGTGTTAAACTATGCAAGATAAACTTATGTGTTAAGTTCATGTATCTTCTTGTAACTGCTTATGTGTGAGGAATTGTTCTTTTAGATGGTTAAATATGTAATTTAAACAAATACACAACAACATAACTTGCAACAAATAAACCATCAAACTCACAACAAGAACAACATGATAAAGGAGTTCACCCCCCTCCGGGCTACATCTCCTTGAGCCTCCATCAATGGACTTGGCTCTTTGGGATTAATTATTAAAAATTTATTTTAGAAGCTCCTGATCAACTCCAATAGAAAAAAAAACTGTACCATTGATATCAGAACACATAAAAACCCCAAAAATGACTAATAAAACTCTGAAAACAGATCATGGCTCATCCGGGCATGACCTCTTCTACATGTGGCCATAAGCTTCCCTGAGCTTCTCTTTGGAAAAAACACCTGTAAAAGTCCTCAAAAGCCTCTGAAACCTATCCCAATGTGTTCAGATCATATCAATTAGCCAAAAATGATTATTCAATCACAGAAAACAAACATAGGCTCACCAAACCATGTCCTTGATCAATGAGGGCTTCAAGCTCCATGGAGCTTGCTGAAACTTCAATGGTGAAAAACTTGCAGAAGAAGTCTTCAAATGGCCTTGAAAACAACACCAATGGATCCATCACATCCAAAAACCCCTAGCTGGGATTTTACGACACCTCAATCAGCCAAAATATGAAGAAGTTAGGCCTCCTCCATTTTCCTCCTTCAAGCTTTGCTGGAACTGGCTCTACAAAACGCACCTCTGTATGCATGAACCAAGAACACGCTCCAAAATGCGTGTTAAAACCTAGCCCCGCGCATAACCTAAAACTAGTCCAATCTATAGGATGGTTAGGGCGCCTCCAACCCCCAACCGCCTAGCTCTCGGTCACAAGGTTCTGCATATGACCACGCGCCAAAATAGAAAGGGGCTAACCGTTTGTAGGCGAATAAGACCACGCCACATGGAGGGTTGTTTGAACCATTCAAACCGCCATTTAAAAACTGTGCACACCATTTAACATATGCAATGATCATATTATATCACCACAAAACCGTGGCTTATAATATAAATCACGCGCCATATATAATATATGTTTAAAGCAAAACTTTGGTTCATTATATAAATCCGCGCACATTTTTATTAACACACATCACAATACATAGAACCGTTTTTATGTGTTATCCTGCATGCGAACACCGGTGGTATGGTCATATGTATCGGAGCATGAAACCTTGGGTCGGGGCTAAGCCCCGGCCCTTTCCGCATCCGCCCAAACTTTAAACCAAACATAAATAAAATTTGTGCCGATTGTATAACAAGCACCACTATATGGCGTAACGGTCAGCGGACTCGGTTTAAAACTTGGCCCGTGGGGGAAGTCACCCATTCGAATCCCGGCTAGGCCACATTAAAATTTTAAAACACAAATGAACAACCAACCATGGGGTGCCACATGGCAGCCCATGACTGGGCCACGTGGCACCTTATCATACGTCGAAAATGATGCCATGTGTCGCAATATAACTCGCCCAACTGTCAGCCAATCACAAACCACCACATCAGCAGGTGCCATGTCATTTGAGCCACATCATCGTATGGTTTCCATGTCATCTGACATGTAGGATGTTGACGTCACCCTGTGCCACGTGTCACCCTTATAGTGGTGACACGTGTCACCTTCGAATTGGTCCAACCGTACGCCCAAAAAGCCATAACTGCCTGACATGTGTCATCACCTGGAGCTTCCACATGTCCTATACGGACCTACCATGTGTCCTGTATGGACTGTACGGATAGGTACAGTCAGCATCAAATTTTTACCTGTTTGGCTTGGCGAACAGATCGCGATATCTTCTCCATACAGACTCTGTTTGAGAAAGTAAATATACCACCAGAATCAGGAAGACGAGACAGACACAATGGCATCATTTTCATCGCATTCCGAGCACTTTGAAATTTGAGCAAAATTTAACCCCCTGGTCCAGATTTTGATCACACCTTCCCACTGAAAGGATTTTGGACCCACAAAAGCTTATCTGTCTGCTTTCAAGTTATATCAAAATCTTTTTGACAATCACCTGAATACTTTGACATGTCATGCACTGCAACTGACTATGTCCTTCAACCACTACTCTCTGGCTGTTGTTGACCCACTGCTCTCTCTGTGCTTGGAGGACTGCGAACCTTCCCACTGAGAATCAAGTCCCTCTTTCGAAATTTTTGGCATCAACAAAATTATCTCTCCAATGGCTGCAAAAAACTTCCTGCGACATCTTGTCACAAGCCAAGAAAACCATCAATCTTGAAAACAAATCATACAAGATTGAAAATGATGCCAACAAAATCTTTTGTTCTTCAAACAAACTGTCACATCTCGTACTTTATCAAAGCACATGGCGTTTTCAAAATCAACTTTCAAGTCAATAAACACCATCAACTAAACACAAGTCAAACAACACGATCGACACAACATAGTCGTCAGAAAATCATCAACACCAGTCGAGACTCATTCGAAACATCAACCTTCCCAAACTGACAAGTCGACAAACATGATACATAATCATGTAACAATCATGAATCACTCATGATGAACC
>ML800566.1:64439-82401 GCA_009831015.1 Picea engelmannii
AGAGATAAGCTACCAGCGCCCTAGCTAGTTTATTTCCATTCTGTCTGTAAGCATATTTCAGTCATTTGTTATTAATGAAATGAAGTCTTATTTCCGCTGCATCTCTGCGTTTATGTGTATTTCTGTATTTCATTGTGTTCCTAGCCGAAGGCATAATTGAGCCCCCAAAATGAATCTCCTCGAAGATACCTTTCCAACGAGCTATCACACGCCTAAAACGGAGATCGTATGCAAAAGTTACGACCCCGGGAAGTTGATGTACGCACTTACCCAAACGGGGCCCACATGACTTTTGGTAATTCATCTCCTAGGGTTAGGTTTTTGGATGTCTAGGACTTTTGGCATTCCCTTTTATTGTAAAAAGGCCTTCAGAGCCTCATTGTAATCATCTTCTCACGGATGCGAGTAGCAGCCACATCTCTTCTCAGAGATAAGCTACCAGCGCCCTAGCTAGTTTATTTCCATTCTGTCTGTAAGCATATTTCAGTCATTTGTTATTAATGAAATGAAGTCTTATTTCCGCTGCATCTATGCGTTTATGTGTATTTATGTATTTCATTGTGTTCCTAGCCGAAGGCATAATTGAGCCCCCAAAATGAATCTCCTTGACGATACCTTTCCAACGAGCTATCACAGGCCTAAAACGGAGATCGTATGCAAAAGTTACGACCCCGGGAAGTTGATGTACTCACTTACCCAAACGAGGCCCACATGACTTTTGGCGCTTCATCTCCTAGGGTTAGGTTTTTGGATGTCTAGGAATTTTAGCATTCCCGTTTATTGTAAAAAGGCCTTCAGAGCCTCATTGTAATCATCTTCTTACGAATGCGAGTAGCCGTCACATCTCTTCTCAGAGATAAGCTGCCACCATTCTAGCGAGTCTTTCACTTTGTATTTTTACATTTTCTGTACATTTCTTTCATTAATAGAAATCATGTATTACTGTATCTCTGTGTTTATGGTTTCATATCTGATATATTTCTGTTATATTACTGGATATACACGATATCTCTGTGCATTTCTTTATTATATCTCCACTCTCATTTCGTGCCGAAAATAATCCGGATCACCTTATTCTTCTGGAAGGGAATGAAGGCAGACATAGTTAACTATGTGGCCAGATGTCTAGAATGTCATCTGGTAAAGGCTGAACATAGACATCTAGCAGGATTACGATAGCCACACACTATTCCAAAATCGAAATGGGAGGTCATTTCGATGGATTTCATTGTTGGATTGCCACTGGCGGTAAGGAGACACGACTTGATTTTTGTGGTAGTCGACACTCTAATGAAGAGCGCTCATTTTATTCCTGTACGTACGATGTATCAAGCACCTGACATAGCTAGAGTTTTCATCAATGATATTGTGAGCCTGCATGGCATACCTAAGAGGATTATATCCAATCGAGGATCAATGTTTACTGGATGATTTTGGACTAGTTTCCAAGAGGCCTTCGGAACCCAACTTAAATTTAGTACTGAGTATCACCTGGAGAATAACGACCAGACTGAATGAACAAACCAAATCTTGGAAGACATGTTGCGCATATATGTTATGAACCAAAAAAAGCACTCGGAAGAATTTTTTCCACTGGTAGAATTCGCTTATAGCAATAGTTACCAAAGCACCATTAAGATGGTTCCTTTAGAGTTTCTTTATGGGCGACGGTGTCGGATGCCTTTGAGTTGGGATCGGCTTAAGGATAGGGTCTTGGTGGGACCAAAAGAGATCCAACAAATGGAAGATCAAATACAAACAATAAGACAAAGGATCAAAGAAACGAAGGATCAACAAAAGAGTTATGTCAACGCACACTGTGTCGACCGTAGTTATGAAGTTGGTGATCAAGTCTTCTTGCGGGTAAAACCGCATAAGAGTTCGATCAAATTTGGAAAGGGAGCTAAAATATTCCCTAGGTTCATGGGACCCTTCGTGATTGTGGAAAGGAAGAAGCTCATGGCCTATTGACTAGCCTTGCCCGATTCTTTGAGGCACACGCACCATAATTTTCATGTTTTTGTTTTGAGACATTATATTAGTGATCCTATGCATGTTATTGACATGGGTTCCTTGCAGGTATTGGATGAGGGGGCACTCATGGATGAGCCGATATGCATTCTGGATCATGGAATTTGACAGCTATGACGTGGAATAGTAGAACAAGTCAAGGTTCAGTGGGACAAATATAGTCCGCACTCGACGACCTGGGAGGACGCATATGATATGCACCAACAGTTTCCATTTTTGTTTGATGGATAGACTTTTGACACTGTGATACACATTTTTTTCGGCACTTATATACTATGAAACTTCAGGATGAAGCTTAGACCAAGAGGGGGGTGTATGTAAAATCTCTCTCTTACGCACACTGAGCGAACTTATTCTTCAAGGACACTTACTTGCAAGTGATCCAGATTATATTACTATTGTGAATTTGATCATGATTATGAGGCATTATGGATATGAAGACATGTTATTTTGATGTATTGTTATAGACAGGTGCTATTGACTCAGTTCTTCTAAGTGTGCAGGATTTTGGACCTCGAGGATGCATAGGCATCGATGAAACCCTTGTACTCTGGATCGATTCAGGGAGTGGTCTATTGGGGTTTGATTGTTGTATATATGACATTTGTGCATTTGATTAGATGTTATGATTATAGATATTATTTCTAACATGATTCGTTGATGATGCAGGCTGACGATATCTTGCCGACCAAACTCACATGTGCAGTAGACGGGTCACGCACAACTACCAGAGACGTTGAGGGACAGGTGTGGAAAGCAGCCTTGCCACAAGCTCGAAATGTAGGTTAATGACCACCTAGTTCGAGGAGACACACGATGTCGTGAGGGCAGACTACAATAGTCGCTCACGATGATTCTAAGGGGTGTGTAATAAGGCAGGGGCCTTATTCCTTAGAGGCCCTTAGTCTCCCACAAGATCACCTGTCAGAGTATTTACTCTAGGGGTTTTTTATGTCTACCAAGTCATTCAAGAGGTGAGTGGCACCCTTGGAGCATGTAATTCATCCTGAAGGGCACGTCTCACAAGAAAAATGGAAAGAGGCGAGTGGCACCCTTGGAGCACATAGTGCATCCTGAAGGGTACGTCGTGCAAGAAAAATGAAAAGAGGCGAGTGCACCCTTGGAGCACGCAGTGCATCCTGAAGGGCATGTCGTGCAAGGGAGACAAAATGAGGCGAGTGGCACCCTTGGAGCACCTAGTGGGTCCTGAAGGACACGTCGCGTTGTTAACTAATAAGTGAATAAACCTAGATGACCTTAGAATGAATATTGTGGTAAGAAAGATTTAAAAATAAATTCCCTAATAAAATGTTGCCTAGGCTAGGAAAATAAAATATAAGTCTGAGTGATACTTGTGGTATATATATATTTAATACTAATAATCATCATTAAACATGTGACGAGAAGGGGGTAAGCAATTCAATTAATTTATAAAAATCAAATTACCTTGGGGGATTACTTTTTAACAAAAAGGGAAATAATTGTTTTGTTACTTATGCTAATTAAAATGTTATTAATTAAAAAGAAAAAGGGGGAAAAGGTAGTTTCCTACACTTGCTAATTAGAGTTTTAGATAAAAAGGGAAAGAGGGAAATGTAAAAGAATTAGGAAACTCAGGGAAAAAGGGGAAACATAAAGAAAAATGGAAACATAACGAAAAAGCATAATGGCTAACTTGGCAAGGAATCTTGCCTTTAATAACTTTCTAAATTGAACTCAACTAGGAGTAAAATCATGAAGATGGATAACACTTTTGCTTGTTTTATGACATTTTTTTTTTTAATTTTAAGAGGTTCTTCAACTTTTGGTAAACAAAAGTAGTTTTTTTATTTAGAATTTTACTTTACTGTAAAAACAAAAATTGTGAAGAATTTTGTTAGCTTTCTACTGACTATTTTTCAAATTTTTTTTTATTGAGGTTTGATATGTCAATTTGGAAATTGTTTGATAGTATGCTCCTTAAAAATGAAGGGAAAGATAATGAGTTATTTTTTCCCACAACAATGTATCCATTATTAAACTTTTGGTTTTGACAAATGAAATATACTGCAGCAATCTACAGAGACTCTATTTTGTGATGACTATAGTTTTTAATTTAACACATGAATATTATAATTTCTAGAATTTTTTAAGTGGACCAATCTGAAAAAGTTACATATTTTAAACACATGTTTTCCTCCACCATGTATCTATCTTAATTTTTACTTAAAATTAAAATCTAAAAATACCCTTTTGAAGAGAACAGTTTAAGAATTATGAATATAAATTTTCCATAATTATTTACTGTGTATTTTTAGAGATATGAATTTTCACCGAATCATAATCTCACCTAAAAATATTATGCAGTGATTTTTTTATTAGATTAAATTAGTAAGGGGGTAAGTCATTAAAATGTGTAAGGGAATATGGGGACACCTAGGAGAGATTCTAGGAATGCTTTTAGCTGGGTGAGGGAAATAGGAGTAATTAAATAAGTAATAAAATTAATTTCTGGTGCAACGAAGGGGATGGGCGACAGATGTACGAGGATGATTTTTTTGGATTAAATTTTTGAACATTAAATTAAATGGGAATTTGGGAAATAAATGACTAAGAAATTCTATATAAAGGAGGGAGGAGGAGGAGGAGGAGGATGGATCTCTTATGCTATGTGTAATGTTACACTGCAGAATTTTAGACTTGACTAACTTACGTTGTGGGAGTTGGGATACCCACCTTGGTGAGGAGTGGTAGATCAGCCTTGCGAGGCGAGCTGGGAGCTAGTTGTTCTCTGGTTTAGTGTGTGTGGACCCTTTGTGGCTCGGGGAGATAAGGGGGAAGAATATTACCCCTAACATTGGCTGGGAAGTATAGGTGAAGTGTCATCGTTCGGCAAGCGGGAGACGCACATAGCACGAGAGACAATGACTCAGAGCATGTGACTTGGGATACGGTACGCTTGCTTGTATTCTGCATGGTAGATTATTATAGACCTTACACTTTAATTATGTACTTTTAACTGTGTAAAGAAGGTGTTGGACTTAGCATTTTAATTCAGAACTTAATTTTCCCCTTGGCCTTAAGCTCGCTACTTGACTTGATTCCCTTGGCTCTCGATCCCTGAATGTTGTGACTGTCCTATTGGTTTTTTATTTATTGTGAAGAAATTTTCGTTACTTCGTCCCCATCCCTAGATCATCATTCCACGCTTGAGTAGTTGGCCAGGAGCCGGATCGACAGTCATCACTTTGGTGTTAATAGACCTATAGATCCTAAAGCCCTACTTTTCTATGCGTGGACAATGAGCGAAAGATGTTTCTGCCCAACCGTCTACCCGTGTTGATTGTTCTTGTCTAATTGAGGGTATTTATGCCTTCTTGCATTGATAAATTCTACCATTATTATCAATCCGATCTGCGAACCGTTGATTACCCCTGCATTTTTAACTCTATGTCCCCAAATTTTTAACTCTATGTTTTACCATTTTACAGTTAACATTTTTCCCACTCATCGAACTACGACCTTGTCATGCTTTAGACTGCGATCTTACCCTTCTAGACTGCAAATTTTATTTCACGTTGTTAGCATTATCAATTATCATTTTTGTCGGCATTTTCAGTTGGTTTTATATCTACATTTTATTTGCTGGCAACGTTATCAGTTTTTGACAGTAATTTCAGTAGCCCATTTAATGGCTTCTTATGTACCCAACAGACACATAAAATTAAGACCCTTAGCATTGGAAGTTTAGAACATATTCATCTTGAGCTCATCCCTTTCTAGTCTGTGTTTTCAGCTTTGTATAACCTGCACTTTCAGTGTGCGTTTAAGCAACGAGAGATACATCGTTTAGCTACATTCTTGTTCTGAAACCAACGCCAATGAACCTGTTATTTACACCTGGGTGTTTATGAACCCTTGAGAGAAAACCTGTGGTCATGGCCCTTTTAATGTAGATTTTTTGGAGTTAAACTCTCTTTCAATTTGACTGTTTACACAACGTATTTTTTTGGACAATCGTTTTTATTTCTGCAGCGAAATTGTTTTTAAAATATTAGACGACCTGCATTCATTGACACCCTGGAATTATACACCTGTGTTTTTTTAAAACTTGGTGACAATGATTTATGCATTTAACCACACAACGATTATTTTGTTTTTCCCAACAATATCCCTCATAACTTAGCAACATCATTGTTCCCTCTGCGATCTAGTATATTAAATGCCAGCTATTTCATTTAGTGCTCTGCGTTTTTATATATACGTCATTATTATTAATGTTGGGTCACAACGTTATCATAAAACTTTATGGATGGCATGTTGACTGTGTCAATTCCTACATTAAATTGGAAAATTACCTGCATTTTGAACCTCGGTGTTTGGTGAAAGATAGTCAGAGTTAACTTTAAATGTTAGGTAGCATACCAATGCTTGGAAGAGCATAAAAAGTCAACAACTCTTTTGTGGTGTGGTTTTTTCCATTTAGATTTTCTTTTACCTTCTTTCCTATAGACAACAATGCTATTATTTTTCTTTAATACAAGACAGGTATCCACAGACAATGTTTTAATTTGACTGTGAATCTGGTGGAGGCATTTTATCTCAGTGCTTGAACAACAATGAAATTTTGTTGGCAAAGTCTTGTTTATTAATAAAGAATTTCCTTTATTATGACAACGATACATAAGATATACTCTTTCTATTTCCATCTTTATTTTTATAGTGCAAACCCCCTTTTTATTTATATAGTATAAATTTCTTTCATAGTGTAAACTCATTCTTTTTATTTATATAGTGTAAATCTTGTTCATAGTGTAAAACCACTTTTATGCATATAGCGTAAATTCATTTTTATATATCATGGAAACATTGTTCAAGGACAACTATATAATTGATTGCTTAAATAGATATTATGGATAAAAGAGAGAGAGAGAGGTTTTATTAACACCATAGTGACCGTGATTTTATTGATAACATGTTTTATTAGCGGCATTTTTTAGTAATAACATATTGATATCATGTTAACAGGTTTTAATTAAAAGACCGCAAGGTCATTAACGATCAAAAAAAATTATATTTAAAGACAGTAATTAAATTCTTGTAGTGTCAGTTTTAAAGGATAGAAATAGATACTCATCTGATCTTGGGATTGGATTTTAGTTGCAACAAGCGATTGTTTAATAATATTCTTTTATTATGTACAGATTGGTTTTGTTGTGCAAGGAAGTTGTTGTGTTGAAAGAATGTCATAGTCTTCTTCTTGACTTGTCGGTTGGGTGCCAGGGTTTTTCGTCATGTGTTGGGATGGTTAAGTTGTACTCTGTGCGAGTTGGATTTATATTAATTCCTTGGTCCGGATAGGTCTTGTGCACCAGGGTATTGTCACACCTATAACCTATGGCGACATGATTATGAACAAGGGGATCATGGTGCATCCTATCAGATAGAGGCGAATGATGACTTGGTCAAAGTCAGTGCTTCTTGTTGAGGGAGTTGTTCATTGTAGTTGTTGATGGCGCTTGGGTTTAACACCTTCGTGTGTTTGGTTATGCACCATAGAGGTTCTAGTTAAGGGTCATCGAAATCGTTGTGTCATATTGTGGATGTTGTCCCTTAGCCTGTAGTTGTTGTCGGTGTGTGTCAGGTGGGTAGTCATTTGTCTCTATTTCTTACGCATGTTTTGCCCAATTTCTCTTGTGCTAGTGCCTGGAGTTGTAGTTGTCTGTTTCTTTCCCTACAGCCGTGTGTTCATGGTTAGGTTGTGTGGTTCAACTGTTGTCGTCATCGCCTTCTTGCCTAAATAAATAAATAAATAATATCCACTTTATGCTTCGGTTGTAGTCGTAATGTTTGGGGTTGTTACAGATATTTTCTCATTTACAGGATCCGGACATGAGATAAAATGCACATTTATCTCTTCCATTTTTCCTTCATGGCTCTCCCAAGGACTAGGTTTATAATCATCATATACAAGAACCATGGAAAAGCTATGCTCTTCATCATCTGTGCTGGGATATTTGTCAAAAGTTGTTTGTTCTTGGTCAGTACTAGAAATCACTTCTTCATCATAAGAAAGGTTGCCAAAAACCTCTGTCTCATGAACCGGAATATCCTCTACATTTCCTTCATGAGAGCAACAAGCAAAATCTGCCTTCAATTTCTCTATTTCTGCAGAAATTGATTTTACCAGCTTTTTCAACTCATCCAAGGCATCTCCTTCATTCTCACAGTCTTCATAAGAAACAATTGTACCTTGAACAGAGTCTTTATATTCCTCACAACAGTTATGAAAAATTCACTCAGAGGAATAAAACTTTCGACAATGCATATTGAAAGATGCATGAAACTGTTCCAGGGAGGAGATGCTAGTAGGGGGCAAGGAGTGATACCACTCACGAGCATCTCCTGCTAATGAGTAAATGAACATTTTCACTAATACATCCTCATGATGTATTCCCCATTTATGCATGATTTCATGAAACTTAAGGAGATTCTCTGCAAGGTTGTCATCTCTATGTTCTCTAAATCTTGACAAAAAATCACCCTACTCATCCATAGTAGGAACAACATTTGGAAAACCAGGAACAAAAGAGAAATTAAAAGGAGAAAACCTCTAAGCCAAGATGACTTCCATCTGAAAATATGACTTCTTAAAATTGTGGAGTCGCCACTAGATGTTTTAATCATGGATTCATTGGGTGAAAGATATGTAGTCTGAATGTGTCTGGTCTTTTTTCACCATCAAGGACCAGTTCTGTTCGTTGTCGTTCTCCTAGGGAGATTTTAATCTCGGAAAACAACTAAAAGCCTTATTGAGAAGGCTTTCCTTTATGGATAATCTTTTTCGGGTCAGCTTCAGGTGTAGCCAAAGACAGTTGTGAAGTAGACCTCATGTGTCTGGCTTTAGGAGCCACAACTGAAATAGTGGAGTCACCAGGTGAAAGTTGCAATCTTCAAGGTACTAATTTCTGATGCACCTTCAGAATCAAAACTTCTTTGTCGTTCTTACCCAGGGAAAAGTTTTCAATTCATCCCCGACAACGGTGCCAAGAATGTTATCACTGAGAGTCACCCTCAGATTGCGGGAGGATAAGCCCAGTACCCATTAGAGTGTTTGGTGAATGTTTGATTTATATTAGTGGAGGTCAAATGGAGAAAAATCAATACAAGAATGATTTCAACACAGAACTGGACAAGAAATGCACAAGGAAGTGAGGGCCATATTAACATCATTAAGTGAATAGAGTTTTAGTATTATTAGAGGGAAGACTTAGTAGGACAAGTGAACATGACTTCTTTGGGCATTGGATTTCAAGAATCTTGGTGAAGAAAAAATCAAGCTCAAGACTTCTCTTGAACTCAAGCTTCAGACACTGAAATATGTCCAAACAACACAGTCACAACAACATCATGATCAAACCTACATCACAATGCAACTACAACAACTCGACCACATCCTCCATGCCTGAGCCATTCATCATAAGAGGGAATAAGACAATACAGAATATGACTAAAAATTGTCATGACACTATTGTAATCAAACCTACATTACAACAACATCACAACCCTTGACTGGATCCTCCATGCCCAAGTGTTTTAGCACATTGTTTTACAAAGAGTTGAGAGAAACTGAATTTTATTAATGTGAAAGTCTCAAATTTGATACATCACTAGAGAACAGCTTCTGGCATCAAAATATTACAAAATAGGGAGCTCTTCTCAACCAGTTGAAGACCATAACAAAATATCAAAACTACTTATTTATACTCAAATCAGTCCTCGACTATCACGAGTGTGATCTGATCACTACATTCAAAGAATTACATCTGAGCAATGTTTTGTCAGACTGTTCATGTACCCCTTTGTCAGACACGACCTCAGATCGACATGGGTTGGAAGGAAAATATGATCGCAGGGGTACCATGGGCTAACATCTCCAGATCCTCCACGCCTTCCATTTATGGGGTGAGTCAAGGTTTCAACCACAAAACCTACCTTCCATTAACTAATTTTCGTCGGGGACTCAGTGAGACTCAAAGCTCAGTGGGCAGCCACGTACTTCTCTCAGATAGGATGCCATATAAACATGTGATTGCGAGGCTGCTCAGAAGTGGTTTGGTCTCAAACCCCGTTTGGGCCCATAATCCATCACCTTTCGCCACGTAGCACTTTTTCCTTACCATGGTTTCAATTGTGGAACTGATCAAGAAAATTATTACCTGAATATGTTGCGTCCCCGTAATGGACTGTGGCCGTAGATCTGGTCCTGATCTGAGATCTAGGTGCACTTGCTAGATTTAGCGGCACTTCCAAGCTTAATCGCCCACCAACTTTAGGTTCTGCCAAAATTGTGCCTTGGGATGGGGCACTACTTTTGGCGCTAAACAATAACAAATCTCAGAGGATGATCTTATGTGGGGTCATGATGGCATCATGTTGATATGTTGCAGATGGAGAGGTGACATGTGTCACTCGAAAATAGTCTGAAAGCATGTATAAAATGCTTGAAATGAGTGCCATGTGTCAGTGCTAGACGGATGCCACATATCGGTGCTGACGGCTAGCAAGAACTTGGTGCTCTAGGGCTCGGGCACTATCTCCTTTTCCTTTGGCTCCTTCCTAGATGTGACCTAGGGATATGAACTTACGCCATCCTGTGATTGCGGGCACGACCACGAAAGGTTTGAAACCAAACAACTTTCCTCCCCTCAATTTAGAATGAGACACTACGTGTCCCTTTCACAAAACAATGGTTCTGATTGCGGCCTGCCCTCCAAATTTTAAAGTTCGAGCACCCTCCGACCCCACAATGGAGCGTGACCACTCGTATTGCGATCTACGATCATGCCCTTTGATTGATATCTCAACTCTTGTGCTTTTAGATTGACGGGTCGAATATACACCCTCTCAAATGGACAGTCGTGATTTGTTTTGCTATTTGGGCTTCGGACCTTTCAAATCTCAAACTTTCTCTTCCTTCAGTGCTTTCATCTGGAGCTATAGATTTGACGACACGTGGCCCCCTGAGATTGACAACTAAGAATTACTTTGGGTCTCCTGACTCCGGGAAAAACAAATCTCAAATCTCATCCTCCTCCATGTTTTTACCCGTCACTGGCGATCTAATGATGCATGTCCTTTTGAATTGAATGGACGAGAATCACTTTGGACCTTTATCTGGAGTTCACAGATCCATGCCATATGTCCCCTGGATATTCCTTCAAGTAAATCCTCTAGAGATAAGGATCTGATGACGCGTGGCCCTCGCAGATCAACGGTCCATATTCATTTCGGGCCTTCGGCACTTCGGGGGCTTCGACACTTCGGGACTTCGGGCTTCAGCCCTTCGATAGTTTTCGATGCACAACTCACGGAATCCTCCGAAGTAAAATTCATGAAACACATGATCTGATGATGTGTGCCCCCCCGCAGATTGACATTCTAGATTCACTTCGGGCCTTCGACACTTTGGGGCTTTGAGCTTCAGCCCTTCGGGATTTTTGAATGCTTGAATTCCACAATCTTCTGGAGCACTGAATTCTAAAGTGAAGGATCTGACTCCACGTGTCTTCTTTCTTTGGATGAATTGTATTATTTCGGAAGTTCGAGCTTTGGCTCTTCGGTAACTTGGCGCATTTCTCATTTTAAAAACCCCGGAAGAAAAACCCCTGAAGTGACGAATCTAATGACACATGGCGTCTGGAGGAACTATCACTAAGATCAACGACTCCCTGTTGATTTTGAGACCAACGGTCCATAATTGCTTCGAGATTCCGAGCTTCAGCTCTTCAGGAATTTCACACACTTCGCATTTCAAAACTCCCGAGTCTCATATCCTTGAACACTTGGATCGGATGCCACCTGTCCCCCTCAATATCAATGACTCATGCTTGCTCCAGGCCTTGGGACTTTAGACCTTTTTCTCTGGCGCTATACTTTGCACAATTTTGGACTTCTGAATGCTCGTGAGCCGCTGATCTGAACCTCTTCTGGAATCTTTGACGTTGAAATATTAAAACTGCCCACTCACCCTGCTAATATTTCCAATCCGGCATGAGTTGCTTTGAACGTTGTGCTTTGACGCTTCATGTGCAAACCATGAACTTGGACAACCTGCTGCCCTTGACAACTATATGTGATAACAAGTGTAATAAACAATTTTCTTTTTGATTTAGCTCTATGATATATAAGGCAAGTATACAAAGGCTATGTTCCAATCTCGCTACATAACACTTTTTTTTAATGCCTTGACACATATGACATTGTAATGTTGTTTATTATAAATAAAGTTAGGGGTAAAACAATCTTATGGTGAATACATTTCAATTTCAATGGTGTGTTGTTGACACCTAGGAAGATGTGTAATTTTTTGGATGAGGAAGTAACATGCAGAAACTTAAAAAAAATTAGCGTAATTCCTTAGTTATCATTCTCGTATGGTAAATTATTCCATATTTGTATATTTGATGTGCGTAATTCCTTATCATTCTCGTATGGTAAATCTAACAAGTCTAATTAATTATATGGAAAAGCTAATATACAGAAACTATCTGAGATGACCGGCTACTTACGATACACCTATGACAGAACTGAGCAACGCGTTAGCAAATCGGGGATGGAAGGTGACCGAATTGGAAACCTTGGCTTCGCTCTAATATCTGGCATGTTTAGTACCAAAAGGTTTGGAACCATGTCTGCAATTTCAAATTTACTTTACCTATCAAGTGCAAATTTGATGATAGGTGTTTGTTTCTCATTCCTGTCATTTTACGTTTTATGTAGATTTATAAGTGTCATTTTTTTTATGTTATATGTTAATTTCATCATCATAAATTTTCATGCTAAGCATACAATTTTCTATAATAAAAAATAACCCAAAACACACTCAACAAAAACATTAATAATTAAATCAACATTTTGTAGTAACTTGTATTATCAAAATGAAGCATTGTTGCGGAAATTAACACCAAGTTACCAACCCTAAATGACCAGAGGAAAATATCTAAATCTTAGTAGTTAGTTGCGGGGTCGAATCCAACTATAAATGCAAAACAATTAGTGCTATTACCAGGATTTCAATCGGCTTTAAGACTCGGGAATATGAATATGGATAGACGACCGAGGATTCCTGAAATGGTTAAGTACTCGGAAAATGGAACATATAAAGTGGTCATATTTAAGCCCGTTAAGGGTTCCGTGAATATGAAAATGAAAATCCAAGCATTAAAATTTGTAAAATTAAAAATACAAAGTGACCATGATTTAAGCCCGTTTAGGGTTTCGTCAATATCAATATGACGCCGCGCGATATGAAATTGAGAGACACACAACATCCTTTTTTGACTAAATCTTAATATGATGAAATAGGTGTTTAATTAATTTTGAGGGGTCATTAGTTTCTGTAGAGAACTACAAGCTTTCACATTTTTTTTTAATAACAGTAATGAACTTAAATATCATCTGCGTGAATTGCAGAAAGAACGTGGAATGCAATAGGGAGTAATCATATTGTTTTTTAATTTAATAAAAAGTTTTTATAAATTAGGTATGAATTTAGGTCAGGGTTCAAATCTGGGTTCTATGAATTTAGGTCAGGGTTCAAAACTGGCTTCTATGATATTTGTACATTGGGAAAACATATGATTGTAAGTTGGTCATACCTTGATTTTTTTCAAATTTTTTACATTGAGAAAACATATGATTATAAGCTGATCATTCTTTGATTCTTTTCTAATGACAGGATATGTAATCTTCACGATGAACTACAATGAAGTGAAAAAAAATTAGTTGAAAATCCATTTGGAAATGTGAATTTCCGTCCAAAATTTAAACCTATTCTACCGGATCGAAAATACTAGTCTCATCATAAATGTGAAAATTTAAAACCCCTTGTACAATACCAAAGAACAATATCATAACTGATAGAATTGATTAATTTGGACAAACTTTATATAATTATAATGAGAGTACGCATTTATAATCATCGCACGCTTTGTCAGAAATATGAATAGATTTTTTAAACAAATCAAATATCACGGGTGTATGCAGCCTGCAGGTAATATTGTTGTGTAACGACAATCCAGCCATAGTCCTGAAATGGTTATGAACTTGGAAGGTGAAAAATATAAATCTGGCCATGGTTTTAACCCATTTAGGGTTCTGTGAATACAAGGGAATAGTCCTAAAATCGATAAGAACTTGGAAAATGAAAAATATAAATCTGGCCATGATTTTAGCCAGTTTAGAGTTCCGTAAATATCAATAGACAACCGAGGCAATAGTCCACAATGCACATTGTTGATTAATTAGAGAGAAATATGAACGGGCAATGATTGGAATCCCCACATCCCCATGGTTGAAATACAGGTTTTAAATTTTACTCATAAAAATATGAAAATAACAATGATTGCAATTTTATTGGCATTAGCTAAAAAATGAACCCCAGTTGTGCTTATAAATATACATAAAAGGAAGGAGGTTTGGGGATATAAATCATGACAATGGAAGCTTGGCAAGTTTTTTTAAAAGGAACCGGTTTCGTTAATCGACAATTTTGATTGATAACATAGGGTCTTGTGATTTAAAAGGAACTGGTTTCGTTAATCGACGATTTTGATTGATAACATAAGATGATCATGACTCGTAATTGATTGACGCTCTATGTTGACCGTCTTTTTATGGAGCGTAAAGGCCGTCAGTCGTGGATTTTGACTCCAACACCAACAATTCCAAGGTGAGAATTGCAATTTGCAACGCACTTAAGCCAAGAGAGAGAGTCAATTTAAGAGGCGAAATAACGTTGTATGGCATATGACCCTATGAGCCATGGCTTGCGAGAATAAAAGGGAAAGGAGTGAGCATCAAAGCAAGCAGAGAGCCAACATATTCAACAATTGAAGCAGCGTTCGAGTCAGCATCCTTGCCAATAGGATCATCATTAGGACCATCACCCCGCAGTCATTGTGAATAGGTCGGGTAGGAGACACATGTAGGAAACACACTGTGCTTAATATTTACCAAACCATAAGATAAGGTAGCCATTATCCGAAGTCTGCCTATAGTCTCCAGTTATTGTCTTAAGGTATGTGGCTCCTGCTCTTGCTTCTGCATCTGTATCTTCATATCGATCTAGTTCCAGCTTTTCCACTGCATAAACTACGAGATGTCTCCTCAATGGCCTCAAAAAAGGACTGACTCACTGATTGGCATTAAAATGGTTATAAAAATGCTAAAAAAAATCAAACATATTTACATAATACTGCTTATAATGCTTTAAAGAATACACTATACCACTACAAACGAGGGATTTTTTTTCTGGTATTTTACAAACCCTGGATTACACGTACTGCCAAAGTGCCACCCTTTTTATGTAGATAATATGTGCTCAAACATGAGAAATTAGTTTTTTTTTTTTAATTACAAATAATAGCTAAGCCAACGAACATACCGAAACCCTGCTGAGTGAAAAAGAGGTCTGTCGTCTGAGGAAGGGAAAACAATGATCTGCCAAGATCAAGAACTTCACGACTTCCTTATTCTCTCTCTCTGAAGTAGGTTCATAGTTCGTTGTTTCCTGTTGTTGATTAGAATTCTCTTCCTAACTGAATTTCCTTTCCTTCCCCGGAACTCGGGAGAATGGGTTTCCCTCAGCGACCGCCCCCAACAAACTATAAACCCATAAAACGTTCACCCTAGTGCTGGCGGGTGCGGGAAATAAATGTTGTGATCAGAGGAGGAGCTCGAATGCTCCAGGCTCTAGCCTCCGAAGATGGATCCAGACTATAGTTAAACAGAAGGAGACTAGGTAGTAGGTAGTAGGAGTACTTCGAAATTTGGAGCTGCAGCCTGCACTAGTAGCTACTAGTTACTCTCGGGATTCAACTTGATCAGAGATTTATGAGTTAGTGTTTATTGTGGTGACACGCAAGTGCGGAGTAATTTATTTCCTTTAATTATACACAACTACTTCCACGGTTCCACCCAACCCAGCTTCCATGTCGTGACTCCTAGCCTTTAGGCCCTACTACCTAGCCCTATGTCATACAGTATCTATATACCCACTAGATTTTTTGACGAGCATTGGAGGTGGTCACACGTCAAACTGACAGGTAGATAATTCTAATGCCAGTCAGTGATGACGTGTGAATTTTATTAGCCAGTGTCAAATACGGGTTGAGAGGCAAAAGACGGGCTATAGCCCATCAAATTCCAGGCCTGTTTGGAACCTTCTTCTACAAATTGGTGGAATACTTGTAAATCTCGAAAAAAATTTATTATCTCGAAAGAAAATTTGAAAGAATATAAATTGCATGTGGTTGGAATTTTTGATGAAAATTATGAAGATGAGACGCATTTTTCATATTCAAATATATATTGATGGAGAATAGGTTGGAAGTAATACATTTAAAAATGTCTCGCAACGTCATGTCAAGTAGTTGGCATATTGATCTGTTACTTGAGGTTAAATACCCATTACATCATATGTTTAATTACAGGGAGAGAAAACTGCAGGTCACGTCATACTTTTGTATCCATCACGTACATTTATAATATTATGTTTTTGTAAAGAAGTTGATAGTTTAGAAGTTACGTGGAGTGGAGTTTAATTTCATTATAGATCTATCCTTTAATTTTAGATTGAGATTTGTCATGCACATGGAGGGATATGGAGGGTGGTAAAAAAAATTTGTAGTGAAAACAGATCCCTCATTCACCATAAGAATTGTTTTACTTTCAGGAATGATTGTTATCCTCCCCACCCAAGCCCAATTCTAACAAGTGGCAGTGACTACCACATTCCAAATGCCTATTTTGAAAGGCCATCATTGACCTTGTTTATGTCCCTATATATATGGGACAAAGAAATGTGTGAGAAGGTTTTCATTTTTTGTTGGATATCATCAAAAAGAGGTTGTAAAGTAAAATTTTTGAGTGATGATTCTCTTTGTAACCATTGAATAACTAATAGAGAATCCCAAAAAAATTGTAACCTTGTAACACAACAAGATATTTATACCCTGAACCTTCTTTTGGAGGATTTCCTTGAGAGGCACCATCAAAGTACACCCAGGAAATGTCACGACTTCTTCTTTTGTCCTCTTTATTTTTTTGTTTTTCCTCTACTTATGGATACTTGTTAAGTATATTTAGGGATTAAATTGCACATTTGAGGGGAAGTGTCTCATGTCCTTCAAATATATTCATGTTTCTAGTAATGCATATTCCCTAAGCTATATTTAGTGGAAGAAATTTGGTTGTCTTTGTATCTTTGTTTATAAACAAAGTACCTAAAGCTCCTTTAGTACTTCCACCTTCACCTGCATTCCTTAACCCTATCATGTATTCAACTTAATTCCAAACCTCTTTAGATAAAGGACAAGTCATAAATAAATGATCAATTGTTTTCTCTACTTGTTGGCATAAGCTACACCAGCTTGGGCCTATACAATTATTTTTTTGTAGAACCTCCCATGTTGGATCCTTGTAATTTAAGGCTAGCCACATAAAAAAAATTAATTTTGGAGGGGCACCTTAGCTTACTATATTTGAAAGATTCTATGTATGATTTACATACTTCAATTCTTATCCCAAACCTATCTCCTTTGAGGAAAGCCATTTTTTTAACCAATTTGTAGATCCCTCTTATCACAATCTATATTATTAAAAATATCTCTTTTTTTCTTAACTTATATATCACACAAGAAAGTAAAATATGAATACATTTACATCCTATTCATGTATCAAGCCAAATATGAACTTTATCCTTTCTACCCACCTTCTGAAGTTTATTATCATTATAGATATGTATTTTAATTTTAAAGTTTGATTTATCATGGAGAGGGACTGTGGTAAAATCTTTTGTAGTGCAAAAAAGGTTATCTTTAAGGATTTAATCTCTTTACACCCATGATAAAACTGAAATTAAGATGGATTTATGTACCCCCCCCCCCAC
>ML800566.1:105229-126763 GCA_009831015.1 Picea engelmannii
GAATTTTGTGTTAGGAGTGGAGCCATCGAATATAGCTGTACTTCCGAGCTCTGTTTTTCTCAACATGATATGATGAGGGATTTAGCCTTGCGTCTGGCAAGCCAGGATAGTATCATCCAGCGTAAGAGGCTTTTCATGCCTTGGAAGGCGGATAATATTCCCACAGAGTGGCTGACTCTCACAAATCAGTCATCTGGGGCTCAGTTTCTTTCAATTCATACAGGTCAGGCTGTTCCTTACACTTGCTTTCTTTCCCTTTCCCTGCCTAGACATTGATTAAGTATTTTAGATCAATTCCCTGTTTTTCCAAATTTATTTAGGAATTTGATAAGTATTTTTATCACCATATTATATTAACTTTTACATTTCTGGGACATATAGGTGCAATGGCAGAGCAGGATTGGTGTCAAATAGATTTTCCAGAGGTGGAAGCTTTAGCTTTATTCTTTGCAGCAAGTGAATATTGTCTTCCAACATTTTTACACAGCATGCCAAAACTGAAGGTTGTTTTWATATACAATTACGGTTTAAAGCGTGCAACACTTCACGGGCTGCCGAGCTTTYCTTCATTTACTCAGATTAAGTCTGTGCTACTAGAGAGGTTGATTGTGTCTCCTCTTTATGACTGCTGTAAATCTTGGGAGAGCTTGGAAAAGTTGTATGTATGCCTATGTGAGGGCTTGGGAAATATGAGTCAATTGGACGCTAAGCAAGTCTTAAAGCTTCCAAAGATTGTAGAAATTAATTTTGATCACTGTAGTGATTTGGAGGAATTGCCAGGAAAAATATGCAATTTAACTTCCCTCCAGATGTTGTCTGTTACTAATTGCCATCTTGTCCAAAAGTTACCTGATGACTGGAGGATGTTAAAGTCACTTAAAGTGCTGAGGTTCTCTACATGTCCAAGCTTGTCCATGCTCCCACCTTCCATTTGCAAACTTCAGCAACTAGAATTTCTTGATATTTCACTGTGCAGGTCTTTGAAGGACCTTCCAATGGAATTTGATCAGCTATTAAAGTTAAAGATGTTGGACATGAAGGAGTGCTCCGGACTGAAGAAGCTGCCCAAAGCATTACCCGAAATAAGATCTTTAAGACGTGTAATCTGTGATGAGAACATCGCGAGACAGTGGCGGTCTATCCAAACCTGGGCCATGCCTAATCTCAAAATTGAACCCGTCGAAGAAAGCTTCAACTTGGACTGGCTTGATGACTGAAAAAGTTCATGATACATCCTCTGCCCTCTTGCAACACACTTAATCCAATACGAAGTGTTTGATGAATATTGTACAATTTGAAAAGAACCAAATTGATTCTAAGATTGAAATGATTTACAAGTATTATGTTCCTACAATTTGGATTATTGATAGATGAGTGGTTTAAATAGTTACTAAAACATATCATGTCCCATGTTTTCTGGACTATATATATTCTTTTAATATTCCAGCCTAGTCAAATATTTTGAGAACAAATTAATAATTAGTGTAAATATTTTGAGTACAAATTAATAATTAGTGTAAAACTTCTATCTTTTTTTCCCTATCAAATTAATAATTAGTGTAAAACTTCAATTTTTTATTCCCTATCACAGATAGGTGGTTAATTTTTAAAAATAAGTACTTTATTGGTGAAGTATGATTCATCTCAAAGAGTTGATCATTTATATCAGAGTAATGCAAAGGTCAGAGCCAGTGTTAGCTTGACTCAGAAGAGGTGATAACATATTAGAAAACACTAAATTCAATAAAATTGGATCTTTGTTCTTCACATTTTCCCAAAGATATCAATATGTTTTAACCAACCCATTGTTTACAAGAAATTTGACAACACAAATGAGTAAAATTGGAACAACATATACTTATTAGTTCATGCCAAAGGTCTTGGACTATAGAAATTGTTTTTGGGTTGAGTGTGTTATCACATAATCTTGTGATAGTCTTAGGGGGTTGGTGGTTTCTACCTAAGTCTTCTATTTTACTTATCTCTCCTCCTTTTGCAGACCCAATCGTGAGTTTTTCCTCTCGGCTTGTAGTTTTCCTTCTGTTCGCCTTCGTCTGTTGGATCGACCTGTTTTCTCTAAGATCGATCACCTTTTTCTTTACCTCTGTCATTGATCATTCTTCTTTTCCCGAGCCCTCATTCAATCGTCCAGGTATTTGTTCACAGAAGTCACAGCCGTAAGCACCAGTGCAACACTTAGAGTGATCTGATGTGAAATCAAGTCAAGCGAGCGAGCAAGATCAACTTTCAACGGCGGAGATCCATCAAGCAGATCAGATCGACGACCATCGGGCGATCGAGATCATAGAGTTACACGAAGTATAGTGTCAAACAGAGTTTTGAAATCACGAGGTCAATCCTAGCCGTTGATCCTGGGAAGTCTCGAAGTTTCGAAATGATCTGGGCTGTCTATTTCAGAAGGGAACGTGGCGCAAGATTAGCATTTCGCTGACTTGCAGAATGGAGCAGTCAAAGGGCAGAGTCACGAGGAATCGCGAAACGCGAAATCACGAAATGATTTGGGTTGTTCAAACTAGAGGAGCACATGGCAGCAGATAAGCGAAATCACATCCTTGCATTTTGGAGATTTTAGCATGGAGCAAGGTGCGAACTCCCGAAACACGAAATCATGAAGCGCTCAAATAGTTGGGCCCATGGTCGCAGCTCGAGGTCACATTGAAGAGGGGGCGGGACGCGGAATTAGTGAAGCACGAAATCGCGAAGCGATCTAGGTCGTCTGATCCGAAGAGATGTGTGGCGCCAGATTTGAGTAGTCGCGATTTTGTGAGTCGGGGGTCTCAGCATGGAGTACAACGCGAACTCCCGAAACGCGAAATCTCGAAATTGCACATAGGAGCCCCAAGTCATGGCTCGAGGTCGCGTGGGGTGATGAAAAGAAGCTACGTCAAGGCTCGAAAGCACCTGTCTTGGTCTCAACAGAAGATCTGCATGATTTCGAAGCGTTGGGATTGAGTGAAAGAAGTCATGAGAACATTCATGAGTGTCATGCCTCTTCCTGATCTTGATGAAAGTGGTTAATGAAAATGGGGGAGGTGGTTGAAACCTCGTCTCACCCCATAAATGGAAAAGAACTAGCCATGGAGGCAGATTGTCAGCCTAAAGTTCCCTTGTCAGCAGATTTTCCTGCAAAGCCCATACTGATCCGATCTTGCGTATGATAGAAGAATGCAAGTGCAACTTGGTAGAAGAAATGTGGACGTTGAGCCTTGAATGCAGTGACCAAAGCACATTCCTAGTGGGAGGGAGTAGTTTTGAGTATAAATAGTTAGTTTTGATATTTTGTTAGGGTCGATGGTTGAGCTAGGCTCTCGTATTGTAAAGTTTTAATGAAGCTCTGGTTCTTCTGGTTATGTATCTGTATTTGAGACTTCTTGTTTAATGTAAGTCAGTTTCCTTTCATATCTCTGTAACAACTGTGTTACAACACTCGGGCATGGATGATCCAGTCGAGGGTAGTTATGTTTTTGTGATGTAGGTTTGATCACAGTGACATCGCAACCAATTTTAATCAGTTTCTTGTGTTGTCTTTTTACCTCCAACACAGAATGACTCGGGCATGGATGATCTAATTGGGTTGTTGTCATTGAATTTTGATGTATGGTTGATCTTAGTTCAGTGATAATTTCATTTAGTTCTGTTGAAACTCTGGACCAAGAGGATCTTGTCTTCTAATTTTTTCCTCCTAAGGTTGTTGGAAGATTGGATGTCCATAGCAGACCTCTTCATTCTCCTCAAGTTCTCCCCCTTACTCACCTTTACTACAACTTACTGACTGCAGTTAGATCAAGACCTCATCTTCTTATGCATACTAGCCCAGTTTTCTGAATTGAAGCGATATAATCCTGAGACTGTATCCATTAGACCACCCTTAAATTTATTCATTGTGACATACAAATTGATGGGCACTGGGCTTACCTCTGTTGCAATCCAGAGGTGACTTCTAGCACCAACATTTCTTGAACAATTACGACTCTAAGTGTTGTGTCGGTGCTTACGACTGCGGCTTCTGTGAATAATTACCTGGACGACTGACTGAGGGCTCCAGAAAAAAAGAATGACCAGTGACATAGGTAAAGAAAAAAGGTGACCGATCTTAGAGAAAACAGGTCGATCCAACGGACGAAGGTGGACATAAGGAAAACTACAAGCCAAGAGGAAAAACTCACGATTGGGTTTGCAAAAGGAGGAGAGATAGGAAAAATAACAGACTTAGGTAGAAACCACCAACCCCCTAAGGCTCTGACAAGCTTATGTGATAACATTTGGCTCCACAGGGGATGGCATGCTCCCTGCGAGCTTTCAAGAACACGCAGATCCAGTGTCTTTTCTTTGGGTTACAGAGTCTCTTATAAAAAATAAAAAAAACATAAAACAGGAAAGATATTTATAATGGTGGGACGCTGACTACGTATTTAAACAAAAAACGTTTTTAGGAAGTGCCCATTTACTGGGCCACCAAAAACTTCATCACCCTCCAAATTCTGTAACCTGTAAGTGTTGTTTTGAAATTCCTCAGAAATCTTGAAGGGGCCGATCCATAAGGCCTCAAATTTGCTATGCTTGCCTCTGTCCTGCTTGGGAGCATCCCATTTTAGTACCAGATCTCCCAGCTGGAAATATTCCTTTCTGATCTTCTTGTCAAAAGCCTGCTTGATCCTCTGTTGATGGTCATGTGCTTTGTCGATCATCTGCTCTCTAGTCTGTTGCACCTCTACCAACTGTTGAATTCTTCTGATCATATCATCCGTCTCTCCCTAGTAGTCTTGGAAGAATTTCTCCACAGGCAGAGCAAGCTGAGAAGGAAAGACTGCTTCAGCTCCATATACAAGTTGAAAAGGGGAGACACCCAGGGACCTCTTTGTTGTCACTCTATCAACCCACAGAGAAAATTTGAGCTTTGAATCCCATGCTTTCTTATTGTCCTCTAGCAGTCTTTTGATTATATTTATCAAGCATTTGTTAGAGGACTCTGTTAACCTATTTCCTTGGGGATAGTAGGGGGTAGAGTGAATCAGTGCAATCCCGAACTTCTCACAAAACTTGATCAATGGTTCAGCTTTGAAATATGCAGCATTGTCAGTGACGATTATGTTTGGGCAACCAAACCTTGCTATGATGTCTTCAAGAAAAACAATGACTACTTTGTGAGAAGCGCTTCTTGTAGGGATAGCTTCTATCCATTTGGTGAAATAGTCTGTTGCAGTTAAGATCCACCTGTGCTGACTACTTGAAGGAGGGTGAATCTCCCCAATAAAGTCTAGGCCCCATTGCTGAAAGGGTCCTGAAGCTATTACAGGCTTCAATGGCAGAGACTTGAGTTGTTGCTTCCTAGAGAATTTCTAAATTTTGATACAAGCCCTGATTTTTACACAGACATCAGTGAATAGAGTAGGCCAGACGTACCCAACCCTGAGAATCCTGTAGGTTGTAGTTCTCTAGAAGTGATGTTCCCCGCATAGGCTGTCATTGTTGGCACCAGGATGAAGTGGAAAGAAGGACGATCATGGGAAAGAAAGCGTACAAGAAACTAAAGTGACAACTGGCAAAAGATCAGCACGCGCGAATGCAAGAAAGCATGCACAGAGGGAAGCGACAACTGGAGGAAGAACAACATGCACATGGGAGAAAAACCTAGCGTAAGAAGGGTTAGGGTTTTGGTAATATTCTGTAAGTGGTTGAAGAGCCCGAAATGTATAAATATAGATATGAAAGTATCATATAGGGTGGTTGGGGTTGTGGTTTTTGTTGTTGTTGATTTTATGTTAGTTTTTATGAAGATTGTGATTGTTATTGAGTGATTTTTTCAAGTATTGTTGTTGGTGATACGTGAGGGGTTTGAATTGTATGAACCGATTTTTGTAAGCTGTTCAACAAGAAAGATATGAGGGAAGGTATATCCGAGGATTAGACCGCACGCTGTAGAGCCTGGTGTGATCTAGTTCGCCTCACATAGATCTTACCCACTTTTGCGGAGAACTGTAAGCGCGTGGCTTAGGGAGATCAATAAATACTATAATAAAAGAGCCAAGAGCCAAATATTTGTGGACGTAGCCCAGGAGGGGTGAACCACGGTAACATCTGTGTAATGTGTTGAATGTTTGCATATCTTTAACATTTTTCAAGCAATAGATGACTACGATTGATGAATAACCAAACGCATTATTAGAATCTGTTTATATTTTGAGTTATATGCATGCGATTCCTGGGAACAAGTAGATTACAGTAACAATTCGCAGAACATAGCCTTAATCAAGAAACCCTTTCTCTCATACTCTGTCCTAGGCTGTAAACACCTGAGTCTTACAGTCAACCATCCTTAGCTATCTCAGGTGAGACTGCACAATACCTTCCGGGCGTTGCGCTGTCTTTTGGTTTACCAGGATGGCCGATATTTAGAGGCTTTGTTGGAACCCCGAATGACATGAACCCTGGGTCAATAACTCAGATAACCTGAGAAAGGACTCGATGAAACCAATAGTCATGAAAATCAAACATAATTTTCTAGGCTTCTTGGGGGTCTAAGCATCTCAGAAGCACTCCTAGGGATCTTTCCAATACAAGACCTGGTCAATGAGGCAATATATGATTGCTTTGAGATTTAAAGCTCTTGCCTTGCTTTTTCCCATACCATCAGGGGGCCTTAACTCTTGCAGAAAATATATAATGTCTTTATACTAGATGCATTCTGTCAATGGAGGGTTGTCCTGGGGATTTTTTTCAGACAACTCAGTCAACTGATTTTCTGAGCAAGTGTGGATGAAGTTAACCCCCAAAGCTTTACAATTAGATTCAGCCAACAACTTGGATAAACCTTGGTCTTTAACTAGTTTGGTGGGTTTTATTTCCAGATCAAATTCAAGGATTTTGGCAATCCACTTGCTCCTTCTCCCGTCTATGTCAGGCTGAATGAGTATTTCCTTCACAGAAGCTGAAGGAACATATGCGATGACCCTTGAGTGCAACACATAGACTCTGAAAGATTTAAGAGATTTAACCAAAGCATAAGCCTACTTTTCCATGATGTCACATATGATCTCTGCGTCTCTCAGTGCTCTTCTGAAAAAGGAAATAGGTTGCTCCAACCCTTCGACGTTATTCTGCAATAAAACAGTTGCTACTGTATCGAATGAAGAAAGGAAAAAATCAGAAAATTATTAGAATAATCAGTACTGATTAGCACAGGTGCCTCATTCAATGCGTTTTTGATTTGGTCGAAGGATTCTCTGGGCTCAGTAGTCCATTTTACTTCATTCCCCTTCCTGAGCATGACTGTGATGTGCTTCCCCAATTTAGCAAAATTTGAAACAAACCTTCTCAGAAAATTAATTTTTCCCAGGAAAGACTGAACTTTTTCCTGGATCTGGGAAGTGACAAGGTTTGAATAGCTTCGACCCTACTTGAATCAATTTTGACCCCTTCAACTGATACTATGTGCCCCAACAATTTTCCCTTTTTCATGGCAAATAACGACTTCTTGGGATTAAGGGAGATACCAAACCTTCTGCATTTCAAGAATACCTTTCTTAGATGACAACAATTTTCTTTATCATATCTGGAAAACACAGTTATGTCGTCCAGGTAAATGACCACAAATTTATCCCTTTCTCCAATGAAGGCGATGTCCATGGCTCGATGAAAGGTTGCCCCTGCGTTATTCAACCCAAAGGGCATCTTGGCATACATGAATGTACCCCAAGGAATGGTGAAGGTTGTCTTTTCTCTATCCTCAGGCAGGACAAAGATATGATTGTAGCCAAAAAAGCCATCAATCATGGAAATCATGGATGCTATTGTCACCCTCTGCAATATGTGTTCCATCTTTGGAAAAGGGTAATTTTATTTCTTGGAGCTTCTATTCAGGTTCCTGAAATTGACATAGAGTCTTATTTCTCCATTCTTTTTCCTCACCAGGACCAGGTTGGCCACCCATTCAGAATATCTCAAAGGGACAATGATTTGGGTGTCGAACAAATTCTTTACCTCCCTTTCCTTAATAGGCAACAACACAGGATTTATTTTTCTTAATTTCTGCCTAAATGGTTTGGCCTCCTCTTTCAATGGGATCTTATGCTCAATGATGCTAGTGTCATATGTTCTGAGGTCTTCATAGGTCCAAGCAAATACATCAACGAATTCTTTTAATAACTTAGCATACTCGACCCTTTTCTCCCTCGACAAGTTGCTCGACAACTTGACAAATTTTGGATCCTCCTCTATGCCAATATTGCACTCAACTACATCGACATCATCATTTGAAACTTTACCCTTTATTGCCACATCATTTCTGTCAAATAGTCTTTCTAAAGGAACTAGTCCATTTGGGATGTGATTGCTAGGCAATTGCACAATATGATGGTTAGCAATTTTCTTCAAAAATTCGTTAGCATGGGGGATATTTGCGGAATCCTAGTCCTGATCAATATGCAACACTGAAAATTCCTCAATGGTCTCCAGGAACCTTTTGATCTCAAGATCATTCTCAAACACCTTCCAATTCTTGACATTGTTAGGTATGGAGGGCCTGTATTTAACTTCTATATCATGCCCGAGCTTGGGTGGAAGAGGAGCTCTGAAATTGCTCGTTGAAACAGCCAAAGAGTCAGCCACTGTGTTTTCCTCTCTCGGAATGAATGAAATGTTGAAAGACAATAAAAAATTGTTAATCAGGTCCCACACTTCATTTCTATAAGTTCTAAGCCTGGGATGCTTAGCTTGATAAATATTTCTAATCTGATTAACAATCAATTCTGCATCCCCAAACACAGATATTCCCTTGATACCCATGTCTTTTGCATCCCTTAAGCCCAAAACAAGAGATTCATACTCTACCACATTATTTGTAGTTTCAAATTCTAACTTGAAGGACAGAGACATAGTTTCCTGAGCAGGGGAAACAAAGACAACTCTAGCACCAACACCTTCTCTAGAAGAGGCTCCATCAGAGAACATTTTCCAAACAAAGGTAATCGAAGGAGAATCTCCACAAAGAGTAACGAGATTCCTGATCTCGAGAGGAAGTTCAGCGGCATCAGTGAGCTGCAGTAAGTTGGACCCCAAATCAATATCAAGGGCAAAGATAGGATGATTGGTGGGGTCTGCTTCATCACTGACAATGTAGGACAATTGAGCTTCCCTGTAGAGTCTTCTATGCTCCCCCCCAAACACAGGGATGGTAGCATACGTGAGGTCCATCTGTAGGGTTCCCCCAAGTATTTTTATCCAAGATATTGACAAGAGCATGCCAAACTTGGGAGGAACATCAACCACCACGGTATCCATGACCACACTTTTCATGGGCAGGTAAAACAAGGTCACAACCAAATCTTTGATGACCCCAAGACACTGCACCCTCCTCGAATCAAAAGAATATAAATAATGATAAGTCTTTGTGATTTCTAATCTGTAATGTCCCCACTTTGGGACATCATCACAGTGCAGAGGTTTATGATGACCAAAGTAGCAAGATGGGTGTTATAGCGAGTACAGGGGTTATTGAGAGGCATTGTGAGGTCCATCTTGCATTTCTCATCATATCTCATCATTATGATCCATTCCGTACAGGTTGGCTTTGGTTCCGTTGCATTCCGACGATTTCCATGATTTTGACTATTTTGAGCTATAAGTCAATTAAATTCACTGAAGAGGTCATTTTGGGCACATTACTTGGAGGAACCTCTCAGTGTAATAACTCATTGGAATCGAGAGGAGCAACACTATAGGATGGGATGGATAGAAGTGACTTTCAGTGGACAGGGAAGCCATAAGGAGAGATAAGGCGCTTTTCAGAGGTAAAAAGATTAATTAATTAATTAAAGTGATTTAATTAATTAATTAAAGTGATTTAATTAATTAATTAAATATTAATAAAATGAAAGTCACTTTGGAGGGACAAGAGGAGACAAAAAGTATAAAGGGAAGGCAAGGGCCTCTACTCATTCATTCATGTATGTTTATCTTTTGGATTTCTGGCTTTTAGCTAGTGAGCCCAACGTTGGGGGTTTTGAGGGTTTTGACTTAACAAACCCTAAAGGATGATTCCGTGGTGAAAGATTCCACCTAGATTGTCCCAAGCTTGGTCTCGGAGATGAAATACGCTCCCACACCATTCTAGTTCCATATCTACTCAGTTGCAGGAGGATTCCACATCAGTCACTTGTGCAGATAGAGAGAGGGCACACCAGTTGGGGTTTTCCAACAAGGGGGGGTGCACCATTCTTGGAGAGAGATTCATTGTAGGTGTTTAGCAGGGATTTTGGAGATTCTATCCCTTGGGTATTCATTGCAGGGATTTGGACATCATATCTAGTCCATTCTTGAGGAGTTACCACGGCTATATCATCATCTATAGGTTGGGACGACTTTGGGAGAGAGAGGACGATTTGGTGATTTAGTGATTTGCAGATCTAGGAGGCTATACCTCATATCTGACCCTGAAACTTCTTCCAGGGGTTTGTGATTTCCCGATCTATCATTTTGGAGAGTTTCAGGAGGCTTGGAGGTCTCATTCACCCAAGACGAATTATCTAGGGTTTCAAGCATCCATGGGGACGCACCATTCAATGGAGGAGTTAAGATCCACAGGGTTTGAGAGTGACTTTGGAGATTTGGGCACCTGGGTTGTCCTTACAGTTGCTCGATCTATCAGTTGGCATATTTCTTGAGGTGATTGGACAATTTTGGCAGCAGGGCCAAATTGTTGAGGATCTTCAGCTATCCAACATGGCGTGGCACCTTCTAGCTTGGGGGTTTAGCATTCGTACGACCCAGATCTACTTTTATTCAGTATTCATTGTATATCCATCTTTTGGAGGCTTATTGTAGTCTTCTATTGGAGCATTTTGTAGCAGCTCTATTATCTATCTTCTTAGCCATCTATTGAGCATTCCAGATTGGCATCTTCATTGTAGCAGGTTCCTCTATTCATGAATACAAGCATATTTGAGATGTTTTGGCTTGTCTATCATATTGCATATGGTTGAGGTATATTCCATGATTGTATCTTCTTGTTATTTGTTGGAACACACATATAAACACATCAGTAAAACCCTAAATGTAACTGTAAGCAAAGTGTTTGACGAAATACCACAACCATAAAAAGTTTTAAAGACACCCAAAACCGTGATGATCCTGGCATTATGGCTTGGGATCATTACAGTGGTATCAGAGCTTAGATTCCTGCCAACCAGTGGGAATTAGCACATGCATGCAGAGACATAAAGGGGTCTTCCATAGGGATAAATGGATATTTGGAAAGAAATGGATAAGATAGCCTTTGAGATGACATGTTTGGAGATACTATATTCCGGCCTTAGTGAGGAAAATAGGGCTCTAATAACCTTTCCTCAGTATGCAGCCTTTAGAAATCCCAGTTGGAGCGAAGAGGATATCTTACATGGGATCGTCATAGCAGATAAAAAGAGAAAAGAAGCAACTAGATGGATGGAAGAATAGAGAAACCCCATGCCCAGTAGGAGCACACAACCTTACTACAGTTGCAAGGTGCCTTGGGAACCAGATCATAGGTGTAGGGGTAAGGATCAAGAGCGCATTATTGAGGCACACCATGACAATGATGATTAGATGTGTGAGGATGGAGCGATAGATGATGATTTGGGACAATCTGATGATGATAGTGACTCTTGCATGGAGGGTAGTGATAGTGACTCTTGTACAAAGGATGATGCTACTAGCACGCTTGAGGAGGATGATGACCCTTGTGTAGTGGATAGGCAGTTGGATGGACAGGACGATAGAACCAATGTATCGACAAACATATCACAGACCATTGATTACCTTACACCTCAGCAGAGTGGTGACACTAGTGAGGATTCACACGTGTTAGCACCTAGAGATGATGAGCTTCCTTTGATGGTCGTGACACATATGTCATCCTTCCAGACACCCCTGATAGCCATGTCACATGAGGATATCAGTGGCATGTCAGATATGATTGAGGAGCCTTGTGTGAGGGATGCACACCACAGACATGTAGATCCACATATCTAGGAGGAGACACAAGACATGCAGGTAGTTGATCCTACACTTATAGATCAGCATGAGGAGGTTGAGTCACATCTTTTGTAGACTCCATTAGTTGAGAAGATTATGGAGACTGACATAGCACTTACTTCCAGGATCGACCTGCATGGATGAGGATGCACTCTTTAGTATTCAGGATGACCATAGCACGTGTCTGGATACATCTCTATGGGGATGATAGTATCAGGTTGAGTGCATAGGAGGATACGACTGCTCATACAGAATACAATGTGATTCAGGGGGAGATAACATCTAGTGATGGGGTTTTGTGGAATACAGGAGTACCTAGAAGCATAGTAGACAGTGGATAGTTCAACACGTTATCTTATGCAGAGGGTGTTTTTGGGGATTCCAGAGTTGACACTAGCAGGACTGACACTAGCAGTGAGGGGTCGGAGATGGCACCTCAACAGGACCATGATTAGGAGTCACACCACTTAGTAGCATAGTTGAGAGTTAGTGAGGTTATGATCATGGAAGCCACTAGACGTATTGATGATATGCATGTAGTGATGGAAGATTACTGTTGGAGAGCATCAATGGCACATGGTAGTTCAGATGGAGGGATTTCCATGGATGATTTTCATACTCTCAGGGAGAGAGTATCTGTGATGAGGACCGACTACCATCAGTTGTTGGATGACATAGATTACTTGTTGAGGGTTGGTGAGATGTATCATGAGGCTCTAAGGGAGAAGGAGTTGGAGATGGACTGACTCACTCAGGAGTTGAAGAGAACTCGAGGACTCTTGAGAAGCACACAAACAACCCTTCAAGAATCAAAGTCCAGATCAGAGGATCTTCTTGAGGAGATTCGTCAGAGGTCCACTTCACCTATCTTGGTGGACACCCCAATGTATCATTCAGTCACGTTGTTAGAGGATGTTGGTGATCTATTGAAGGAGCCCCAATTGATGGAGGACACTTCCATTTGTGTTTCAAGAGTGGTTGACCTCCATGTATAGGTTGATCCAGTAGTATGCTCTGTATCTATGATGCAACATGAGTCTGCGGGAGACGACATGAGTATGACGAAGCATATGGTGATGAGGGATAGCTCATAGAGTCATGCCAAGATGTATGGTGGCATTCAGAGGGGTATAGTGCCTTGCAGGGAGGAGACACACTTAGGGGAGTATGTAGATGTCACTCATTTGCAACAACACATAGTTGTGGGGGATCACCTTCACCATTTTAGCAGTTGCATGGGAGATGAGAGATGGAGGTTGGTTGACCAACAGTTGGAGGGGTTACTTCTGGTTGTACTGGATGGTTGGGATTTGGTGATGACCACAGGAGAACATCTATCATGGATACCGATGGACGAGCTTCTGGTCGAATCCTTGGGATTGACCAAAGCAGGTGATGCCTTCCAGTCCTACAGTCAGTTGCAGATATGTCTATTACCCTTTTCTGACACATTTATCATTGATGGCAGCATGAGGAGGATAACAGAGGAGCACATAGGGATTATGATAGTGATCAGTCTCACACAGGAGCAGTTAGATGAGATTGGAAGTGATAAACTTCCAAGTTTTCCATGGGATCCGAGAGTTCAATGGGTGAGCTGGATGTTTCACTACATGATGACCCAGGTTGCGCTCGAGAGCCACACACTCCACCAAGGTTCGGTCTGGAGTGGGCCTGCAGGGATTTTTCCGATAGAGCGAGGCAACTTTTCACTCTTGATCATCATGATCAGATGTGGAGATGGGTGGATAGGTACTTCTTCTACAGAGATGTCTTTACAGATATAGTTTATGGACAGTAGGTTCGGTGGTCACAGGTATTTCAGCTTGAGGATCCAGTATGTATGCGGGGGGCATACAATCGTGGTCAGAGTAGTGCAGGGCCAACATGGTGTTCTTCGACAAAGGTTAGCATGGGACCCAAGGATTGCAGGGTTGAGCATTTCACTGACTAACAGGGGCGAGTGGACCTTTGCAGGGGAAATTTGTTCTAACTTTTCATTTAGCTTCAGTGTTGAGGGGAGCACAACGCTTGAGGGTGTCTCACTGAGGTCTTGTAGTACCTCATTCTCACATCAGCATGTGCAGTTGATGGAGGCCGTGTGGATCTTGGTAGATATTTAGAGGATGGACTCATTTGGAGATGAGGCCATGTGTCATGTGCAGGAGGTTCACAGGGTTGATATCTTTCAGGACTATGCTTCGCAGAGTATTGCAGTTCACTTCTTGATATGGGATCCACGGGGTGGAGTGTACTATTGTTTGCCTTTGGATTGTTTCTACTATGTATCCCACAGGTGGACATGAGATCCTGGTATTTTTTTTTAGTGGATTTGGTTATTGCTTCAGGACAAGCAATTTTCTAGCAGGGAGGACTGTAATGTCCCCACTTTGGGACATCATCACAATGCAGAGGTTTATGATGACCAGAGTAGCCAGATAGGTGTTATAGCGAGTACAAGGGTTATTGAGAGGCATTGTGAGGTCCATCTTGGATTTCTCATCATATCTCATCATTATGAGCCATTCCGCACAGGTTGGCTTTGGTTCCATTGCATTCCGATGATTTCCATGATTTTGACTATTTTGAGCTATAAGTCAATTAAATTCATTGAAGATGTCATTTTGGGCACATTACTTGGAGGAACCTCTCAGTGTAATAGCTCATTGGAATAGGGAGGAGAAACACTACAGGATGGGATGGCTAGAAGTGACTTTCAGTGGCCAGGAAAGCCACAAGGAGAGATAAGGCGCTTTTCAGAGGTAAAAAGGTTAATTAATTAATTAAAGTGATTTAATTAATTAATTAAATATTAATAAAATGAAAGTCACTTTGGAGGGACAAGAGGAGCTAAAAGTATAAAGGGAAGGCAAGGGCCTCTACTCATTCATTCATGTATGTTTATCTTTTAGATTTATGGCTTTTAGCTAGTGAGCCCAACATTGGGGGTTTTGAGGGTTTTGACTTAACAAACCCTAGAGGACGATTCGGTGGTGAAAGATTCCACCTAGATTTTCACAAGCTTGGTCTCGGAGATGCAATACGCTCCCACACCATTTTAGTTCCAGATCTACTCAGTTGTAGGAGGATTCCACATCAGTTAGTTCTACAGATAGAGAGAGGGTGCACCAGTTGGGGGTTTCCAGCAAGGGGGGGTGCACCATTCTTGGAGAGAGATTCATTGAAGGTGATTGGCAAGGATTTTGGATATTCTATCACCTGGGTATTCGTTGTAGGGATTTGGACATCAGATCTAGTCCATTCTTGAGGAGTTACCATGGCTAGATCATCATTTACGGGTTGGGACGACTTTGGGAGAGAGAGGACGATTTGGTGATTCAGTGATTTGCAGATATAGGAGGCTATACCTCATATTTGACCCTGAAACTTCTTCCAGGGGTTTGTGATTGCCCAATATATCATTTTGGAGAGTTTCAGGAGGTTTGGAGGTCTCATTCACCCAGGTTGAATTATCTAGGGTTTCAAGCATCCAGGGGGCGCACCATTTAGTGGAGGAGTTCAGATCCACAGGGTTTGAGAGTGACTTTGGAGATTTGGGCATTTGGGTTGTCCTTAAAGTTGCCCAATCTATCAATTGGCATATTTCTTGAGGTGATTGGACACTTTTGGCAGCAGGGCCGAATTGTTGAGGATCTTCAGCTATCCAGCAGGGCGTGGCACCTTCCAGCTTGGGGGTTTAGAATTCATATGACCCAGATCTACTTGTATTCAGTCTTCATTGTATATCCAGCCTTTGGAGGCTTATTGTAGTCTTCTATTGGAGAATTTGTAGCAACTCTATTATCTATCTTCTTAGCCATCTGTTGAGCATTCCAAATTGGCATCTTCGTTGTAACAAGTTCCTTTATTCATGAATAAAAGCATATTTGAGATGTTTTGGCTTGTCTATCATATTGCATATGGTTGAGGTATGTTCCATGATTGTATATTCTTGTTATTTTCTGCAACACACATATAAACACGTCAGTAAAACCCTAAACGTAATTGTAAGCAAAGTGTTTGACGAAATACCACAACCAGAAAAAGTTTTAAAGACACCCAAAATCGTGATGATCCTGGCATAATGGCTTGGGATCATTACATAATCCAAGCTCTTCCATGACATGTTTTGGCATGATATTATGATATGCCTCTGAGTCCATCAGACAATTACGCAGTACCTTGTCATGCATGTTCAATGATGTATAGAGGTGGGTGGATGAATCATCTCTATCTTCTACCATGTGACCTAAGATGATTGTTGGATTTTCGTCTTACAGATTGATTGAGTCTGTGGGATGATTTGGGGGTTCAGGCAACAACATTTTAGAGAGGCTTCTTTTGAAATCTTCATGCTTGACCAACTCTGAAAGGGGTACATGGATTCTAATTTTCTGAATTTCATTCTCAAAGTTGAAAGAGGAGGGGGGCTTCATAATTTCTCTCACTTCAGGGGCATGGTCTTTGACCACTAGTGAGGGGGTTTGAATCTTCTTACCTTTGTTTTCATCTGCTACCTCTTTAGCAGGCTTTTCTGCTTTGGAAGGTTGATCGGGAATTTTAGACTTCCCTTCTTTCTTCTTAGACCCAAGGTTATATTTATTGGGATTACTACTTGCAATATCCCCCTTACTCAAATCATTTATGTGGTTGTCCATGAGGGACTCCTCGTATGCAGATTGAGTTAAATGGGGAAATGGGGAGGTGTCTCCAAGACAATCAATTTCAGGATCAAGCTCTTCTTCCTCCCTTTCCTCATCAGCAACAAGGTTATTTTGAAAAGGAGCCTGGACTTTTTTATCCTCCCTATCTCTGTTTCGAGGCTCTCTTGGAAGTATCTGAGGGGTATGATTTGGTCTCCTGAAATTGCCTCTGTTTTCAAAATTTTGGGCACCTTTATAACCTTGCTTCCATTCGAATTTCATCTTTTCTATCTCTGCAGACATGGATTTTACCATCTTGGTCAATTCATCCACTTGATGGTGGGATGCAGAGGAACCAGCGGTAGAGGCTTCTGATCTCCCCCTTCCTCTGTCTCTATCAGCTTTATTCCTAATTCTGTCAACTACCAATACATTGGACTCTACTTCCAGGGCTGCATCTTGCATATGAGCCAAGGAAGTGACTCTTATCTCTCTTAGCAGGAGGCAGAAATCAGGGTCAAAAGCACTAGCATAAGTAATCTTAGTAGAGGATTCTGTAGGCTTTATCTTAGTGGGGATCTTATTGTACATTTTGTTGAATATTTTAGAGAAGTCGGAGACAAATTCTCCCTCTTTTCTCCTCAGAGATCCAAACTCTGTGATATAATACATAAAATCCTTTTTATCCCCCCATTGTCTCAAGAAAACATCATCTAAAGCCTCAATCCCAGCAATGGATCTAGGGGTCAATCCTCTAAACCACTTTCTAGCTTCACCATCAAGGCTCTGGACAAAGACTCTCATCAATACATCTTCGTTTTCAATATTCAGATTATCTGCATAACTGTAGAAGGCAACAAGGTGTTCTTCAATAGTGATGTCTTCTTCTCCAGTGAATTTGGACATATACTTTAGGTAATATCCAACAAGGAGAGCATTCATGGGATGAGGTAAGACTAGAGGGGAATATCTAGAAGCCACTATGGAATCCATTATGTTTCTAGGGGGATTGGCACCTGTCATAGTGATGATAGGAGGAGGTGAACCAGGAGGGGATGGAGTTTGAATAGGGGAGACTAGAACTGAGCTTTCAGGAGGAAAAGGAAACAATAGAGGATTTAAAGAAAAAGCCACAGGGCTGGAGGGAACATAATTTTCTCTTTTTGTAAAAGAAGCAGCTTTAACAGGGGGAGGAGTGAAAAATCTTGGAGTGGGAAAATATTCTGAGATCCTGGGTCTAAACCAAGCTACAACATCAGGGGAGGTAGGCGTGATAAATATTTCTCCCTCCAATCCAAGACCAGGAGGGGAGAAATCAATAGGAACACTCCCGAATTTTAAACTTCGGGAAACTCCAACAGATGGTATAATAGGAAAATGAGAAGCAGACATTGGAGCTTTTATAGGAGGATAATAAAAATCATCAGAAATACCTGGTTGAACAATAGAAACTCCTTCTCGAACGACCTTTCCCTTTCTGATAATTTTCTTCGGGTCAACTTCAGGTGTTGCTAAAGGCAGTTGTGGAGTAGACCTCATGTGTCTGCCTCTAGAAGCCACAACTGAAACAATGGAGTCACCAGTGGATTCACATCAATGGAGTCGCTAGGTGCATAGTTGCAATCTTTGATGTACTAAGTTCGGATGCACCTTCATAACCAGTAAGCTTTGTCGTTCAATCCCAGAGAAAATCTTCAATTCGTCCCCGACAACGATGCCATAAATGTTGGTGCTAGAAGTCACATCTGGATTGCGGCAGAGGTAATTCCAGTACCCATCAGTTTGTATGTCACAATGAATAAATTTAAGGGTGGTCTAATGGACACAGTCTCAGGATTATATCGCCTCAACTCAAAAAACTGGGCTGGTATGGATAAGAAGATGAGGTCTTGATCTAAATTTAGTCAGTAAGTTGTAGTAAAGGTGAGTAGGGGGAATAACTTGAGGAGAATGAAGAGGTATGCTATGGACATCCGGTCTTCCAACAACCTTAAGAGGAAAAACTCAGAAGACAAGATCCTCTTGGTCCAGAGTTTCAACAGAACTGAATGAAATTATCACTGAACTGAGATCAAACATACATCACAATTCAATGACAACAACCCGATTGGATCATCCATGCCCAAGTCATTCAGTGTTGGAGGGAAAAGACAACACAAGAAACTGATTAAAACTGGTTGTGATGTCACTGTGATCAAACCTACATCACAAAAACATAACTACCCTCGACTGGATCATCCATGACCGAGTGTTCTAACACAACTGTTACAGAGATATGAAAGGAAACTGACTTACATTAAACAAGAAGTCTCAAATACAGATACATAACCAGAAGAACCAGAGATTCATTAAAACTTTACAATATGGGAGCCTAACTCAACCATCGACCCTAACAAAATATCAAAACTAACTATTTATACTCAGAACTACTCGCTCCCACTAGGAATGTGATCTGGTCACTGCATTCAAGGCTCAATGTCCACATTTCTTATGCCAAGATGCACTTGCATTCTTCTGTCAGACGCAAGATCGGATCGGTATGGGCTTTGCAGGAAAATCTGCTTACAAGGGAAATTTGGGTTGACAATCTACCTCCATGGCCAGTTCTTCCACGCTTTCCATTTATGGGGTGAGACAAGGTTTCAACCACCTCCCCCATTTTCATTAACCACTTTCATCAGGATCGGTAAGAGGTCTGACACCCATGAATGTTCCCATGACTTCTTTCACTAGATCCAAACGTTTTGAAATCACGAAGATCTTCTGCTAAGACCAAGAAGGGTGCTTTCGGGCCTCGACGCAACTTCTTTTTATCATCCCACACGAACTTGGGCCATGACCTGGGGCTCCTATGTGAAATTTTTGGATTTCGTGTTTCGGGAGTTCACGTTGTGCTCCATGCTGAGACCCCCGACTCACGAAATCGCGACTACTCGGATCTGGCGCCACACGTCTCTTCGGATCAGACAGCCCATATCACTTCGCGACTTCATGCTTCACTGATTCCATGCCCTGCCCCCTCTTCAATTTGACCTCGAGATGCAACCATGGGCCCAACTATTTGAGCGCTTTGCAATTTTGCGTTTCAGGAGTTCGCGCCTTGCTCCATGCTAAAACCTCTGAAACGCGAGGATGCACTTTCTCTTATCTGCTACCACGTGCTCCTCTAGCTTGAATGACCCAGATCATTTCACGATTTCGCGTTTCGCGAGTCCTCGTGACTCTTCCCTTTGACTGCTCCATTCTGGGAGTCAACGAAATACTAATCTTGCGCCACGTGCCCTTCTGAAATAGGCGGCCCAGATCATTTCACGACTTCGAGACTTCCCAGGATCAATGGCTAGGATTGGCCTCATGATTTCAAAACTTTGTTTGACACTATACTTCATGTAACTCTATGATCCCGATTGCCCGATGATTGTCGATCTGATCTGCCTGATGGATCTCCGTCGTTGAAAGCTGATCTTGCTCGCTCGCTTGACTTGAGTTCACATCAGATCGCTCTAAGTGTTCTGCTGGTGCTTATGGCTACGACTTCTATGAAAAATTACCTGGACGACTGACTGAGGGATCGGGAAAACAAGAATGATCAATGACAGAGGTAAAGAAAAAGGTGATCGATCTTAAAGAAAACAGGTCGATCCAACAGACGAAGGTGGACAAAAGGAAAACTTCAAGCCGAGAGGAAAAACTCACGACTGGGTCTGCAAAAGGAGGAGAGATAGGCAAAATAGCAGACTTAGGTAGAAACGACCAACCCCCTAAGGCTTTGACAAGATTATGTGATAACATAGTGCATTTTTGTTTTTGGATCGACTGCATGTACGAGTCTCAAAGTTTGAAGACCATCACAGTTTCCAAAGCTTGCTACGGTGTCAACTGGAAATTGATAGCATTTAAAGGGGTGGGCCAGATAAGATGCATATATATTTACTATACAATATATAGAATTATTTTAATAAATATATATAAATTATTGTCTTTAGATTGTTCATTAAATTTAGTACAATTAATAAAATTTTAAGGGATTTTTGTGTCTTGTATGACATGATTCCATGCAATAGTTTTCATGGATTACAAGGAGTTTTAATTGAATTATTTTGTTTTGATTAATTGTTGAATTCTTTGGGTTTAATCACGATATAGTGTGTTATAAGTGAGGAAGGCGAGGTTGGTCCCAAAGATACAAGTGTTGTGCTTGGAGACTTGGAAGATATTTGGTTTTTGGGCTTGTACAAATCTATGAGAGTGTGTAAGAAGTGTTGTGCATCTAATATATTAATATATGTATTTTAGACAAGTGCAATTAGTTTCTCTGGTTATTGTTTGATAGAATTTGCTTTGTGCATAGTACGACTACTTCTGCTATGTTGTTGGTTTTTCCAGAAGCAAGTCAAGTCAGTCAGGGGCTGTTATAGAGACTGTGTAGGATGAAAATAGTCAAAGGTGAACATGGAGAGAAGGTGAGTTGTTTTGAGGTTGTATTGTTCACTTTGTTTTTGGGTTGCTTAATGCGTTTATCTACCATGTCATATGTTATGGTTCAGAAAGATAGATTTGTTCTGAATTTCCAAGTGTCGAGAGTGGTGAGCCGCACGAGTTATAATTTTGGGGTTGTGGAAATCTACATCAAAGTGTACAAAATCTTTCGCATTGTATGTTATATGCCAAGGAAGATTAGGACATGATTCTTATTTGGCGTTTCCATGTTGCAAACTTGTATTTTTCTTCTTATTTTGGAGTTGCTTGATGTTATGGAGATAGTGCAGGTATAAAGTTAGGGAGCAACATTATTTTGTATATGTTGTAGAGAAATGTTGTTTTTAGGTTGGATGTATTTTCATATGGTGTTGGGGATTGT
>ML800567.1:18261-60576 GCA_009831015.1 Picea engelmannii
AAACATAAATCAAATAACATAGATGAGACTCATGTATTTGGGACGGGAAAAGCATCTTTTTCATTAATCTCAATATGAACCAACTTACAATGATTTTGAGACCGGCCACCGTTCCTCGATCCTGATCCTGGGCTCCTCCTCTTTTTTTTTTTTTGTCCTCCAACTGCTTTGCTTGAATTTCTCCTAAAGTTTGAGGAAAGGCTAAAGGGTTGGGACAATAATGGACTTGGCAATTTTGGCAGAGTTTCTTTGCTATGATTTTCCTCTTTGAATAGTACCCCTACCCCTTCTTTTATAGGCTAGAAGGAGCTAGGGTTTTTGGCGAACTCTCGGCCATGCATGGCTGGGAGTTCCAGTTAACTGACAAAAAGCTCTTCGTCCCGGCGGAAACTTTCCTGATTTTTTGCTTTGTTAGGTAAACGCCGGTTGTAGTGGGCCAGCCCGCGGTCCCCCACGTGCAGTAGAAGGTCAGCAAGCGGTCAACCGCGCCCAGTGTTAGGTTAGGGTGCGGGTTGCTTGTTTTAAGTGGTTTTTTGAGGTTTTGTTCAGCATGGCTTTGGCTAGGAAGAGGCATGAGTTGGCCTGATGCCAGGAAAGCATGTGTGGTGCATTTTAGGGTTATAACAGTGTCCTCTCTCTCGTATAACCTACATGTCATCATGGAAACATACTTGTATTGTGGTTCTAAGGAAGTTATTGAATATATGTCGTGGCTATCAGCTCTGAACTTCGCGGTGTTCGAAACCCAATCTCTTATTAAACTGGACATGGTTTTATCATACTGTACGCATTCCTTCTGCTTGAACTCGTCTAAGAATTCGGTGCCATATGTATAGTCGGACGTTGTAGGCAGCTTATACATGGCTTACAGATGTTCAGGCCTGAAAGTCTCGATGGTGACTTTCTGTTCGTTCATGATGGTTCTGGTTGGTATTTCCACATGGTCTAATTCCCATCGGACCATGTCATAATATGGAAGCAATCGTGACCTGGTTGCTACTTTGTGCATTCCGGATTGGATGACTATCTTGTACTTGGTGGTTATATCATCTTTTTCGTTGTCGTTGGAGTCATCGGAATAATCCACCAATCCGGCCTGCAGAACATCTGAAACGAACGACCAATTCGGGACCGAATCGATACTTTGAGGCGAAGTATCAGCGACATTGTCTGAGCCTTGTCCCGAAACCTCAACACTGGCTTTGGATGCTTTTCGCGGAGCCATGCCTGGATATTGTGCTTTAGCTCTTCTGCGATAGAAATACGTATACATACAGAAGTCAGCTTGCTCAGAGATAATGTGCTCTGCATAATGTAGAAATGAATTTGTTAAAATGCATAACAGCTCTTATATATATTCAAAAACTCGGTACCTTTCAGAACAGGTCTGTCAAATCGTGTTTAGAAATAAATTTATCCATAAAAATCCAATCTTTATTCATCGATTTGCCCTATTTCCTCATTAATGTCATAAATTTTGGTGGTTTAAAATGTCATTTGGCGTATGGAAAGAATAAGGCTACCTTGTAAATCGTGCAAGCATCGAAACACGGGATATGTATTGATTTAGCTTAATTAATCCGGTTTTACCAACGTTAATTAATCTTTCGCCACTTGTTGTATCGGGAAGTTTGCTTTAACCTTTTGAACCTCTAACCCCCGAAAATGAAATGATTGATTTTGATTATAAAAACGTAATTATGATTAGGAGCTTAATTAATTTCGTAATTATTTAGATTCGTGGTATCGCGACTCGGAGCTTCAAAGGTAAGTTTCCGGGAAGTTTGCATGTCGAGCTGTGAAACCACGAGATCGTGATAATACGGCTTAATTAAAAGGGGAAGATAAACTCGGATTAAGTGATTGATTAATTACGTTTATATCCTTATCGTGATTTCGCGAGTCGGGGTTTAGACGGTGTAACTTTTGAAAAAGAAAACGTCGAGTGGCGAATTGCCGACAGAACTTTTACCATGGTTTAGCTTTTACTTTTAACCGTGAAATGGGTTACTCAAATAAGGACCTCGTGTTCTCGACTATCGGGGCTACGACGATAAAATTTTGGATTTGGTGAACGTCGAGGTGTGAAAACCCGATGACGTTTAATCATGGGTTAGGAAAACTTTACTCACGTTGTTGTCCTGAGTGAAAAATTAAAACGATTTCGTCGTTTCGTAGCTCGGGGTGTGTGAACTACATGACTTATAGTATCCGACCTACGAGATCCCGAGGTAGAACAAAAGAGGAAACTTTTTTACGAAAGGTACGACCCGCCTCGAGAGTACAATAATCATCGTTGTTTGCGTTGATAAAGCTTCAGAGATTTTGAAACCACAGACGGAAAATACGAAAACAATATTTCGATTTCGAGCATTAAAAAAATGAAATTTGTGATGCGTTGGAAAAACAAAGGCAGCTCCAACATAGGCTCCAACTAGGGATCCCGCTTTCTTGTAAGGCGGGAAGAATAGTAGACCACGTGCCAATATTGGGTAAATGGAGTCAATAGCTTCAATCAGGCGAAAAGGTTCCTGAGAACAGGGTATCGAAGGGGGAAAGAGACTTCGTTCTTTAGTTTGAAAAGATTTTTCAAAATCAGATACTCTTTTTAAACTTAGTTGTAGTCCCTTTCACAACTTTCCCTTTCCCGCTACTAAATTCAGGTCTGCTTTAAGACAATTGAAACACTCCTAGGAGACCCAACAGATCTTGCGGCTATCAGCTTGCATCAAAAGAATAAGATTATATGCTCTTAATTGGGAAGTCCCGTCTGAATTTGGGATGTGGACTAGGTTTTAAAAAGCATTGGTTACCAGAGTAGAGTGATATTCATGTATAACAGCCTTACAGATATCTCAGATATTGCTTCACTACCAGCGAGCCTGTTCAGTACCCCGGTGAAGTTATCTGGCCCCTCTTACTGAATTTCCTTTCACCACTTCGGAATATATTTATGCATTTAAATACTGAGACGAGGGCAATCATTTCTGAATTTCCTTTCATCGTCTCTTGGACTAGGTGGGGGCAATCATTTCTCAATTTCCTTTCACCACCTATCTTATAATTTGCTTTTTAGAGCGCGAAGATGGGGGCAATCAGTTTGTATCAGGGCTGATATCTGTGTAATATTTTTCATCATAGGTCTGTCAACTTACTTTGATTACTCAGTACCAACCTTCCCTTGACCTTCACAACACCTTCGTTCTTAGGGAAAAAAGGGAAAATAACTTTCTTAGGGCATTCTATTTGAGCAAGCCTCAATCCTCCGATGTCGTTGAAAAACCTAGGAAAGTTAGGATCACTTTAAACATTCCTTCGCTTAGCAGGGGATCGAGTAGTTGTGAAGACCCGCTTTCTTTCCACAATCTGATTTGAAGCTCACGAGGTTGAAACAAAAAAACTCTTATCCCTTCTTATATGAAACGGAAAGATGGTGACTTTTTAAAAGGTAAACCCGAAGATAGAAAGGATGCCAGGTAGTGACTTACTGACTGAAAATACAGAGGTAAAAATTCAAAACTGACTCTTGTAGATATTATCGGGGATACTTTACTTTGACTGATTGCTTTTAAATTGGGTGAATCATTTAATTTGTCTTAATTTTTTCATAGGCTATTAAACCAAGAAACAACTGTGTTATTTATCAGTTCAGTTGATGTTGCTATTTGAGTGAGGTTACCTCGGTTTTCTTTAATAGTCCTTTAGAACATGTCTTTTGAGAAATCTCATTTTTACCTTTTCATTTCAATTTCTTTGCGCAATATGAAATTTCTTAGGTATCACCTATTAAAGCCAATTTATTTCTGACACCGACTTCCAGTTTACCTCTCCTGCTTGTTTTGTATGCAGCTGGAATCCTGTAAGAGGAAAATAGGAATATTATCGGGGCTATCCGAAATGTGTCGAAAGTTCACGAATGGAAAAAGAAAATCAAGAGCAATGTTTAAATGAAAAATATATATATGTACACAAAATATTATTATTATTATTATTTTTTTTTTATTTTTTTTTAATCTGGCGACTATTCTGTCATATAATGCTTCAGATACCGCCCGTTGACAGGGGCGTTGAGGATTTCTCTGTCTATATTTTCCATTAGGAAAGAAATTTTTCCTTCCAAATCCGAGACCCTAAATGGCCCATACCAGAGGTGGTCAAATTTACCATGTTTTGTTGCTTCTTCCTTTCTTGCATCCCACCTCAACACTAAATCACCTGGGAGGAAATCTCTGTCCTTTGCTTTGCGATCGAATAATGCCTTCATGTCATCTTGGTACTTCTGCATCTTTTCATCTACTTCGACTCTATGTTGTTGAACCTCGATCAGTTGATTTATTCTCCTGGTGACATGATTGGGTTCTTCATTTTGATCTTGTCATAACTTCATTACTGGTAGCGCTAGGTTTATAGGTAGGACAGCATCTATCCCATATACCATCTGAAAAGGCGAAATGCCGATAGACCTTTTTGTGCTTATGCGGTTTGCCCACAATGTGTATTTTAAGTGCACATGCCAAGACCTTTTATTTTCATCCAATACTTTCTTGATTATATTTACCAGGCTCTTGTTAGATGATTCGGCCAATCCGTTTCCATGGGGGTAATATGTTGTGGAATGGCCGAGAACGATATTATACTTCTGACAGAAGCTGATCATAGCCATAGATTTAAAGGCCTGGGCATTGTCAGTAACTATCTTTCGGGGCACCCAAATCTAGACAAAATATTGTCTTCTAAAAAATCGATTAGCACCGAGTTTGTCTCCCTTTTGGTCGGAATGGCTTCCACCCATTTAGTAAAACAATCTGTTGCGGTTAAGATCCACTTGTGTTGAGAAATGGAATGGGGATTAATCTCGCCTATGAAGTCTAGACCCCATTGCTGAAATGGGGCTTCCGCCTTGACTGGAACTAGAGGCAGTGTCGGGAGCTTCTGTTTACCTGCAAATAGTTGACAAGGGTTGCAGGCTCGGACTTTGCATTGATGTCCAAAAAGAGTTTTGGCCAGTAGTACCCCACCCTCAGAATATTATAAGTTGTAGATCTCCATGCGTGATGCCCCCCACAGACTCCCTCGTGAAATTCGTCTATAACCTGCTGAGTTTCCGATTCAACCAAACAGACTAACAGGAAACCGAGTGGATCTTTCCAATATAGTTGACTTTCAGCGATACAATATTTAACCGCATGAAGTTTTAGAGTCCTGGATTTTGATGGTGATAGCTCATTTGGGCATTTTAGAGTTAGCAGGTATGATACTATGTCTCTGTACCAGCCTGATGATATGAAATTCTCTTCAATCTTGATTGGGCTTGTTTGCTCATCTAGCTCGTTTAGGATTGTGTCTTCGTCGCCTTCCTGCAAGCAATTGATATCTAGGGCTCTGAAATTCGACTTAGCTAAGAGTTTGGCCAGGCCTTGCCCCTTTATCAATTTGGTCGGTTTGACTTCCAGATCAAATTCTTGGATTTTGGCGAGCCATTGCCCTCTTTTTCCATCGTTGTCTGGTTGTACCAATATATCTTTCACAGAGATGGTAGGCACATACGCAATTATATTTGAGTGTAGTACATACATTCTGAATGCCTTTAACGCTTTTACCATGGCGTACGCCTGTTTTTCTATTATATCATACTTCAGTTTTGCATCTCTAAGGCTCTTGCTGAAAAAGGCGATCGGTTGTTTGAATCCTTCTTCATTCTTTTGTAGGAGCATCGCAGCGATAGTGTGTTCAGAGGCGAATGAGAAGATAAGAAAATCTTTTAGACAGTCGGAGCTCGCTAACACAGGTGCTCGCTTATGACTTTCTTAATATGTGCGAACGATGCTTTGGCCTCGGTTGTCCATTTTACTTCGTTGTCCTTCTTCAACATACCTGTGATCAGTTTTACGATCTCAGCGAAATTTGGGATAAACCTTAGTAAAAAAATTATTCTTCCTAAGAAAGATTGAATCTCTTTTACATTTCTGGGAATATTTATAGTATCTATTGCTTCAATTCTCTTAGGATCGATCCTGATTCCATCCCTACATACGATATGACCCAAAAGCTTACCTTCTCGCATGGAGAAATGAGATTTCTTTGGGTTTAAGGATAGACCAAACCTGTGGCATTTTTCGAAAGTCTCTTTGAGATGCATCAAGTGTTCTTCGTCAGTTTTAGAGAAAACCGTCAAATCGTCAAGGTAAATGACTACGAACTTATCCCTTTCTCCTATGAAAGTGATGTCCATAGCGCGCTGGAAAGTGGCCCCTGCATTCATCAAACCAAAAGGCATTTTGTCATACATGAACGTACCCCATGGTGTGGTGAAAGCAGTTTTTTCTCTGTCTTGCTCATTCATGGCGATTTGATTATAACCAGAGAACCCGTCGATCATACACATTCGGTTTTCTCCGACTACCTTTTCTAACACATGGTCCATTTTGGGCAGTGGATAGTTTTCCTTGAGAGAGGACTTATTTAAGTTTCAGAAATCCACACACAATCTGATTTCCCCATTCTTTTTCCTGACCGGGACCAGGTTTTCTACCCAGTCTGAATATCTTAGAGGTACGATTATTTTCACGTCTAAAAGATTCTTAACTTCTTTCTCGATCACAGGTAACAAAATGGGGTTAATATTTCTAAGATTTTGCCTAAATGGTTTGACCCCAGGCTTCAAAGGTATCTTGTGATCAATTACGGAAGCGTCATATGTTCTTAACTCATCATAAGACCAGGCGAAAACATCTTTATACTGTCTGAGTAGGTCTTTATACTTACTTTTTATCTCGGGGGGAAGGAACTTGGATATTTTTACCACCCTAGATTCTTCTTCAGTTCCTATATCACAGTCCTCCACTTCTTCTGGTTGGGGTTGTAAAGTGGATTTTACAGGTACGTCGTTCTGATCAAAAAGTCTTTCTAAAGGAATCAATCCTTTCGGAATCTGGTTGTTTTTAAGGACCAGCATACAATAATCCGCAATTTTTTCTCGGAAGGCTTTAGGATCTTCCCCTTCTTGCATGATCCATATTGGGTCATTTTGATTTTCTTCATCTGCATGTGTTTCGGAGAATTCACCCACTGCTTCAAGAAATTTCTTAATTTTTTCGTCATCCTCAAAGATCTGCCAGTGTTGGATATTGTCTGGTATAGATGGTCTGTGTCTGATTTCAATGTGATACTTCGATTTGAAAGTCGTGGGAGGAGAGAAGGTTGAAGTTTCTTTAGCCAATGCATCAGCATGTAAATTCTCTGTGTGAGGGATAAAGTGGACATTTACGGACGAGAAAAAGTTTTCCATAAGATCCCAGGCACAATTTCTGTATGATCTTAATCTGGGATGCTTGGCTTGGTACTGTCGGTTTATTTGTTTGACTATTAACTCTGCATCTCCATATAACTCTAAGTTATTTATTTTTAGCTTTATATCAGCTTCTAATCCTAAGACTAGTGCTTCGTACTCACATACGTTGTTAGTATAATCTACATCCCACTACAGTCGGTAGGAAAAAGGAACAACGAATTTACCTTCGGGAGCCACTAAAAGCACTCCTGCACCAGCCCCTTCAGAAGATGAGGCACCGTCAAAATACATTTTCCAGACACCGGTTCTACACAGATCTTCGGTCATGTAACTTGACTCTTCCTGCTCTATATCGTTTTCCTCTGGACAACCATCTAAACCATCATCAAAAGACAAAATACAATTCCTCGGATCTTGGTCCGCAATGTAAATAGGGAAATTGTTTGGGTTTTGAGGATCGCTCACTATATATGCTAACCTCGTTTCTCTATAAAACCAAGTAAATTGGCCGCCAAACACAGGAATTGTAGTGAACGTCATATCCAATTGAAGGGAACCCCCCAGCTTGGCTCCCCATGACCTAGACAATAGTAAGCCATACCTAGGGGGAATATCTGCAATAACCACATCCATCAGGATACTCTTAACCGGGACATGTGCCAGGGTAACCACTAAGTCCTTAATCATTCCCATACACTTAACCCTTCTCGAGTCAAAAGAGTAAAGATCTCCATAAGGTCTAGTGATCTGGAGACCCAACTTGTCCATAATAATCTTGGGCATAACTTTATGGGAGGCTTCGGAGTCTAACATGCAATTATGTAGCAATTGATCATACACATTTAAAGTGATATAAAAGGGAGCAATGGTGTCTTTGGCCCCTTCAAAATGGGGACCAAAAGTGATGTTAGGTTTGTCATCTTCCAGGTTTAAAACATCAGACTGGCCTTCTAGCTCAGAGACACCCATCGCTTTGGTAATCTGTTTCCGATAAATGGGGTTTTTTGCTAATTCTACCAAAGGGATTGGTATCTTAATTTTATTTATCTCATTTTCAAAACTGAAATCTCCGCTCACCTTGTTTGTTTCTTTGGTTGAGACTTCTAAATCCTTCCTTTCTGACTTATTCGTCTGGACCGCTTTATTACTCATGGTCTTGATTGAAGGCATAATTTTATTTACTGTTTCGGTTCCTTGTGCTTGGGTCTCAAATTTTTCCACCTCGAACTCTTGTGTGCTTACTACTTTTGTTTTGTTGTTGGGTAATAAGTTCTCTTCCGGAGTAGGCTCATAAGTTTGACCTCTTTGGAGGATCTTCTTGGGTTGAGAAGTTGAGATGGGCTTACTCTTAGATCTTAAGTTGTACTTAGGTTGAATCTCAGCCATCATCATCTCAGTTTCTTGTTGAGATCCACAAGGGTTAGCACGATTACTTTCTTCATCCTTATTCGACGGTTGTTGAGTGCTTAGAGATTTCTCATATTCTTCTTGGGTTAGATATGGTTGTGTGCAGTCATCACCGAAGTTCATGACATCATTATCCGAATCTCCGAAGTCTTGAAAATTGTTCGCTCCTATAAAATTTTTGTTCTTTAAGGGAGCTTGTATTTTTTTATCTTCATTTTTTATTTGTCTTTGCTGGTTCGGGGGGTTGGGGTTCCTCTTGAAATCTTTTTTGGGGAAAGAATCATCTTTGGCCTGTTCAAGCTCCATTCTGGATATTTTATTAGACAGTTCTTTAATTACTCTGGCCATATCGTCTACCCTATCATCTGCGGATCTATTAGACCCTGATGGACCTGCTTGTTCTCTAAAGCGTTTGGTCTCTCGGTTTCTAGTTTCTATTTTATCTTTAAGCTTACCAGAAGCCATCATATTAGACTCAATTTCTACAGCATCGTCCTGCATTCGGTTTAGGGTATCTACCCTTCTTTCCCATAAAAAGAGTGCAAAATCCGGTTCGAAAGCCCCTGCGAAAGTTACCTTGGCCGCAGGTTGGGACGGTTTAACCTCGGCTGGGATTTTGTTATACAGTTTGTTAAATCTTTGAATAAATTCCATGACTGTTTTTGAATTTTTTTTTCTTAAAGACCCAAATTCGGTTAAATAATATAGATGGTCTTTTCTCTCACCCCATTGTCTGAGGAAAGCATCTTCCAAAGTGTCATAAGACAAGATAGATGTTGCAGGTAGGCTCTGAAACCAAGTTTGGACCTGGCCTTCGAAGGTTTGGACAAGAAGTCTCGAATATACGTCCTCATGTTCGATACCTAGTATATCTGCGAATTGATCAAAGAAATTAATGTGTTCGGTCGTGGTTAGATCCCCTTCCCCAGTGAATTTTGGTAAATTTTTTATGTAATTTTCGAGAAGGTCGTGTAGAGGGATGGGCAATACTAAGGGAGCATATCTGGCTGCAACTTTCGCAAACACTCTAGGAGGGGGGGCAGGACCTTGACCTCCACCTCCTCCTAGAGGGGCTCCTCCCCCTCCTCCTCCGATAAACCCTCCACCTCCTCCTATAAACCCTCCACCTCCTCCTCCGGTGGCTGCCATCATTATTTGTGGAAAGTTGTAAAGGGGGTTTCGTAAAATTAAAAGTGAATCTTTATTTTCTTCGCGAAGAGGAAAATCCGACGAGGAAAGATAAGGAACGTGAGGGCTCGGTTCCTCGGATTTGCAAGAGATGAAATCAGGAGAACCGACGGGTGTGGAAACCGAATGTGTAACACACTCTTCAGAATTTGGTGAGGTCGGGAAACTTAACTGAAGGAAAGATGGTATGTCAACTGCCGACGAACTTTCAAGAGGGCCCTTTCCTTTGTGTACTAAGGGGATTGTCGGATGAATCTCACTCCTAACTTCGGAGTAGTTTGGCATTAAAAATTTAGTATCAAAGAGAGGACTGAGTGAAGTTGAGGGTTCATAAGAACTCTCAGTCTTCAATTGTGGGGTTTTAAGTTTGTACACTACAGCGGTTGGCTTAAGAGAGCCTTTCGCCTTTAGAATCTTCTCGGGATCGGTAACGGGCGTAATCTGCTTACCATTCGGGTTTTGTCTGGTATTCCTTCGACTGGATGTCAGTTTATTATTTGTGGAGTCGCCAAGTGAAAGATTAGGAAGCCTTAAAAGGTGTGTACTCTTTGTTCACTATCAAAGGGTAACACTTTCAATGAAAAACAAATGTCGTTTTCCCAGGGGAAAAGATTTCGTGTCTTCGGTCCCCGACAATGGTGCCAGAAATATGTTGTTCCAGAGTCTGTACTTAAGGCTTAGAAGTACAGTGTCTAGGCATCCGAAAGTGTGTAAAGGGTGGAGAAGAGAGAAATGTCAACCTTCAGAAAAGGAAACTAGGGAAGATTTATACGTTGGCGTTGTCTAGCTTCCAACTGTTCCTGGATGGTTATATCATGTTCAATTGTTGCCCATGAATGTTCGAGTTCAACCCAGGTAGTAGTTGTTTTAAGAATAGTGTCGAAAAGGTTTAAGGCAATGTGTGTTTGATTTGATAATCTGGGTTCAGTATTAGGCTGTGTTGGTACAGGGACAATCATGGAGGAACAGTAAAATAAGAAAAACTTCAGAGAGAAATTAAGTGTTCTCTCAATTTGGTCGTATAAAAGAGAATTTACGGTTTCGGAAATAAAACGGGGTGCAAATCAAAGGCTCTTTCCCGTAACTGAGTTATATCTTAATAAAATGTATGAGGTGGGAGAAAAACATTTAGCTGTCTATGATGTAAGGCTCCTATCAAGGGAGAATCTCACGTATAAACAGGAGAGGAAAATTGTAAGGAAATAACCCGATGTAGCATAAAATATATATAGAATTCTGAAAGTGTTGACTGGTCTTACACTTGCTGATAGTCAGTATAGAGGAAAAATAGTAAACAATTACAGAAAACCAAAATTCATTCGCTATAGTAGTGGTCGTACTAAATTATAACGAAGCATTCATCAGTTATGAATATGAAATGAAATGAAATATGAGATACAAGAAAACAAACTCATAACACAGTCGTGACGGAATTGAGAATCTTCATATTTTCTTTGTATTAACTCTCAAAATGTAAAACTCTGTTACAATCGACTCAAAAAGGTCCAGCCTGTTTCTTTTCTTTCTGTGGTGTATTTATACAATTTTACAAATAAGATAGAATCTCAATCGTTACAAAATTTCGGTTATGATAGAGAGGAGAGCAATCGCTCCATCTCTTCTTCTCTATATTCACTTGGTGCCAGACGTTTGTCCTCGTGCGTGCTTGGTACAGGTGACACATCTTTCAACCAGCTCAGATATCAGCCTCGACGGTTCTGCTTGACAGTTGGCTTCAAAAAAGTAACATTCTCGGGCTAACTGCAGCAGCCTGTCTTCCGTCTGTCCGTCTATGATGTCGATAGCGCATAATTGCGCGCTTGGTTTAATCATACATTTGTCTATTTGGACTATGTCCACCATAGTCACTTGGGAGATCTCGGTCGAAACTCTTTCCTCTTTTTCCTTTAGATAAAGCGAGATTCTTTCCATATTCATTTACATCAACACCTCGGCATTACCTCCATGATCAATGCCTAGCATATCGCCATCTATAGAACTAAAGGCCTCTTCTAAGGAATTCGTTACCCTTTTGGCTTGCAGCTTGCCTTCCACGATGTTGTGCTCCGATTCTTTTAATAGAATGTTTCCTCTGGTTTGCTCCGAAATGGTGAACCTGGGAGTACTTCCTGAACCCCTGTTGTTTGTGGCTATCATAGCCTCTTGGAAGGCGACCCATGCTGCTCCAGCTTCCCTTTCTCTGGCAGATAAGTGCTCCAAAACTTGATTAACCAGCAAGCAATTCTCCTGAATCTCCCCTACCTTGCCGAGTAAATTTCATAGGGCCGCAGAGACTCTGCCCCGAATCTCCATCGCCTGGGACTGAAACATCTCGATATCTATCACTTTTCTTTCAGCGATTTCCACCCTAGCCTTCAGCTGTTGGATCAAATATCTTGCTGGCTCGCTTGCATCTGACCATCTCGGACCACCAGTTATGCTTGCTCGATCTTAGTCTTGAGTAGCTCTATCTCATTTTTATCGGCCAACCTGGCCTGCTCTATTCCTACGCTCGCCTAGTCTTTGGCAGTTTCTGTTGTTGTGGCTAGTCTGGCTTCAAGGGTCTTGATGAGGCAATTTTTTCGTTTAAGCTGGCTTTTCAAAAGCCCGACTGAGAATTGGTTCGCCGAGGCATATGCTCCTAATGTCCCTGCTATTTCAGTCGTGAATTGTTCATTCTTCTTGTCCTTCCCATCAGTTATGACTTTGTATTTCTTTGCTATTGACTCTCCTTCCTGATAGAATTCCCTCTTTACCACTGCCTTTCTCTTCTTATCGAAGAAAAAATCATTTGGAGGAAGTTCTTCTACCCTTATAGGCCTCAGCTCTTCATTGAAGATCCATCCTGCATCAATATTTCCCTGAGTCGACTGCAAGGGGGTAACTGATGTGATAGGTTCTCCGATCTGCTTCGCTGATTTTCCCGGAGTAGTAACCGAACTCTGCTTCTTCAGTGGGTCGGGAGTCTTTATCTCTGCTTTCGGACTCTTAGTTTTCTCTCCCTCGTCCTGGTGTTTTTCTTGATCGGGAGTCGCATCCTTACAGCCTTTGGCATCTCTCTGTTTCACCTCCGACGTACTCGGACTCTCACCCCACAACACTGCGAGAAGACAACTGTGTCGATGTTCCTGCAACTTCAGAACATTGGCTCTTTCTTCGAGTGCCAAGGTTTGTATCCAAGCTAGAATCTCGGCATAGGACCTTGTGCCTCGGAAAATTTCATCCGAGGGTGAATTCTCGTGCTCAAATCTCTTGAGCCCGCAACTAGCCAGATGATTGCTCACGACCCTTTGTGGATCGTGCTTCTTGTATTCAATGAGGACCAAATTTAGGTCTTCTAGGGTTGTTTCCTCAGAGTTGGCATGCCCGAAATCTAATAAAGAATAAGAATTTAAATGAACCAGAAAAGGTGGACATACCTTCTTTGAGAATCCCTTAAGCTCTTTGCTTATGCCACCGATTATTGTTTGCCTAGCAACCTCACGACAAGCCAACTTGTCGGGAATGAACAATGGTAATGCATGCGGGGGAACCGAAGCCCTGAAAACTCTGAGGTATGAAAAATCTGCTTCTACATACCAGTCTACTATGCTGCTCAGATTTTTCACTATACTCTCTGATATCCTAGGTGGTGGGTGGCCGAAAATAGAGACATGCAGGGGCACCATCACCTAGTTGAAAATTTCATACACGAAATTTGCCGCTTTGTTTTCCCACAATTTCGCCTGATAAACGTGGATAGGCTCATCTTCTTCTAGGGTCCAACTCCAACTCATTAAGAGAAATGGTGTTAAAAAACACACGCCGTCCATAATGTATGCAGACATGAAAAATGAAGACGCATTTCTGCCCTCTTTCTGTGCCCGATACTCTGTGACCCGACTGGTCAAGCTATCGGACATCATTTTCGCCCAGTCGAAGGAACCGCCTTTGGCGACCCGAAACATTAGAGGCACCCACGGAATAAAAAAAATGTGAGGTGTCCTCTCTCCCGTATAACCTACATGTCATCATGGAAACATACTTGTATTGTGGTTCTAAGGAAGCTATTGAAATGTTGTGGCTATCAGCTCTGAACTTCGCGGTGTTCGAAACCCAATCCCTTATTAAACTGGACATGGTTTTATCATACTGTACACATTCCTTCTGCTTGAACTCATCTAAGAATTTGGCGCCATATGAATAGTCGGACGTTGTATGTAGCTTATACATGGCTTGTAGATGTTCAGGCCTGAAAGTCCCGATGGTGACTTTTTGCTCGTTCATGATGGTTATGGTTGGTATGTCCACATGGTCTAATGCCCATCAGACCATGTCATAATATGGAAGCAATCGTGACCTAGATGCTACTTTGTGCATTCCAGATTGGATGACTATCTTGTACTTGGTGGTTATATCATCTTTTTTGTTGTCGCTGGAGTCATCGGAATAATCAACCAATTCGGCCTGCAGAACATCTTAAATGAACGACCAATTCGAGACCGAGTTGATACTTCGAGGTGAAGTATCAGTGACATTGTATGAGCCTTGTCCCGAAACCTCAACACTGGATTTGGATTCTTTTCGCGGAGCCATGGGTAGAGATTGTGCTTTAGCTCTTATGCGATAGAAATATGTATACATACAGAAGTCATCTTGCTCAGAGATAATGTGCTCTGCGTAATGTAGAAATGAATTTGTTAAAATGCATAACAACTCTTATATATATTCAAAAAATTGGTACCTTTCAGAACAGGTCTGTCAAATCGTGTTTAGAAATAAATTTAGCCATAAAAATCCCATCTTTATTCATCGATTTTCCCTATTTCCTCATTAATGTCATAAATTTTGGCGGTTTAAAATGTCAGTTGGCGTATGGAAAGAATAAGGCTACCTCGTAAATCGTGCAAGCATCGAAACACGGGATATGTATTGATTTAGCTTAATTAATCCGGTTTTACCAACGTTAATTAATCTTTTGCCACTCGTTGTATCGAGAAGTTTGCTTTAACCTTTTGAACCTCTAACCCCCGAAAATGCGATGATTGATTTTGATTAATAAAAACGTAATTATGATTAGGAGCTTAATTAATTTCGTAATTATTTAGATTCGTTGTATCGCGACTCGGAGCTTCGAAGGTAAGTTTCCGGGAAGTTTGCATGCCGAGCTGTGAAACCGCGAGATCACGATAATACGGCTTAATTAAAAGGGGAAGATAAACTCAGATTAAGTGATTGATTAATTACATTTATATCATTATCGTGATTTCGCGAGTCGGGGTTTAGACGGTGTAACTTTTGAAAAAGAAAACGTCGAGTGGTGAATTGCCGACAGAACTTTTACCATGGTTTAGCTTTTACTTTTAACCGTGACACGGGTTACTCAAATAAGGACCTCGTGTTCTCGGCTATCGGGGCTACGACAATAAACTTTATGATTTGGTGAATGTCGAGGTGCAAAAACCCGATGACGTTTAATCATGGTTTAGGAAAACTTTACTCATGTTGTTGTCCTAAGTGAAAAATTAAAACGATTTCGTCGTTTTGTAGCTCGGGGCGTGTGAACTACATGACTTATAGTATCTGACCTACGAGATCCCGAGGTAGAACAAAAGAGGAAACATTTTTACGAAAGGTAGGACCCGCCTCGAGAGTACAATAATCATCGTTGTTTGCGTTGATAAAGCTTCAGAGATTTTGAAACCACAGACGGAAAATACGAAAACCATCTTTCGATTTCGAGCATTAAAAAAATGAAATTTGTGACGCGCTGGAAAAACAAAGGCGGCTCCAACACTAGGGATCAAAATAGGGTATTACACCTCCATGGAACATCAAGAATACATTAACTGAGTCTTTCTCCATGAAAGTCATCACACCAAGATCAAGACTCATTATGCTAGGACCTCCATGATATTTCTCTAGCCCCTATTCATCCCACAAGATAAATGTTCCAAAATCATGCACGATGTTATCTCCCTCTCCATATCTTCTACTAGGGTATAAATCCTATCCATACAACAAGAGCTATAACAACCATCATTATCTCCAATGTCATATTATTCTCTAGGGTTTACTTAAATAGCACAAACACTAACCTCACATAAGAGAAAACTATAGCATAACACAAGAGAAATCTCTCCAAGGATAACCAACACATCTCTCTCTCTCTCTCTCTCTCTCTCTCTCTCTCTCTCTCTCTCTCTCTCCTTGTCCTCTCTTACGGTTTCCTCATGAACCCTAGTGTCTTGGTCCCTACCACACTTCTCCAAGATAATACAAAGAATAGAGTACAATAAATGGTTAATAATATGACAAATATTTTCCCTCCATTTATCTATATAGTGGATGAGGGAGGCTAATAAAACAAGGACTTGTGTCCATACAAGTAACCATCATGGAAACCCCACATAGAGTGCCCTATAATAAAATAATATACAAGTGTGATACTAAAGTATACCTATGGAGGTAATATGGGGTACCCAATGGGAATTTGGTTATGTATATTCAATGTAAGGTGGACTAGGTCCACTATGTTATTAAATAAGACCCATTATGGTAGTTAGATATAATAAATAGGCTTTCTAGAAGATTCCTTCTTTAGAATGTTCCTAGAAGATAGAGAATGTTATATAAATAATTGTAAGCAAAGTATTGGGGAATGGTTAAGTATATTTGTAGATCTATTCAGGTACTTAACATTTGGTATCATAGAACTTTTTTGGCTAAAGAAGGGAAGAAAATTTTGGTTCATTTTGCATATTTTTTGAAAGGAAAAAATGGGGGCGACGCACTTCAAACTCAGTTCTGAAACTTTTTGCTCATAATTTGTAGAAAATAATTGCATATTTGAATTCCTCTCAAAAAATACCCAGTTTCAAAAAAATAAAATCTGTCAAAATGGAGTCTGGGAGGTGAAGTTGTCAACGTTTTAAATTCGACAAATTTTCAGGGTTTTTTCGGAAAAAGCCGCGCAATTCGCACTGTAAGTTATAGTTCTATATTTGGGTTTTTCATAACAAGATGTATTGTATAGGAAATTTTGATGGCCCTGGTATTGAAGAAGTCATAAAAAAGAGGGATATCCTTGGATAGAATCAATGGGTACAATTGATAGTAATGTGCAAAAGAAGTTCTTGATATTATGGTACAAGAAAAATAAAATCACATTACATGATGTGTCTCTTAGTAAGACAGAAGGGCCCACAACGAAAAGAAAATAATTTACTACAGAGTCTACAAAAGGAGATGAAGAAAAACCACATGAAGGACACAATAAAGAAGCCAAGGAGGTCATTGACTCAAAGGCACAATGTGTTGTTGATTTGAAGAAAAACGAACAAATTCCTACAGTTGTTGTATATCATCATCCACATCATATAGATAAAAAAAAATCATCAAGGAAAGGGTGTGAGCATCAACACACTTATGCACCAATATGGAACCAAAAAAGAAACCAGTGAAAAGGCACATGGAGGACTACCAACACTACAACAAGACATCAGGTTATAGAACCAATCCCATGGAAACACCGATAGGATACAGATCAAGATCATAATGGAAAACAAACAATTGTACATCATGTTGGGCTTCTATTAGGATGGATGGATGGTCTTACTTGGTACTAGTTGGCTACATTGCTTAGTCGGTCATATTGTATGGTTTCCTCACGTGTTTAGAGAATGAAACATGTGAAGGGGGAATATCAGCTTACACAACTCAGCACCAACTGAGAAGAGGATTCAATCCTCAACAGATACCAATCTGTCAGTAGGTACACGACATGTCAATAGTGCAGCACATGTATGTACGTGCCCTACCAATAGTGCAGCCCGCGTATGTACGCGGTCTGGCTCACAATAGCCTTTGTGTGCCTCCTTAAGAACTAGAGTTTTCTCTCTCCATAAAACTCAGATCTTCTGCATCCTCTGTCACATCCACTTTTTCCCTTCACTATCCAATTTGTACCATAACCAATCACAACACATCTATGTTCTCCAACAACTTACTCATGCTCCTCAACCATACAATATGAATGTTACTCAATCTTGTATAAGTAACCAGTATACTATGGAAACCATATCAGTATTGAAACATAAGAGTGTTTCTCACTCAGTCAATCAACCAATATAAAAATATCACAACTTCCATACCAAGAATGCCTTAAGCATTCACCATACCATAAGCAAGAGTATCCATCAAAACAATCATGTAACCATACCAAAACTTCTATGGCACATCTGAGCCCATAGAATGAAGATATGGAACTTGCTTCAACCTTCAGGAACCTTGCACCAGCTCACACTCAAGTATCCATGCCTTTATTCAATTGTACACGCTATGATCTCCTTTATCCCACGTGTGTACGCATCCTACCTCATTGTGGCCCGCGTATGTACGTGCTCTAGCTCACTACAGCCCGCGTGCTCCTTCAAAAACTAGGGTTTCTGAACTTCTAAAACTTTCATCGTCAAGATCTCAGACATTCGGAAACTTTGATGCATCCATGAGAACTTGCAATCACTCTCTTACTCAGAATAGATATTCAATATAAGCTCAAGAGAGATGTCTTTACAAGAGGCCCTTGCCTCTTATTTATACTCTCCAAGTAGCTTCCTTAGAAGCATCCACTAGGCCACTTTGTCCACATATCTACTTTATCCACATAACCATTTGTCCACATAGCCACCTTTATCCAACTTTTTACACTTAACCACTTTGTTCACATGGCCACTTATCCACTTAACCTACTTTCCTTATTTTAAGGCTAACCCACTTCTAATCACTTTCCATAATTAGAAAGTTCTCCATTAACTTTATTATTTAAATAATCTTCTTTGACTTCATCACTTCACTTTATTATTTAAATAACTTCTTCTTTGTAAACACTTTGACTTCTTTGACCTTTTGAGGCATCTAGCCAACATATGAGGGTCCTCCAACTTCATAAGGCCATAACTCTCAAACCGTGAGGAGTTATGTGATGTTCCACATACCACCGGAAATGGCATGACAAGCACTATCCGTCTAGGATGGTTTCACTAAAAAATTCATTGATATTCATCTCATTATTACACAATTAAGCATGGGTTTTCTAACCATACTTCTAGGATAACTCAACCGCAAAGCTACTTCCCGTGAGAGATTTCACCATAAGGGGACCACTTTGGATTTCATCCATTTGTACTTCCTATCAACCATGACAAGACAATAATGAGTCATCTTTACATAAATCCAACCAAAATAACCCATGACAATACATCACTATGACATTGTCCCTTTGTCATTGATTTTATGCATGACCACATGATCCAACAATCAATACATTAAATCATCCATCCATCTATGCATCATATATCAATGACAACACATCGATCCATATTCATCTATGGATGAATTCATTTATCAATGACTTCACTTGACATCCATTCATTTACAACAATGACAATGCATACTTCATCAATATACTATGACAAGACATTGTTCCTTTGACATCAATGACAACATGATCCAACATGCAGCACACATATGTACACGAGTTGTCTTCTTGCAGCATGTGTATGTACATGACCTATCCTCTTTCAGCCTGCATACAACCTCAAAAAAATAGGGTTTCCATTTTTCTGGAACTCTGAAACTTTCGACTCTTCATACCTTCATTGCCTCTATCACATCAACATGTAACTTGTCACTATATCCAACCATCAACCATATGCAGATCTATACCATGTCATCAATGAAGCATCTCCAAAAACCTATGCATGTCCCTCATGCATACATCATCATACAACATAGATATCCCTCAACCATATCAAAATTGTACCATACATAAGAGTGTTTCTCCCTTAGACAACCAACCAGCATATACCATATCCATCTACAAGACTAGCCATATCAAGAATGCCTCAAGAATTCACCATATCATAAGAAAATATAAGCATAAAAAAACATACAACCATACCAGAACTTTTGTAGTTGACCTGATCCTATAGAATGATGACCTAGGAACTTGTTGTCAGACTCTAGAGACCTAGCACCAACATCTACTCAAATTTTCAAGACAATTTTAGATGTATGTGACCTTCCCTTCAACATCCCGCATATATACATTCTTTCCTCCACTACAGCCCACGTATGTACATGACCTTACAATCCTGCAATTCGCGTATACCTCAGAAACTAGGGTTTTTTTGAAACTCCAAGATTTTCTCTGTCAACCCCCCTTTTCTACCTCTGACTTGTGTAACTTCAAATGCATCAATGAGTACCTGCAATAAACCTTTCACAAAATAATAGATATTCAATGTGCTCAAAATTCATTTGCATAAGAGACCCTTGCTCTCTTATTTATACTCTCCAAGTAGCTTCCTCTAGGGGTTATCTTCTAACTGTTTTACCCAACTTACTTCTTTTAGGTCTAACCCATTTCTAACTACTTTGTCCACTTACAACTGCTTTATCCACAAATAGTAAATTCACCACTTCTAGTTGCAACTAATTTTTTTTTAATTTTTTTTTTTTCGCAACAACTTAACTCTTGATTAACTCCTAGTTACAACCACTTTGACTAGTAAACTTCTTCCAGGAGCTTATAGAATAATTTTACTTATTTGACCTTCTAGGGGCTTCTAGATAAATTGTGAGGGTTCTCCAACTTTACTAAGCCATATACCCTCAACCCTGAGGAAGTACGTGACGTACCAGATATCACCGGAAACGGCAGGACATGTACTAACCATTTAGAATAGTCTTGTAAAAATTTCAATACAATTAATGTATTTCCTACAATTCTCCTGATCTAACAATTATATGCCATTGCTAAATACAGAATCACTTCTGCTATTATTCTTGTGGAAATTAAACCACGATCACAAAGTGAAATATCAAGAACACATAACACAAAAGTTTTTTCGGGAAAGCGTAAAGCTAAAAACCCCACTATCATATATTATGTATATCATGGATCATGAAACAATATCATACAAAACTCTAATCCAAGAGCTCTCAGTACAATACAATCGTCTCACACTGTCATACAAAAATTCAGCAAATACATGTGTCAATTCTCTGTTTCCAGACAGCCTGCCTCCTCTACACAATCCCTGCAATTAGAATTCTCACAATGAATTTGAATTACCTAGTTTTCACATGCTCATGAGCATATCCACTGTATGTGTGATTGCATGAGTGCACTTCACTCAAATCACAACTAATAGACAAATTGTCCCTTTCACCTATTATCTCAACTAGGTCTCCACTAGATCTGACATGCATGTAGTTAACCATGGTGAATCTTCAGTTGCATGTGAGTTCACTGATTTGAATTAATTAATAATTAATTCACTAGACTCTCACTAGTGTAAGTTCAGTTACAACTAGTACCACTGATCTTAACTCACTTAACTACACTTATAACTCTGTTACAACTTCAAGTCACCTCCATGTCTTACCAGTCAACCTTTGAACTCGAATTTCCCATAGTTAACTGATTTTCCATTTCAGTTAATTATTTCAAGTAATTATGAGATAATAGATTAATATTTATTGTCCAAATTATTTAAGGGAAAAGTAAATTAGACACATGTTTCTTGTTGACTTTTCAACACTCCCTCTCAACAAGAAAGGGATTATCCTTCACCCCAATCCTATCTCTATGATATTTGAATTTTCTCCTGGTGAGCATCTTCGTTAGAATGTTTTCATCTTGATCTTTCGTAGGAATGTATTGAAGCAACATGATCTTTCGCTGCACACAATCTCTGAGAGGATGATACCGGATATCTATATGCTTAGATCTGTCATGAAACACGGGATTAATCGAGAGTTTAATGCAACTCTGATTATCACAATAAATCATTGTCAGACCTAAATGAGAACCAAACAAACCAACCAAGATCTTTCTCATCCAGATAGCCTCACATCCAGCTTGACTCACTACCATGTATTTCGCTTCCGCTGAACTAAGTGCCACGAATCTTTGTTCCCTGTTGTACCAAGAAATAGTTGTAGATCTGATACTAAAGATCCCCCCTGATGTGCTCTTTCTTTCCGTTGGGATGCTCGCCCAATCTTCATCCGTGAAGCCATGAAAATTCACCTCATTCATCTGTCTATACCATAATACATACTCAGATGTGCCCTTCAGATATCTCAAGACATGCTTACCTGCCTTCCAAAAGAGTTTGGTAGGCTTAACCATCGCTTGACTTAGTTGGTTAACCGCATAGCAAATGTCTAGTCTCGTATTCACTAAATACATTAGCAAACCTACTAACTATCAATAGACAGTAGAATCCACTACCTCTCCAGAAGTAGCATCCTCTTTCCTCCAGTTTCCTGGAAGAGGAGTATCCATGGGTTTGTAGCCTTCCATGTGAAACTTACCTAGTATCTCCCTTGCATACTTTCCTTGAGACACAAAAAGTTCACCATCTCGCTGCCATATTTCCAATCCAAGGAAATAATGAAGAAGGCCCAAATCCTCATCTCGAACTCCTTTGCAAGGTCGTCCTTGCATGAGTGTATCAGCTACTTATCACCAGTTAGTATTAAATCATCAACATAAAGAACAATGATTAAAATCTTACCCTCCACCACAATTTGGTATAGGTTTGCATCCGCTTCACTTTTGGTGAATCCCAATCCGGTGAAATCGTTGTCTATCTGAGTGTACCAAGCATGGGGTGTTTGCTTCAGCCTATACATTGCTCTCTTGAGTCTGCACACATGCGACTCCCTGTCAAAGGTCTCAAAACCTTATGGTTGTTCAATGTACACTTCTTCCTCAATGATCCCATTGAGAAACGTAGTTTTTACATCCATTTGATGAATGCGCCAGCCCATCTGCGCTGAGAGTGCAAGGATGGATCTTATGGAAGAGTACCTTACGACATGTGCAAAGGTCTCATCATAATCTATCCCCTCAATTTGTGAGAAGCCTCGGGCCACAAACCTAGCCTTGTATTTCTCCACACTCCCATCAGCAGCTTTCTTTACCTTGTAGATCCATCTCGAACCTACCACTGATTTGTCGACCGGTCTTGGGACAATTTCCCATGCACTGTTTTGACAATGGAGTCATACTCCTCTACCATAGAATCAACCCAAATGGGATCCAGCACTGCTTCCTAAAAGGAAGATGGTTCAATCACAATATATTTTCTCATGAGAGCTATGTATCTAGCAAATCGATCAGGAGACTGTCTCTGTCTACGTTGTGAAGTAGAGGTCCTACATTCTGTGCAGCATCTAGTCTCAATCTGTCAGCTTCCGTGGTGCACTTTCTTCCATTTTTGATGGATGGCTCTTCTTGAGTGGTTTCCTCCACTCCATGAACCTCCTCATGTGGTTGATCCACGTCTTGAGACTCATCTTTGGGAACCAGCAGTTCCTCTTCTGCATGCAAGTCTATCTCCCTCTCAAGCGACAACTATATGGCTTTCCCATCATCGAATTTTATATCACGTCGCATAACAGTCATCTTATTGTTAAGAAAATACACACGATAATTATGGGGTGTTTCTGTGTACCCCACAAATATCTGAACTTTAGCAGTCGGTTCCAGCTTCTTCCTGGAGTCCTTGGTCACATGCACATAAACAAATGAGCCAAAAATTTTAAAATGAGAAACATCAGGTTTCTTACCAATGAAAGTTTCTTCAGGTGTACTCATGCCAAGTATTCTATGAGGACAACGGTTTTGCACATAAACCGCAGTATTGCATGCTTTTGCCCACAAATGCATTGGTAGGCCCCGATCATGCAACATTGCTCGTGCTGCACCCACGATCGTTTTGTTCTTTCTTTTCGCAACCCCATTTTACTGTGGGTTATGAGGCGCTATGAGTTCTCTTCGAATTCCTTCTCTGCTGCAAAGGTCTTTGAATTCGTTAGAGATGTATTCTCCACCATTATCGCTCCTTAGAGATTTCACTTGCTTCCCTGACTCTTTCTCCACCAATGCTTTAAACTCACAGAACTTTGAGAATGTTTGATCCTTCGTCTGTGATGCAAACCCCCCCTGCCCTCATACCAGGATCTGTGCAGGATCGATCTCCACAACTGTGCTAAGCTGGAATAGCTCAGTGGATTCTCGTTGGAACCCAAACGATCCACAGGTCCTTCGAAAACCCCACCTGTGCGAACAAGCACAAGGTGCGAGCTTCACCTCCTCCAAGCGACCACATCGCTATGACCTCGAGCCAAGCCAAATAGGCACCTTTCGCATTTCGTGACTTCGGGGTTTTCAACGCAAAGTGCCCCGTGTAACACACCCACTACAGGAATTAATGAATTTCGGATTTTTCCTTCTTTTCCCCGAGGAACAGAATCCCTGAGTTCCTATGGGGCCTGATGCAGACCCTACCATCCCTTATCCTTACCCATGTGGTCGTTGGCTATGACCATCGGCCTTACCGGAGAGGTGCTTCCGGCTTTCACGATTCGGGAGATCACGATGCATGTGTTTCCCTGCTCTCTTGTCTCTCGAAGTGCCGAAATCCGAAAGGAACCAACAGTTTGTCACATCTAACAATGCCTCAGATTTAAAGCCTGGCATCCCACCTTTCGGAGTTTCGTGTACCGGGTTTTCGCGGTAGAAGAGGACGAGGGGTTCATACCCTTCGGTTTTCCAAGTGCCGAAACACCGAAAACTAAATCTACATGCGCTAAGCCATATTGGGATTTCACAAGTCGGGAATTCGGGACTGGCGTGTACCAGGGACTTGCTTCTAGATATCCCGGGTGCCGAAATACCGAGACATCAAGACTTATCCACGCTATTATTATTTTTGGGTTTCGCAAGTCAGGACTTCACGAATGGCGAGTACAAGGGAACTGACCCTTGGGTTTCCCGTGTGCCGAAACACCGAAACATCCAAACTCTAGACACGCTATGCCATTTCGGGGTTTCGCAAGTCTGGATTTCGGGACTAACGAGTACGAGAGACTTGCCTTTAGATATCCCGGGAGCTAAAGCACCAAAACACCATATCTCATCCGCGCTATTATCATTTCGGGGTCTCGCAAGTCGGGATTTTGGGACTGGCGATTACAAGAGAACTTACCCTTAGGTATCCCGGGTGCCGAAACACCGAAACATCAAGACTCTAATCACGCTACACTATTCCAGGGTTTCGCAAGTCAGGATTTTGGGACTGGCGAGTACAAGGGACTTGCCTTTAGATATCCCGACTTGCGAAACCCCGGAATAGTGTAGCGTGATTAGAGTCTTGATGTTTCGGTGTTTCGGCACCCGAGATACCTAAGGGTAAGTTCTCTTGTAATCGCCAGTCCCGAAATCCCGACTTGCAAGACCCCGAAATGATAATAGCGCGGATGAGATATGGTATTTCGGTGTTTCGGCTCCCAGGATATCTAAAGGCAAGTCTCTCGTACTCGCCAGTCCCGAAATCCCGACTTGCGAAACCTTGAAATGGCATAGCATGTCTAGAGTTTGGATGTTTCGGTGTTTCGGCACCCAGGAAACCCAAGGGTCAGTTCCCTTGTACTCGCCAGTCGCGAAGTCCCGACTTGTGAAACCCCGAAATAATAATATCATGGATAAGTATTGATGTCTCGGTATTTCCACACCCGGGATATCTAGAAGCAAGTCCCTAGTACACGCCAGTCCCAAATTCCCGACTTTTGAAATCCCAATATGGCTTAGCGCATGTAGATTTGGTTTTCAGTGTTTCGGCACCCGGAAAACCAAACGGTATGAACCCCTCGTCCTATTCTACTGCGAAAACCTAGTACACGAAACTCCGAAAGGTGGGATGTCAGGATTTAAATCCGAGGCATTGTTAGATGTGACAAATTGTTGGTTCCTTTCGGATTTTGGCACTTCGAGAGACAAGAGAGCGGGGGAACACATGCATTGCGATCTCCCGAATCGCGAAAGTCAGAAGAACCTCTCCGGTAAGGCCAGTGGTCATAGCCAACGACCACATGGGTAAGGATAAGGGATGGTAGGGTTTGCATCAGGCCCCATAGGAACTCGGGGATTCTGTTCCTCGGGGAAAAGAAGGAAAAAGTCAAAATTCATTAATTCTCGCAGTGGGTGTGTTACAAATTGGTATCACAGCATGGTTACAACACTTGGCCTACTTGGGCTCATGAACAGGTTGCGCAGAGACTCCATTCAGAGTACTCCTAGAAGGAGTAACCCTCTATATTAACCCCCTTAATCACAAGTCGAGGTTAAGAATGAAAACTCCTATTGTGTGTGTGCCTGTGAAAAATATGGATTATGTATTGGTTATGAATGAATATGACTATTGACTAACAATAAGCATTTTTATTTGTACACAAGCAGACGATCAACCGTGGGAAATTACAGACATATAGAATGGTGACTCACCATGAAGTGCGGGAGGGCTCCCACAATAGAGACGAAGAGTCTGACGAAAGGAGGGTGGTAGAGACCCCTCCAGATCTAGCTGAGACTGTGAGGAGCCTCATGGTCGAATTACAGAGCTGCAAGGCTGACAACGAGAGGATGATAAAAGAGCAAGAGAAGCAAACGGAAATTAATGCAATTTTACTGTAGAGCTTATCTGACATACAAATACAATTGCAACATGAACCTGAGATACAAAAATGTGGTCATGTCAGTGGCCACACTGAGAGGAGCACCTTGAGAAAGGTCCACCCCAGAGATAAAGGACAAGTGTCAGACGATTCTTCTGGAAAGGAAGCTACCGACTCGGAGGGATATTCTAGCGGTAGAACTGGTTCTCATTCTTGAAGAAAACAAAAGAAGCGAAATATTTCCAAGAGTCATCATGTCGAAGAGTTCAAGAAGGTTAAACAACCCTCTTTTGATGGTGAAATAAAGAAGGGAGAGGAAGCAGAGCCTTGGTTGCTTGAACTAAAGAAGTATTTCAGAGTCCATGACTTCTCAGAAAACTTGAAGGCCCGAGTAGCCACCTTCAACTTGAATGGAAAGGCTTCCATTTGGTGGGAAGACCTTAAGAATGTAAAAGGGATTCATGAAGAAGACATGTCTTGGGAACGGTTTGAGAAATACTTTGATGAAAATACTAAATAATTCTATGAACTCAAGCTAGGAAAACTCACCATAGAGGAATATGTCCACAGATTCCTCGAGTTGCTGAGGTATGTACCCTACATAAAAGCGGAAAAGGAAAAGGTGCAACGATTCATCGGTGGACTACCTAAGGACTATCAGAACAGGATTGAATTTGACGAACCAAAGACCCTAGAAGATACTATCCAAAAGGCAAGATATTGTTATGAACAACTTGGGCATCGGACAGGGCCTCGCGAAGGCTGGAAGTAGAAGAATAGTTTGGAATTCCAGAAAAAGGGGTTTAAATCCCCAAGATTTAAGGACTATAAAAAGAACTCAAGGATGAGCTTCCCAGCCTGAAGTGTACACCAGCAGAACTTTCCCTCCTTGAGAGGAAATAAACTCTCTAGATCTGCCCCAGTAAAGACTGATAACCCAAAGAGAGAACCTTTGAAATGTTGGGGTTGTGGAGAAGAACATCTACTGAGGGACTGCATGCACCGTCAATAGAACAATCGGAGAATTTACAATGTTCAAGAAGCTACCACTGTCAATGACGTGGCCAGGAGCGTGCCGCAAATTTATGCAGCCTTGGATAATAACCAAGTTGACCACCAAGCTTCAGTGGTGGAAATCAAAGGTATGATCATCAACCATATAGTGTCTATCATGATTGACCCTGGTTCAAATTTGAGTTATATAGCCCCTAAGGCTGTTGATAAATGTAAACTGCAGCCACGTAAAAATGTCGAGCCATGGTTGGTACAGTTAGCCACTAGCACCAAAAGAAGGGTAGCGGAGGTCATACCAGCCTGCCAATTCATTATGGGTGAATTCCCCACCCAAGCAACCCTTAACATATTACCCTTGGGATCGTATGATCTGTTGATTGGTATGGACTGGCTAGCCACCCATAAATCCAAACTGGACTATTACCATAAAACCTTGGAATGTGTAAGTGAATAAGGAAGGATAATAACCCTTCAAGGGATCCAAAAACCTGTCTCGGTGAGACAAATATCAGCTCTTCAAATGAGAAAGTATTGCAGAAAAGGATGTACACTATATGCAATACAGGTGTTGAAAACAATTGAAGGTGACAAACCAAGCCTCGAAGACCACCCCACACTGAGAGAATATAGAGATGTGTTTCCGGAAGAGGTACCGTGTCTACCTCTGAGAAGGGACATTGACTTCTCAATAGAACTTGCACTAGGAGCGGTGCTAGTTTCTAGGACACCCTACAGGATGAGCACACCTGAGCTAGTTGAGCTTAAATTACAACTGAAAGAAATGATGGATAGAGGCTATATCCGGCTGCACCAGTCATGTTTGTGAAAAAGAAATACGGTACCCTCCGACTGTGCATAGATTATAGACAACTCTATAAGGTAACCATAAAGAACAAGTACCCCTTACCCAGGATCGATGACTTGTTCGATCAAGTGGGAGGTGCCTCTATCTTCTCGAAGATTGACCTGAGATATGGGTACCATCAAGTCTGAATCAAGGGCGAAGACATCCACAAAATTGCCTTCAGGACGAGATATGGTCACTACGAGTTTGTGGTAGTACCATTCGGATTGACCAATGCCCCTGCCACTTTTATGTGTTTGATGAACAATGTGCTCAACAAATTCCTAGACAAATTTGTGTTGGTTTTTATTGACGACATATTAATTTACTCCAAGAATATAGAGGAACATGAGGAACACCTTAGGCTTGTGCTTCAAATGCTAAGAGAACATCATCTCTATGCCAAATTTAGCAAGTGTGACTTTTTCCAGAAGCAAATACATTACTTAGGCCATGTCCTATATAAAGAAGGGGTAGCAGTAGACCCTAATAAGATCAGGTCTATCATGGAATGGCCTACCCCAAAGGACGTTTTGGATATTAGATCCTTTATAGGCTTGGCAGGATACTATAGGAGATTTATAAAAGGATTCTCCAGGATTGGATGTCCAATCACTACCCTCCAGAAGAAGGGGACAAAATTCACGTGGACACAAAAATGTGAAGAAAGATTTCAAACAATGAAACATCTACTGACCCACGCACCCGTGTTGAAGATCATCGATCCCGAAGCTGACTTCCTCGTGTGCACAGATGCATGTAAGGAAGGGCTCGGAGGAGTTCTTATGCAAGGAAGAAGTGTGGTCTGCTATGAATCCCGAAAATTGAATGAGCATGAGGTCAACTATGTGACCCACGATCTAGAGTTGGTCGCCATAGTGCACGCCTTAAAAATGTGGAGGCATTGCCTTCTGGGAAGAAAGTTTGTACTTATGACAGACCACTGTGGATTGCGATATTTGTTTGACCAACCAAAGCTCAATGCCAGACAAGCTAGGTGGATGGCCCTCCTCAGTGAGTTTGATTTTGAAATCAAACATATTAAGGGAAAGGAAAATAGGGTGGATGATGCCCTTAGCAGAAGCATGAAAACAATTCACCTGGCAGCGGTAAGCACCTGCGAGACGGATGTCAAGGAAAGAGTCAGAAATGCACAAGAGACAGACACATTCTTCCAGACTGTGACCTCGTACCTACAGCAAGAACCCACAGGGATAAAGTATGGAGGCTACCAGATGATGGAAGGAGGTCTGCTCACTTACAGAAACAGATTGTATATCCCAGATTGTGACGACTTGAAGAGGTTCATAATGGATGAACTGCACAAAAGACTCTATACTAGTCATCCAGGATACCAAAATATTATCACGGCCACCAGGAAACAATTCTAATGGCCTGTATTGAAGAAATACATAGCTGAGTACTTAGCCAAATGCATAGAATGCCAACAGGTTAAAGCAGAACACCGACACCCAGCAGGATTATTACAACCTCTACCAATCCCGGAATGGAAATGGGAAACCATCTCCATGGATTTCATCACCGGATTACCAACCTCTACCAAACAGAATGATGCCATCATGGTAGTGGTGAATAAATTAAGCAAGTCCACTCATTTTATCCCCATCAAGTCGACTTGTAAGGAAATAGACATCGCCAATGTATTCATGAAGGAGATATTCAGACTGCATGGTATGCCGAAAGAGATCGTGTCTGACAGAGACACAAAATTTACTTCCAACTTTTGGAAATCACTGATGGTTGGTTTGGATACCAAGTTACTATTTAGCACAGCCTATCACCCTCAAACCGATGGATAGACAGAAAGGGTGAATCAAATATTAGAATACATGCTCAGGATGCATGTAATGCATCAACCCAAAAGGTGGGAAGACTACTTGCCACTAGTGGAATTCGCCTACAACAATGGCTACCAAGAATCCCTGAAGATGAGTCCTTTCGAAGTCCTCTATGGTAGGTCGTGCAACACTCTAGTCAGTTGGAGTAACCTCGTAAATAGAGTTACTATTGGACCCGACATGTTGAAAGAAATGGAACAACAAGTGATTCAGATAAAACAAAATCTAAAGGTCACCCAGAACCGACAGAAAAGTTACGTCGACCAAAAGAGAACTCCAAGAGAGTTCAAGGCGAGAGACCATGTATACCTCAGAGTTAGTCCCAGGAAGAGTTCCCTAAGGATGGGAGATTGTGCCAAGTTGGAACCTCGGTATTGTGGACCCTTTGAAGTTCTAGATAGAGTGGGACCTGTAGCCTATAGGCTGTCACTTCCTCCCACAGTAAAAGCACATAATGTTTTCCATGTTTCATTATTGAAGAAATATGTACATGATTCTAATCATATAATTGACTGGTCTGTGATCCTGGTGGAACCGGAGGGAGAATTCCTACGAGAACCACAATGCATACTTGATAGGAAGGAAACCCCACTCAGGAACCAAACCATTGCACAGGTCAAGGTGCAGTGGAAACATTTTGGCCCAGATGAGGCTACATGGGAAATGGAAGATGCCATGAAACAGGCATATCCGATTTTGTTTACTTTTGTACTTACACGTTCTATTGATAGATAGAACATCGAGGACGATGTTCCTTTAAGGGGGAGGGAATTGTAACACCCTGTTTCCCCCAGTCTGTAAAAATAACTATATTGGCCAAGAACTATGGAAAAATCCAAGATGTCAATGTGTGAATTGACGGACCCTGTATAAAAGGGTCGATGAATGTAAATAATGTGTGAATATATGTTGCATGACTGTTGGGAGGGGGATGTGCTGAAAAAGAGACCACGATGGCTGATGAAAGGTGGTGGAAGGAACCTGGAATGGTGGCATTAACTTCCACTGAACCAATACCATATTGGTCTTTACTGGCTCAAAGACCAAAGCTGCTCTCTGGCCCTGGAATGAATTACTCGCCAGGATGGTAGGTGGGGAGGCTCCTCATGAGTTAATGAGGGGATGGGGGGGGGGGGTGAACCGCCCATTCATAGAAACTCTTGGACATGACCACTGCGGGAGAATTCGTACCACACGCGATCTTGCAGGACAAAGCAAGAAAGGAAGTGTGGGAAAGGAGAGCGCACAACAGGAATCGCGGAAGGAGAACCAGAGAAAACTATGGAAAATACAACGAGTCCTGAGAAGAGGAGAAGGAGAGTAACCTTCATCCTTGACTTTCGACAAGCGGGAAGTAGGAGACTGAGTCTCAGAGCCTCGTGGTCTAGCTCGGGGGTGGCTAGTGGTAAATCTGTTGGGAGTCGATGAGCCTACGGTTGTGTGGAAACGAGCACCCCTCTCAGCAGTTGCGTTACACCTGGTGTTTTCTGATAAGTATTTATGTCATGTATCTTAAATTGAATATTCCTGAAATGCATGTTCATGGTTGTACACTCATCAACGGGTTCTGTATAGAAGTGTTTGCCTGGTGTTTTGATCGGAAATGGTGGATGCATGCTTATATTTGTATGAACATAGTTGGTTCATATATATATATATATATATATATATATATATATATATATATATATATATATATTGAACAAGTTTAGATTACAAGTCTGTTCTCGAGAGATCTGTCCCATTTACTTGACTCACGCGATGTCTCGGTTGGATTTCCCCGAAGGCACCTCCTTCCAGGAAATTTCCCTCACTATTCCAGAGTCGGAGTGAGTTCCTTGAAAGGAATACCATTTAAGTAAATATCTAAGCTTACCTCACCCATGTCATAGAGTTCATAGCTCAATAAGTTAAGGTCTTTCAATCATGTCCCCAAGCCTGGTGATAATTACCCAAGAATCCGTTGAAAGATTTTATGGCCTAAGTTTGGAGACCTTGGACCAGAAAGAATGGTTCCCTCAGAGTTTGGTGTTTCGGTGTTTCGGTGTTTCGACAACTGGGAAACCCAAGGGTCAGTTTCCTTATATTCGCCAGATGCGAAATCTCAACTTGCGAAACCCCGAAATAAGTATAGCGTGGATAAGTCTTGGTGTTTCGGTGTTTCGGCAACCGGGAAACCCAAGGGTCAGTTTCCTTGTATTCTTCAGATGCGAAACCCTGAAATAAGTATAGCGTCGATAAGTCTTGGTGTTTTGGTGTTTTGGTGTTTTGGCACCCGGGATATCTAAAGGCAAGTCCCTAGTACACGCCAGTCCCGAATTCCTGACTTGTGAAATCTCGATATGGCTTAGTGCATGTAGATTTGGTTTTCGGTGTTTCGCCACCCAGAAAACCAAAGGGTATGAACCTCTCATCCTCTTCTACCGCGAAAACCCGGTACGCAAAACTCCAAAAGGTGGGATGTCAGGCTTTAAATCCGAGGCATTGTTAGATGTGACAAATTGTTGGTTCCTTTCGGATTTCGGCACTTCGAGAGACAAGAGAGCAGGGGAACACATGCATCGCGATCTCCCGAATCGCGAAAGCCGAAAGCACCTCTCCAGTAAGGCCGGTGGTCATAGCCAACGAGCACATGGGTAAGGATAAGGGATGGTAGGGTCTGCATCAGGCCGCATAGGAACTCGGGGATTCTGTTCCTAGGGGAAAAGAAGGAAACAGCCGAAATTCATTAATTCTCGTAGTGGGTGTGTTACACCTCGGCTCCTTGTCCTCAGAATTTCCAAAATGCTGAACCTAGAAAGGGTCTGACAGCTCCTTGGCTCCTCCCTTAAACCTTCTCCATGTGACCCGGTCCTATGACCTGGTGCTATTCCTCCGAATGCTTTCGAGGTTTCGCGATATCGCGAGTCGGGACTCCCTATCTCACGACTCCTTCACTCTTGACCTCCTAGTTTTCGAAATGCCGAAAAGGGCTTAACGGCTCTGGCTCTTCCCTTAGCCTCCGTCCACATGGCCACCACTCTGTGACCACACACTTAACATCAAAGTCCTACCAGATTTCACGATTCGGGGAATCACGATGCAAGCGTTCCTCCTTTCCCTTTCGAATCCCCGGTCCATGAAATGTCAAAATCTCTCTGCTGAGAGATCAATGGCCCAGGTCCTTCTGGAACCGACGACCATGATCTAACTGGATTGATGGATCGAAATATTTCAAGCCTTTTCCCGAAACCTTGACCGTTGGCCACGTGTCCTCCTGTGGACGGTCACGATGCTTTCGGGATTTTTTCGAGTCCTCTCCTTTGCTTCTACGAGGGTTAAACCTAATTCTCCTCTTTCTGGATCTGATGGTTATCGATCCTTTACGTGAGATCTGACGGTCATGATCTGATCTTATGTGCACCTTCTAGGGACTAAATCCCGTGCATGTATCCTTGATCCAACGGCTCTCGGGCCACTGTGCTCCAGATCCAACGGCTGGCACGATTTCTGCGATTGCAAGTATGGGGTGCAACCTCCTCTGCTCCTCCAACCCCCGATTCCTGAATGTGTGGATATCCAAGTGTTTAAACCCCCTGCACCTTCGCCTAATCCAACGGTTGTCGGGTATTGGCATTAGATCTGACGGTTTAGATCTATCCTCCTTGCGCTCTCTCCTTCTGTGTGTCTGGATGTAGATTCAACGGTCCAGATCTTTCCTCTCAGTGCCAATCCAATGGTAGTTGTGCTCCTCCTCCTGAGCTTGCACCTCTTCCCTTCCCTTGGAATAAATTCGACGCTCGAAGGTCTTAGCCTTCGATGCTTCCCTTGTGAGCTCGACTCCTTTGGGTCTCGTCTATGTTATAGAAACGCTTCCCCTCCTGAGCTTAGTCAACTCAAAAACCTCGAAAGGTTTCTCGACCTTCTGCTCCTTTCTTTTGTTTCTCTGTGCGCAAAGGAATTGTTCCTCCTGAGCTTCGGGACTTAGAATAACTCCACCCTTCCACACTCCTTGTGCTGCTGAGATTTCCTCAATCTTATATCCAAAGTATTTCTTGAAAAGAAATGCTTCACGCCCTCTTGGTGTTCTTTTGCTCAATGCACACCTTGAAGAGACCACAGAGTGTTCAGTAACTCTGGTTGTCTTCGAACTCGACACTTCCCTTTCCTCAGAACTTGAAAGAGATTTCTTTTCAGTGCGTTCTATGCACTCACCCAATGCCCTCTTAGCGGAGCTCTACAGAACATGTAGTAGTTTTGTCTTCCCTGAACTCAAAACAGAGTTCCTCCTATGCACTCCTTGCACTCGCTCGATGTCCTCCTAGTAGAGCTCTATAGAACCTCAGACGTTCTGTCTTCCCTCTCTGTGCTCTCCTCTACACAGTCTCTCCTTCAGGATGTTCAATGATCCTGAGGGTTTTCCTCTGAGTCCAAGATTTCCTCTGGTGCGCCCTCCTGGCACGTCTCTGCCTAAATTCCGCAGAATTCAAAAGTGCACTCTATGCACTGGCTTACAAAACCCACAGTGTTCTGTCATGCAACCTCTTGCATGAAGCCACAAAGAACCGGACCTGGAATCAAAGAACCCAACAGACAACAACTTCTGTCTGTATCCTGCAAATGCATAAAAACATACATCTACAGCATATCATAAGCACATAAAGACATTCATTTACTTACACAGAATAACATGCAGGAAAAACTTCTCTCTATTTGTATTAATAAAAATGCCTCTTTACAAATGTGTTCAAGCTCTGACTGCAATAGAGTCACGGCTTCTTCTCTTCTCCCTATTCTCTTTGTTCTTCTCTGCCTTACTGAAAAACAAATAGAAGATCTTTTTACAAAAAGGGGCTCTTCAAGTGCTTCCCTCCATCCTCACCAACTCTCATTAATTACAATGAATTACATTGAATGGGCCATCTAATCCGAATCGGATCTAGATCCCCATCGACCTGTCAGCCATTAAGGCAAGACCAACTACAACATGCTCAAAGGCATGGCATGGCTCTACCAGCCTTACAACTATTTCATACATTAAATTCAAATTTGAAATTTGAAAGTGAGAGGGTTGCGCCTCTCCTCTCCATTGAATGTGTGTTGGGTGTGTTGGTTGGATGGCGCTTGATGACGTTGGAGCGATGCTCCTGCATCATACTCCTCAACTGCAAAAATAATGAGCTCCTGCTCATGAGCTTCCCAACACCATTGTTGGAATCCACCTAGATCCCAAATAGTTCTTTGGAGTTGTCCATCTGCTCCACTGCTTTGTTGTTGTTACTGGATCTGTTGTCCTGCTGCTATGGCAGGTTCTCCTCTTCTCAGTTCCTCCTCACTGGAAATTTCTGCTGCTAACCTCAACATTAGCCTCCTAATCTTCCCAATCTCCCCGTCCAGCTGCTCCCATGGCTAGATTTCCTTTTGCAGCGTGCTCCGCTGCACTTCTTCCCTGCAAATGGGTAGATCATCCTGATCCCCCAGACTATCTTCTTCCTCTGTGGCCTCAACTTGCCACCCTGCTGCAAAATTCAGCTTTGCAGTCTTATCTTCTTGACTGATCTATTGTTTAGTCATCTACTCTGATAGACTTGCTTCTGCCATTTCGCCTTGTGCTGGTTGAATTCCAACTTCCTCCAGCTACTCATTCTCCTTCATCTTCTATTGCATGCCTCGACACTGCAGTTATCATCTGTTCAACTCCCTGGCTGAAATTTTTGAGCAATTTCTCTGAATGCTCTTCTCTCGAAATCTCCATGACTGTCTGTTCATGGTATTCATCGACTGGCTCTGGATGGTTTAACCAATCCTCCAGCATTTCTAACTCCTTCTCCCATGGAGTGAGCATCTCAACTGTGTGCTCCTCTTCTTTTCCTTGGGAAGCTTCTGATATCTGCTCCTTCATCATGACAGTCTTTGATGGTTGTCGTTCCTTTCTTGTACCTGCTTCATAGACATAGTTAACTTTAAAATCATTTGGCCCCATGGCCTCCTTCTCAGATTCTTGTTGCACTATAACCTCATGCGCAACTCTTGTATTAGCCTCTACTGGACTATTTGGCAGGAATACTCGAATTCGCCCAATCATCAGAATACTTTTCTGACCTTCCTTCTCTGTCAGCTTCTCTTGCTGATATGAACTCACCTTTGATTTCATATGCTCTCCCTTGCCCACTTGGCAGTATGGGATTTTTTTGCTGCCTACCTGGCAGTCTATGAGATCAATCGATCCCATATCCATCAGCACTCCTTGCTGACATGAACTCACTTCTGAGCTCCTGAGACTTTCAGATAGTCTCATCTCCTTTTCCCTGCCCACCTGGTTAATTGGGAATTTTCTACTGCCCACTTGGCAGTCTATGAGATCCTCCAGCGATCTCATCTCATCCTTATCGTCACTGAGATTTCTCCCAGTCTCTGGTTCACAAGTGTGAACCACTCCTCTGTCACCGAGGCTTCTAACATGCCTCAGCCATTCCTTCAACAGTCTCTGCTGCCTTCGGGCCAATAAATACTAAACTGGCCACCTTACTCTTCTCTTTATGGGCTATTCATATACCCAATGTGGCTTTGCATCCTACTACATCTGCAATGCAAGCTCTTCCATTCTCGCCCTTATCTCAGCGAGCTCTTCATCCATCTCATCTTTTCTCTATTGCTGGTCGTTCTTCTTTCCACCGCGTCCATGGCCTTCAGTAGCCATCTTCCTGTTCATGTCTGCCCTCTTGGCAAAGTTGTTGTTGTCACTCTGCAACCGTGAGTGCTTCCAGTCTTTCCTATAGTCCTCCTGACTGTCTATTGACTGTTTTGCACCTTGCAACAATCATCACAGAGCTTCAACACTCTGTCTTCCTTTTCCTCTAGCTCCCTCTGCCTGGAATATACAGACAAAATCAAGCTTCGATACCACAATGATGGTATCAAACTATATCCCTTCACAGTCCTCCTCTTGTCTGCAATCTGCAAACAAACAAAAAAATATTGGCTCTGATACCACAATGACGCAGACCCCCCTGCCCTCGGGCCGAGATCCGCGCAGGATCGATCTCCACAACTGTGTTAAGCTGGAACAACTCAATGGGTTATCGTTGGAACCCAAACGATCTACAGGTCCTTCGAAAACCCCACCTGTGAAAACAAGCACAAGGTGCGAGCTTCACCTCCTCCAAGCGACCACATCACTATGACCTCGAGCCAAGACAAATAGGCACCTTTCGCATTTCGCGACTTCGAGGTTTTCAACGCAAAGTGCCCCGGCTCCTTGTCCTTAGAAATTTCGAAATGTCGAACCTCGAAAGGGTCTGACGGCTCCTTGGCTCCTCCCTTAAACCTTCTCCATGTGACCCGGTCCTCTGACCTGGTGCTATTCCTCCGAATTCTTTCGGGGTTTCACGATATCGCGAGTCGGGACTCCCTGTCTCACGAATCCTTCACTCTTGAAATCTCGGTTGCCGAAATGTCGAAAAGGGATTAACGGATCTAGCTCCTCCCTTAGCCTTCGTCCACGTGACCACCACTCTGTGACCACGCGCTTAACGTCAAAGCGCTACCGGCTTTCGTGATTTGAGGAATCGCGATGCAAGTGTTCCTCCTTTCCCTTTCAAATCCCCGGTCCATGAAATGTTGAAATCTCTCTGCTGAGAGATCAACGGCCCAAGTCCTTCTGGAACCGACGACCACGATCTAACTGGATCGACGGCTTGAAATATTTCGTGCCTTTTCCTAAAACCTTGACCGCTGGCCACGTGTCCTCTTGTGGACGGTCACGATGCTTTCTGGATTTTGTCAAGTCCTCTCCTTTGCTTCTACGAGGATTAAACCTCCTTCTCCTCTTTCCGGATCCGATGGCTATCGGTCCTTTACGTGAGATCTGATGGTCACAATCTGATCTTATGTGCACCTTCTAGGGACTAAATCCCGTGCATGTATCCTTGATCCAATGGATCTCGGGCCACTCCGCTCCATATCCAATGGTTGGCGCGATTTTGACGATTGCAAGTATGGGGTCCAGCCTCCTCTGCTCCTCCAACCCCTGATTCTCGAATGTGTGTATATCCAAGGGTTTAAACCCCCAGCGCCTTCGCCTAATCCAACGGTTGTCGGGTATTAGCGTTAGATCTGACGGTTCAGATCTATCCTCCTTGTGCTCTCTCCTCCTGTGTGCCTGGACGTAGATTCAACGGTCCAGATATTTCCTCCCAGTGCCTATCCAACAACAGATGTGCTCCTCCTCCTGAGCTTACGCCTCTTCCCTTCCGTTGGAAGAAATTCAACTCTCAAAGGTCTCGGCCTTCGATGCTTCCCTTGCAATCCCAGTTCCTTTGGGTCTCGTCTACGTTATAGAAACGCTTCCCCTCCTGAGCTTAGTCAACTCAGAAACCTCAAAAGGTTTCTCGACCTTCTGCTCCTTTCTTCTGTTGCTCCATGCGCAAAGGCATTGTTCCTCCTGAGCTTCGGGACTTAGAATAAGTCCACCCTCACACACTCCTTGTGCTGCTAAGATTTCCTCAATCTCAGATCCAAATTATTTCTTGAAAATAAATGCTTCACGCCCTCTTGGCATTCCTTTGCTCAATGCACACCTTGCAGATCCCACATAGTGTTCAGTAACTCTGGTTGTCTTCGAACTCGACACTTCCCTTTCCTCAGAACTTGAAAGAGATTTCTTCTCGGTGCGTTCTATGCACTCACCCAATGCCCTCTTGGCAGAGCTCTACAGAACCTGTAGTAGTTTTGTCTTCCCTGAACTCGAAACAGAGTTCCTCCTGTGCACTCCTTGCACTCGCTCGATGCCCTCCTGGCAGAGCTCTACAAAACCTCATACATTCTGTCTTCCCTCTCTGTGCTCTCCTCTACATAGTCTCTCCTTCAGGATGTTCAGCGATCCTGAAGGTTTTCCTCTGAGTCCAAGATTTCCTCTGGTGCGCCCTCCTGGCACGTCTCTGCCTAAATTTCGTGGAATTCATAAGTGCACTCTATGCACTGGCTTACAAAACCCACATTGTTCTGTCATGCAACCTCTTGCATGAAGCCAGAAAGAACCAGACCTAGAATCAAAGAACCCAACAGACAACAGCTATTGTCTGTAACCTGCAAATGCGTAAAAACATACATCTACATCATATCATAAGCACATAAAGACATTCATTTACTTACACAGAATAACATGCAGGAAAAAATGCTCTCTGTTTGTATTAATAAAAATGCCTCTTTACAAATGTTCTCAAGCTCTGACTGCAATAGAGTCACGGCTTCTTCTCTTCTCCCTATTCTCTATGTTCTTCTCTGCCTTGCTGAAAAACAAATAGAATATCTTTTTACAAAAAGGGGCTCCTCGAGCACTTCCCTCCATCCTCACCAACTCTCATTAATTACAATGAATTACATTGAATGGGCCATCTAATCCGAATCGGATCTAGATCCCCATCGACCTGTCAGCCATTAAGGAGAAACCAACTACAGCATGCTCAAAGGCATGGCTTGGCTCTACCATCCTTACAACCATTTAATACATTAAATTCAAATTTGAAATTTGAAAGTGAGAGGGTTGTGCCTCTCCTCTCCATTGAACGTGTGTTGGGTGTGTTGGTTGGTTGGCGCTTGATGAAGTTGGAGCGATGCTCCTGCATCATTCTGCATGAAGAATATCCAGCATTTACGAGAAAAGTCATCAACAAAAATAACATAATACTTATGTTTTGTTGTTGAAGCAACCGAGAATGGTCCACCCACGTCTGTGTGAATTATCTCCAGGATCACTTAAGCACGGTTCTCCTTTTCATGAAAAGTGGACTTTACATACTTCCCCGGGGTGCACCCCTTGCACTGATCTAACTGAGCAAGTGTTCCCCTTGGAATTCCAGTAGATATTTGTTGCATGGTCTTCAAGGCTTCATGATGAAGATGGCCCAATCTCCTGTGCCATAATTCGCCCTCATCCCGGCTCACCACTTTTTCTGCCTTTCCCACCATGGCACCGCAGCCATCTACCTCCAGCATGTAGATATTCTTAACTCGAATCCCTATCTTCTTGACTTGACCCATTGCTTTATGTCGCAGGAAAGATTTTCCATCATTGAAAACAACGTCATAGCCCCTGTCCTCCAACATTGTGATTGAGACCAGGTTTTTCTTCAGACCTGGAACATGCATAAAAAATTTCAATTGAAATGGTTTACCTGACTCCCTCTGAAAGGTAATGGTACCAATACCAATCCCACTGTATCGTCCATCGTCACCCATCTCAATATACATTCTGAGATCTTTCTCCTCCAAGTCACTGAAAGACTCTTTATCTCCGATCATGTGGAAGGAAGTGCCACTATCCAAATACCACACCGATCCCGATGCACTTGATGCCATGCATGAGATCAAAAAGAAGTCAAGTTCAAACTGTGAGACAAGAGCCTCACCAGTTGCATCCAGCAACCGTCTTGTTCTTCCTCTTCTGCAGACAATTAGTAGCGAGATGCCCATGTTCATGACAGTGAAAACACTTCACTTTGGACAAATCCAGCTTCTTGACTTTAGACTCAGATTTTGAATGGAATTTATTCCCTTTCCCTTTCCTTGCCTTGGTAGTCAAAGAAAAATCATCTTCATCATCACGCTTTGATGAAGATCTATCTCTGGTGTTTCACCTGAACTCCTCTTGCACTAGATCCGACCATAGTCTTTCCCAATCTGGCAAGTTTTCCCTTCCATTGACAGAGTCTTGATAACTATGCCAACTCTCGGGAAGTCCTAGGAGAGCCAAGCTCACCAAATCATCAGTAGTGACTATTATTCCCACACTTCCAAGCTCATCCCGACATTGGACCAACGTCATGAGATATTTTGGAATGGTGTCGCCCTTATCCATCTTGATCTTCCTGAGTTTATCTTTGAGCACCAATTTCCTATGGTCGTTGTTGTTTTGAAATAGATTCGTCAAAACCTTCCACATTGCATGTGGTGTGGCTTTCCCATGGAGACTTGAGACAATTTGGTCTCGTACTCCCTCCAACAGAATCCTCCTCGCCTTTGCCACTTTCTTTTTCCATGCATCAAGATTTGCAGTATCTGTCGCATCTGGCTTAGGAACATCTTTGTCAATATATTCCTTCAATCCATTGTCTTCGAGTACTTCCTCCATCCTATCCTTCCAAGAAATGTAGTTCGAGTTGCCCTCGAGTGCATACTCCAATCTCAAGCCATTGAAATCCATTTCAATCTTGAATCAACTGTAGCACCAAGAAAGTCCTGCAAATTCGAATTTTATCCAAACACAAACTCAACTGCTACAATTCTTCTTGCCCTGGGAGGTTCGCACCCCACCTGAGAGCATCCTAAGGGAAGTTTTCACCCTACCAGTGTACAGCCTGCGAAAATCACAAGGAAGTTCGCACTGTAATGCACAGTGGGGTGAGGGAGGTTCACACCTCTCCTTTGAGCAACCTGCGAGAATTTTGATGAAGTTCGCACCTCTCCTTTGAGTAGGGTGCGATAATTTCTGCTCCTAGAAATGTGCAAAGTTTTCAGTACTAAGGTTTGCACCCTACTAGAGACATGACCTACGAAAATACTATTATTTTCGCACCTCACTTCCGTGGCTCCGTGGCTTTGATACCATGTAAAAATTTCAATACAATTAATGTATTTCCTACAATTCTCCTGATCTAACAATTATATGCCACTGTTAAATACAGAATCACTTCTACTATTATTCTTACATAAATTAAACCACGATCACAAAGTGAAATATCAATAACACATAACACAGAAGTTTTTCCGGGAAAGCGTAAAGCTAGAAAACCCACTATCATATATTATGTATATCATGGATCATGAAACAATCTCATACAAAACTCTAATCCAAGAGCTCTCAGTACAATATAATCGTCTCACACTGTCATACAAAAATTCAGCAAATACATGTGTCAATTCTCTGTTTCTAGACAGCCTGCCTCCTCTGCACAATCCCTGCAATTAGAATTCTCACAATGAATTCGAATTACCTAGTTTGCACATGCTCATGAGCATATCCACTGTATGTGTGATTGCATGAGTGCACTTCACTCAAATCACAATTGATAGCCAAACTGTCCCTTTCACCTGTTATCTCAACTAGGTCTCCATTGGATCTGACATGCATGTAGTTAACCGTGGTGAATCTTCAGTTGCATGTGAGTTCACTGATTTGAATTAATTAATAATTAATTCACTGAACTCTCACTAGTGTAAGTTCA
>ML800567.1:60725-76214 GCA_009831015.1 Picea engelmannii
TACCAGACATACTCAAGGGTTGACATCAATCTACAATATCACTCTCCAAGGGTTGACATCAATGACAACCAACTATCGAATCGTCTATCAATCTAAACCAATTGTTTGACATAAAATTTAATTGCTCCATTATCCGTCTCGTAGTACTCTGAATGAGCTCTATCCTTGGATTTTCACCCTGCTCACTTGGTCTAGTAACACATCCCTATTGTATGATATCTTGAGCAATGTCCTTAGGGGATATAGGAGAGAAACAAACCCCCATTTTTTTAAAATCTCCTTGAGAAAGGCCATAGGATTATTTTTCCAAACTGTCTACCTTGCCATTGTTTTTTCTTAAGACATGAAAAAAGGAATTTTTGACCAGCTTCTAAGTAACTTTTGTGATTCTGAATAGGATCGAATCTAGATGGATTCTTTCCAAGGTTTATTGTGAGTTAAAGACTTAATGACAATCCTTGAATCTCCAATGACTACCAATTATCTTATTCCCAGGCCAATGGAATTGGAAATACCCTGAAACAGAGCATATTCCTACGCTTTGTTGTTTGTTGTAGTTCCCATCCCTCAAGCTTAGGCAGATTCTTGGTTTCCCTCAAGATCATAGATGACCCCTCTCACTCCTACCACCCTTGGATTCCCTTTTGATGCTCCATCAAAAAAGAGAATGTAAAAACTCTTCTTTGTTTTCCACTCTTCAAACTCTTTCTTCTCAAGTATGATTTGCAAACTAAAGGGGATTGTATGCATTTTAGTTTTTGTGTTTATTGATATTTCTCCAAATTGTCTCATCCAATTCATTTCTTCTGTGTCCAAGGGTTGCTAGTTTTGTATGGGTGCATTCCTTGAGCGCAAGGTCTCCATCATTATACTTTTAGATTTCTTTACTCTATTTATGGCTAACCAAAGCTTCCATAGAATGAAATTTCGTTGAGTTGCCCAAATCCATCTAAAAAGTTGTTTGTCTTTAAAAGACCCCTTATATAGTCTGGTTCATCTTGTGAAAACCTCATTCCAGCATGTTGACCTACAAATTCTATGGGATAAACCTGAAAAAGCAATGTCCCAGGCTTGTATTGCAAAAGGGAATCCATAAATAAATGTTTTCCAGTTTCCTCTATCTTCCTGCACATTACACACCAATTTGGGCCTTGTATCCCTCTTTTTTTAGATTGTCAATAGTCATGACTCTTCCATGCACAAGTAACTAGCAAAAGACATTTATTTTTGGTAGACCATCTGAAGACCATACCTTGTTCCAAATTGCAGATTTTTTGGGCAGAGGGAGAGATTGAAGCTTATGGATATATATGTCTTTCATTTTGAATCCCAAGTAACCCCATCCAATTTGATTGGATATTCCTAGGTTTTGAGGCACACAACCTTTAATCATATAAATTAAAATGGATAGAAGAGGTCGCGAGAGACATGGAGGCTTATCAAAGTGTCAATCCACCCATTCTCCCAAGGTTTGGGACCATTTGTATATGTCATATAGAGTGAATACATTTATGTCATTCAACTAGCACTTGAGAGGTGAGAATTCGGTGTGATTCTCCAAGGGATAGTATCCCATTATGTTGTCCTACCATATTATTATTTCTTTGTCATTTTCTGGTACCCAAGTTAATTTTTCTCTAATCAAGGCAATTGCAAACTTAATTAATCTCCAAATACGAGATCCCTTCTAATTGTCTATTTCCCCTTGTATTTATTTTTTCCATTTTTCCCTAAAATATTTCTTCCATATCACCTTTTTCCACTAGTTTGCTTGCCCAGTTATCAGTCGCCATATTATTTTTCTCCCCAAAGTTGAGTTTGGTAGAGTTAGATCTCTTATGCCTAGACCTCCCCTATCTTTAGGAGCTCGGACCACAGACCAACTAACCAAATGAAATTTCTTGGTATCTAGTTTCCCACCCTTCCATAAAAAAATTCGAAGATCTTGGCTTATTTTTTTCATGACTCCAATAAATGCCAGCATTGCAAAGTACTAAAAAACAAGGAGGGTAGAGAGGAATGATTTGATAAAAACAATATTTCCTACAGGTTTTAACCATTGCACACCCCATTGATATAATTTTCCATTGATTTTTTCTGGTATGCTTTTCCAAGACTAAGTTGATGGGTTGCCTAAAGTTAGGGGCATGCCTAGATACTTGAAAGAGGTCCATTGTTCTTGAGACAGGAATTGCATGATTCAAGATATGCATTGGAGGAGTTGAATGCTTGCATTCCAACCAAAAAATTGGCTCTTTTGTTTGTTTAACTTTCGTCTTGAAGCACTGATGAAAGCGTCCAACACCAGTTTGAATCTAGAAGCAATAATAATGGAGGCTCCCCCAATCAAGATGGTGTCATCTGTAAACTAAGAATGGTTTATGATCTTTACACCCCTTACGATCTTTATTCCTGGTAGATCTCCTATCATTCTTTCATATTCTAGATTCCTACTCAACGCTTCAACCAACAGAATATATAGTAAAGGGGAGAGGGGGAACCCTTGCCTAGGTTCTCTATCGATCTGAAAAAAGGGGGTTGGTCGGCCATTCACCAAAGGGGAGATCCATGGTGTGCTAATACATGCAACTATCCATCTTATTATTGAAGGACTGAAACCAAATTTATGCATTACATCTAAAAGGAAAGAGTGTCTCACCCAATCAAAGGCATTTTCCATGTCAATTTTGATTACCATGCATTTCTCTTTATTTACTCTATTGATGTGAATTGCGTCTTGAACCAGAATAATGTTATCAACTATCTTCCTTTTCTGCAAGAATCCCCCTTGATTTTCAGAAATTATCTTTGTGAGCACCTATCTTCGCTTATTTGCAATAATCTTTGTCATTATTTTGTAGGATGCATTACACAGTGAAATGGATCTAAATCTGGCAAATGTAGATAGATTTTCCTCCTCTGGGATCAAGGATAGGAAGGAAGCATTTGTGCTCCCCCCCTCGGCCCCCCCCACCCATCTGAATGATTTTTGAACATATATTAGCATTTGGATCAAATCATATTTTATTAGATCCCAACAATCTTGATAAAAATGGATGGTGAAACTATCTGGGCCTGGCGCTTTGTTTGTGTCAAGACTCCATATTTCTTTAGCTACTTCAAATTCTTCATTTTTTTTCATAAGTCTTGCATTGTCTTCTATGGAGACCAAAAAAAAGGAGGGTTGTTATCGAGAGCACCACTTTTTGATTCGAGGATTGATTTTAAGGTTTTGATTACAATGATGTCGATTGTCAAGTCTGTAGATTCAAAGAAGTTGTAGTTTTAACCTTGAAAATGAAAAATGGTGTTGTTAGTGCCACTTTTCGATTCATGGGTTGATTTTAAGGCTTTGTCGAATGTTGTTAAGTTCATGGTTGCAAAATGTGGTAATTTATACTCTGAAAAAAAGGGTTCTACCAGTAGCACTATTTTTCAAAGTGTGGGTAAATATAGTCACTAAATGCAACCTCTAAAAAAAGAGAACGTTGGAGGGTTCTTGTCAAGTTGGTAGTTATGTTGATATCTATAAAGAGAATTCAAAAGGGTTTCTTACTACAAGACTCCAACACCAAATTTTGGAGGTTGATTCCATGTAGTTGCTTCATTATTTTGAAAATAATATGCAATGTCGACAATAATGCACGCCATCTAAGAGAAATAGGAAAAAAAAAATGGAAACTACAAGTGACAAGAAAAAATAATGTTTGTAGCACTAGTTAATTGTATGCCAATTGTTTATGAAACTCTCATTTTTATCATATTGGGAAGTTGATCTCATCTCGAATAATGCAAGTAGGATAATTTTGAATATCGTGAACTAATATTGCACAAGGAATCCCCCCATGGGTTGGGGGCATGCCACATACACTCTCCATTCTCCCCAATTGCAAGGTATTCATTGAGGGCTTCTCTTCTTGTCCCTGGTATGCCCCCATCACTCAGGGACTTCACGCTAGGAACGTTACTTGGAAAATGGGACAACATCAATACTTAGGAGTACTCCGGGACTCTCCCTACGAGGATGTGTCCTCATAAAAATACATTCACAGAATATATATATCAAAAAAATGCTTTAAAATAAGGTGAGTGTATCACCCTCGCTTCCTTTTCTTCTCATAAACCTCCCAAACTAACTTGTTGTTCCCCTTCTAAAATGCAATAGTTTGAGCACATTAAGGAGGTTGAAGTTGGGTTTCTATAAAAAAAAAAAATAGTGCACAAAGGCATAAAAGTGTGGACAAGTATTTTCCACCTTCTTACAAGTACTTTTTAGGTCAAATAAGCATTCTTTAATTGAAAACATGGAGAAGCATCAATCTTTTTCCATTGTTTTGGATAAAAAAAGTCATAACAATTAGAATTGAAATACGGATGGATTGTCTTCACATTTTCATAGATGATATTTATAATTTATCATGGTACATAGACACAGAGGACATTGCAAATTTTGATTAAGCAAAACTAGTGGTTTTTTTTGTTATGACAATCTTGACTCTATGATTTAAACGATAATATGGGGTATCATTGTATTTCATTTTGTTTGGATATTGAATATTTCACAATGAAAATACAATCTTTGCTACTTTGAATACTAATGTCCAAATGTCCAAATTGTGTAATTGGTAATTGAATCATTTAGTTCCATATATTTTATGTGTTTAGTGTATCTTTTTGATAAATTGCATTTTCTTTTAAAAAATTAGAAAAATGAGGAGCATGCCTACCTCTTATATTTTCCATTTTGAGAATGTTCATTGTTTCATGACTATAGATATTGAGTCAGATTTTATTAATTGATGCTAGAAAGAATAAAATCAAAACAAGACCTGAAAAGGATCTATTGGAACATCTATCATGTGTCGACAAGCCATTATAAAAGAAAAACCTCATAATAATGCCTAAATGATGGGGTCTATAATCCCCTAGATTAAAGTTTTTTTCAACAATGGTATCATGTGGCATTCTTGCAATCAAAATAAATGTGAATTCTACATTTGTAAGTAGAGTTGGAACCTCATGAAAACATTGGGGAAAAAATGTCCAATTTGGAAGGTGCATGAAAATTCGTGAAAAAATATCCAAAGTTAAAAAGGGATTATTAAAAGGTGGAGAATTTATTTATTTTTAATGGCACAATTTATATTCAAAGGTTGAGTAATCAAAAGGGTCTTATTTAAATTATAGATGGAAAAATTAGTGTTGGTAAAAAGACATCGAGGATTTTATCATTAACAATATATAAGGCGAATAAAACTACAAATAGTGGTAATTATGTAATTATTAAAAAAATACAAAGTAAATTCATTTTTTCAATTTTTTTTAAATATAAACCAATATTAAAACCCACATTACCACATAAATATGAAAAAAAATTAATGTATAGAATGTCAAATGATACATGAAACATCCATTGTGGACACTAATCCTGATAGTTGTCAATTCAAGACTAATAAATACAAAATTTCATCATATACATAATAATGTCATCATCATGAGTCATGTACAATGATTAATCTAGTAGCTAGCTATCAATTCCTTATATCCCTTTTATAGGCAAAGATATCGGCTCATTCTCTCATAAAAGAGGCCTTGTGGCCAAAGATGGATGGCCATAGATGGATGTTTTACACTATGTAGAGGGTGGTGTTGAGGTTGGGACATCAACATCCTCGCTCTTAGTGTCATCCTCCGCTACTCCATGTTTTTGTGCCTCCTCATGTAACCATTGAGGGGGCCTCCTCCATAATAGGCATGTCGATCTATACCCTCCACCATATATGCAAAATTTACTCATGTATATAGTATATAATGTATATAGTATATAAGGGTGAATATAGAAAAATGAAAATAAGTGTGATACATATTTCAAACAAAATACACTTAACATCAAGGCTCTAAATGGCCACCAAAATCCAAAAACATCACCCTACAAAAAATAGTTGTAGTATCATCAAAATCATCTCCTATATTAGGATAACTACATATCATTGGGTGTCTCACACTATGTAGAAGTTGATGTTGAGGCTAGCACAATAGCTTCCTCACTCTCAATCTCATCATCCCCTCTGCTAAAAACTATTAGACACCAAATATGCAAAGTTTACTCATGTATATAGGATGTAAGGGTGAATATAGAAAAATGGAAATAAGTGCAAAACATATTTGAAACAAATGCATTTAACATTGAGTCTTTGAATGGCCTCCAAAATCTGGGGTGGCAAGTGCAGGGCGGTCATCATGGATCCTGGAGGGGCATTTGGAACTTTTTATGCTTGGGATCTTAGCATTTCTCCTAGCAACATCATAGAGGCGCTTATGCCATGTGAAAAAGGCTAAAAGTGGCCAAAGAAATGGGTGTGAAATATATTATAATAATAAGATATTCAAAAACCATCATTAATCATATGGTAAACAATTCAAAGCCATGGGATCATCCCTTAGCATCAATCCTGAATCCTGGATTAAAGCTGGCAAGAAATAAGTTTATTTTCTTCTTGCACCTTTTATCATGTCTTGTATGATCTCAACAAGGTAACATATCATTGGGACAACTATGGAGAAAGGTTAGAAATCGGGGAATTAGTGGTTAATGGCACTTTACAACAAACACGCCATCCCTTAATTATCATCAAAGACAATGACACATTTCAAGGCAATAAATTGTCACATGACAAGTCGCATCGGTAACACAAGTCATCACATGGTGCAACCTCCATATCCGACCCACCATACAAATAATATTATGAAGAGACAGGAGTCTGCTAGCCACATGTCTCATGCTTATCTCTTGTCCGAGCTTGTTTTCCTAGATAGTTGTGGGATAATGGTTATTTTTCGCAGCAGACTCGTTATGGTATCCATTGGCATGATAGTTTAGATTCTAGTGAATTGTTTGTTGTTCCAATTTCTCATTGGTGCCAAGAAACTTCCAGAAGAACTTCCCCCATGGAGGAATTTTAGCACGCAGAATCTACAATGTTCTCGGGTTGGTTTTGAGTGTATAGGTCGAGAAAAGATTGGCTTGTTGATATTCATTCTCAGAGGCAATTTCATGTTGGGAATTCAAAGAGAGGCATGATCTTAGCAGGCAATGGGCATCCCTCTTTTACAGTAGAAGAATTTGGTTCTTTCGGATGTCAAATGGATTCTCGTGAGCTCCAATAGATTCGACGTGCTCTCAGAAGTCATGAGGAGTATGCGCATTGTAACAGGGCTTTAATCTTCAATCTAGTCTTAAAACTGCATGAACTGGAAAACTAGATTTCATCTCAAGTGGCCGAAATCATGGGATCTTTACTAGAACTAAAGAAGAAGATAGCAATGGTGGAAGCATAGTGTATTCTCCTCTGGAACATGGCCCTGAATAAAGGTGATCGGCCAATAGCATATTCTCAAAGGCTGACAGTGCGCTCATCCAGAGGAGAATTCAAGGGAGAAAAAACGGTGAACCAATTTGATGAGGAGATAGCATTARTTGATCAAGAAAATGAACCCACAAGCACGTGTGCATAAGACTTTGCTAGTAATTTTGTACTTTGTTATTTTTTATGTATTTCAGAACTCTTMAAATTTTAGGCATCTATTATAAAAGATTTACAATTTTAGAGGAATCTGGGCAATGTTGTATAGGGATCAAGCCATTTTGTGCTATAGGCTTGTAGTGGATTGAATATGGACAGCATAGCAATTAGCTTAGAATTTTGGAAATATTTTAATGATGTAATACATGTAGCTTTTGCTTCAGTTTTATTATAATAAAATTTGCCTAGTTTTTTTGTTAAAAAGGTSATCTCCAATGTCCAAAAAACATCATGCTATAACAAATAACTACATATCATCAAAACCTTCCCCTATATTGGGGTACTAAACATCATGCTATAACAAATAACTACATATCATCAAAACCTTCCCCTATATTGGGGTACTCATCATTAGCGACGCCCTCTACCTCCTCCTATGGCCTTTGCATCGACCCCCAAGAACATCAATGTTAGTGCTTGGAACTACTTGTGGATCCAAGTCCATCCAACCTATTGTTGATTTTGATGCAATTGGCTAATCCAAACATTAAAAGGCATAAAGCTAAACATGCCTAATCCATAGTTTCAGCTTGAGGGAAAGGTACATTTTTACTAAGGTCATCACAGATGAGTTCAACAGTGAACACCACCAATAACAGGGCACGGAGAGGGCTTGGTGCTCTTCATTAAATGTCAATCCCGTATCCTCATACATGATGAAATCCAATCTTGAAATATTGCAATCTCGCCAATCTTGAAACACCAAAATCTTGAACACTGTTAACTTTTTTGAATTATGAATAGGATATGAAATCATATTTTCTTCATATGATATTCCATGAGGTTGGAACCACTCTCAAACACCTTGGAACTATTAATGGCAATGTTAAAAAACTAAGTAAAAGGATAGAAAAAGAAAGATCAAGAGAACACCAACTTTTACTTCAAGAATCTAATATTCTCAGCTATGGCTTTCAATAGAAAATAAATTCAGAAAATCAAACCCAAAAAAATCAAATTTCAAGCTTATATTGGTGTTTTTTTTCATAGGGTGGTGATTTTTCCCAAAAAAGACAATTTTTTTCGAAAGAAACAATCCAAAAAAAAATGATTTTTCGTTTTGTGTTGATGTTGGTGATTTCTTCATGTATGATTTAAACACTCAATGAAGTGTTCATCTTTGCCCATAAATCAAGAGGTGAAAGTCATTAATAAAAACAAAAGAAATGGATTCCAGTGGCAAGCATTGGGGAAGGAATCAAATTTATAATGGAATTAGTTATACAGCAATTTCATTTTTACAAATGAGGACCACTCAAAATGAATCTATGGTTGTTGTCATTAACCCATCAAACACTTAAAAATTATTACTGTCAATTTAGCAAATCATTCAAACTTTTAAAAGTTCAACACAAATATTAGAGAAATATTCATCTTAGGCTCAAAGATTTTCAAAATTCAGCGGTGTGAAATCAATGATCAACAATTAATCCTTGGAATCTAAATTGTATGCTTCATATATGAAAAAATGTGATATAATTCTCCAATCTTCTTGGTTAAAATCACTGGGGACTTTTACCTTGAACTTAAACAATCATTCAACAATATGGTATAAAAGGAGGAAAATAACAATCTATAACATTATAATGAACTTCATTGAAGCCATGTCGGCAAAAGATATAGACAATGTGTCAAATCTCATCATTCAAAGTAATCAAAAATTAGAAGGAACGAGATAAGGATCATGCACCAAATCTACAATCCAATGTGACCAAGAATCACATGAGAAGCGTGTTGCCAAGAAAATTTTTGACAAAACCTTCCCAGACAAGGGCAAGGAAATCACTTGAATCTTGCTTAAAGAAGTAGAAAAAGTAAAACATGAGGGTATATCAATCCCAAAAAATGACATAGAGACATCTACTAACACGATTGAATCAGGGAAATTTTCTTAATTTAAAGTTGAAGGAAACATATACAAAACCAATTGAAATCAAAAATCAAAATATCATTAATGATGAAATTTCATCAACTAACAATTCCTTAAAAGTATCAAAGCACATGTCGAAAAATCAAGATTAGGAAGCAAGTTGCAAGGATGTTTTATTGTCATCCTAATCTCAAGAGCCATTGTATTAATCAACCAACTTACTGATGTCAACATCACCCTGAACAAAAAAGACACTCCCCTTACATTTTGAAGAATCGAAGTAGTAATCAAAGAAGTTCAATTCAAGAACTGAATCAGCGTACAGTGCCAAAAAGTATCCACTAGGATGGATCGACTATTTTACCATGCAACAATTTTCAAAAAACTTTGAAGATCTTGTCATCTCATTTCCTCAGCCTAAGACAATACCAAGAGTATATCAACTAATGAATGAGACAAATTGATATCAACACCCTCTTTGCATGCTTTGAAAATATATCATTTATGGGGGAGGACTTGTAATGTACCTAACATATATTACCTTAATGTAATAGTCACAATGCCATAAAGCCAATAAATCATAATAAACATTTATTATTGCTTATTGTAAATGTGATGAGTCACTTTTTTTTACCAACAGGCGTGACTTCTTACCCTTAAGTGAATTTCTATACACTACATTGTAACTGAACATCATCAATCCTATATCATTCATTATTATTAGATATGAATATATTTGTATATATTCCTCTGTGTGTTTTGTGTGCCTTAAATCTCTGCACTTAGTTTGCGAGATGGATCTATGAAACAACCCGATTCATAACGTTTCTTTAAGGATACTTTGTGTAAATGAAACATAAGCTAGAGAATAGTCAAAAATTGGTGGACACAAGAAAGTATTCGAAGATGTGGCTGAAAATAAGCAGCTAAATTTCTCACTTCCAAAGCTCTGATAAATTATAATGCTCATCACTTCCATTTAGTCCCCTAGGCCATGGACATGATCTCAAGGTTGTCAATACGTTCAACTTTAGCTCCAAGGATAAGGACTGTTACTTCATGCAACATGGTCATCTAAGATGAAAATGGGGACATTAGGATAAGGAATGTAGGAACTGACCAAAAGGTAGAATTGAAAACTCTGCATAATGTATGGTAGCACAAATATTAGATCCTAAGTCTACAGTTGATGTTGATCTTCTCACCATGACACTATAGAGATCATTACTTCAGTCTTCATCATCATCGTTACAATGTAAGAAGAACATTGAAAACTAAAAGAAACATGAATTGAAAACACGGAAAGATCAAATGCATTCAGCAAGATGAATGTATCCATTCATAATGCACATTGCCAGTGCTCTCTGAGTTTAAAGGTCAATCTTTTGCACAATAAAAATCTGAGATTTGATAACCTTCCAACATCAGATACAGGTATGCTTAAAAGAAAACCTTGATATACACATCTAACTTGTTTTTAGGCCCAAGCATCCAATTGCTTATAGCTCTGGATGCATTTTTGCATTGCCTAAATCAGAAATTTCTGATCTCGATATCTGTAATCGACCGCCAGGTAATCTAGATAAGATAAGTCGTGCAATATTTTCAGCAGATACAGAACTTGTCTCCATGGTACTAGCAGCATTTTCAAATGCATTAATGTAATACAGGTGATGACCATCCAACAAAAAAGGAGCAAACTTTTCAGGTGCTTGATAGTGAGGATATGCAGCCCAGTCTATCCGTATGGTCTCTTTTCTATCACTGTAAACAATTCACAGCCAAAGTTAGATTCCAAAAATTATAACTACAAAATTAGGAAATCAGAAGCCACAGCTAGTAATCAGATAGAAATTACTTACTCGATAAGCAATTCACTAGGTTTCATCTGAACATAAGGTAAGCAATAAAAAACAATAAATTAGCATAAAAGATATCAAACCTGAAAATTTCATTTAGCAAATCATCTGCCATAGGTTTGCGTGAAAATATCTTATAAGCTTTGTCATCTCTGCTATAGTCCTTCAATATAGATATACTTGAAAATGGCAAATCCGGTACTTCCAAAGTGCCTATTAGATCAGGGAGGCTGGAAGTAGATGACAACCCGAAGTATACCTTGACAATAAACAGAGGAACCAATAATCAAACAATGTGTATAAACAGAGTGGACTCAAAAAGACACATGAAACTTTGTAGAGTTACTCCTCTTTTCTTGATCTAGTTCAGATTTCCATAACTCTATTTTCTATACGAAAACACAATGAGTTGAGGCTGCCATTCTCCTACTGCCAGGAATAAGAGCTTATTGCATTCTGGTATATGTTGTCTCATGTGGAAATTGGATAACCACACTGCACTCGTTATAGCAAGATGGTAGGAAGTTCCAAGACTAACTATAAAAACAGATGAACCCCTCTATGCAACTCATAGGAACCATGTTACCATGCCAAGGGATTTTCACTTAGAAGAGGTTGAAAGTAGTAAAGTTCTGGCACATGCTCAAAAACATCCTACATGATTTTCTAAATATCAATTATCACCACCCGAAAGGATTCGCACTTAGAAAAGAGGGTGGAAAGTGGCAAAGCTACGACACCTAACCAAAACATTACTACATGTTTCTTGAGAAATCAATCATTACCGGATTTAAGAGACCCCTGACAAATGTTGTATAAGTGTGGTGAAGATGTCGCTCTGGAATTGAGATTAGTGGGATAAAGCTGATTTTGACCTCATCCAGAGGGGTAGCCATAACCACAACTTCGCAATCATAAACTTGCCCATCAGTAGAGTTTACTTCATACTGCTCTCCCTTCAATGAAATTGAGGCAACCTCTTTGTTGAGATGTAAAGAAACATTTGCTTGATCAATTAAACCTGCAGCCATCTGCCAATTCCCTCCTTCCACTGACCAAAGATCACCACCTGACCCACACAAGGAAACTGCTCCAGCTAATCCACTGATATCCACATTCTGTCCATAATTGATCCTCATAATAACCTACAACAGAATGCAGTTTTCATTAGATACTATCTAAACTGAGAGCCAGAAATTTGTGAGTAGACACTATATTAGTTTTTATAAACCACAATTTTTGGGCACAAATTTAATCAATAAAAATTACATTTGTTTCACATTGTAACAACAAACAGGTTTTAGTCAAATCCCGATAGAGCGATTGGTTTCGATGGGCCTCGTTCTGCATGGCGACCCAGGTTCGAAACCCGCCGCTATGGAGAGGAGACACCAAAAAATTCAGCCATGATAAGGGCTGGTGTGGCCCAGGCCGGGTGAAATCCCTGGGTGATTTTGATGGCTTAGATGCCCCTAAGTCACAGTTTCTCAGCCATAGGCTAGTCCCGCAGGTCACTGACACACTAGCAAACAAAACAAAAAACAACAAACAGGTTTTGACATAAAATCAGTTTGTAGACACTTAACTGGTTTCATACTTGCAACTTGCATACCCACAATTTCTGGGTTTTAAATTTGTTAATAGAAATTGCCTTTTCCACTACTCCAATATCGAGCATTTTTGGGTCAAAAATTACTAGTGCCACAAACCAAATTGGGTAGCAGTGGCAATGAATCTTAATTTATAGTCTTTGGCAAGTATAGCAATGCATATATTACATATCTAAAGTGGCAGGTTATCAAGAAAAAACTGGGCTATGTGTAACATACCCAATACCCTCTGTTGAGGATATGGGGTACTTCTTGAAACCACCAAATTCACACCAACTTCTCGCTCTGATACCAAATTGGGTAGCAGTGGCAGTGAGTCTTAATTTATAGTCTTTGGCAAGTATAGCAATGAATATATTACATATCTAAAGTGGCAGGTTATCAAGAAAAAACTGGGTGAAGTGTAACATACCCAATACTGTTGAGAATATGGGGTACTTCCTGAAACCACCAAATTCACACCAACTTCTCACTCTGATACCACAATGTAATGTAAACGAATGCATAATTAAGCTGTAACCAGTATTCTTACATGTAATTCATGGACAATTATAGTTTAGCAGCAGAATAACATTGACCATGACCAATTAACCCACTGCCCATGAGAACAATCAGCCATCTCAGCACATAAAATACAGTTCTACTCATACATTAAATATATAGCTGATAGATTGGCAACTGCAGCAGCATTCTTATACATTTACAGCAGCATGCATATACAACTTTTTCTCATACATATATTTACATTTTCTTCATGGTTATAACCCCTTTAGGGCTGCACACAAGGCTATTTACAATTAATTGACATGGCTGGAAACTAAATAGATAACAGAGGCATCATTATGCCCTCTACATTGCAATTAATGGCTGTAACAGCCCTCGATTCAGTGTATAAATTAATGTTTTAAAACTCAGACTCGGACTCAGACACCTATCAACTCGGACTCAGATTGACTCAAACCGATCTGATTTCAATGACTTGGTTTACAAAAAAAATACATAAATAATGAAATTTTAATGAAAAAAAATTATTTTAAAGAGTCCAAACCATTAGAGACAAAATATGCGAAGTTTGCTCATCTATATACCATGTAAGGGTGAATATATCAAAATGGGGAGAGGATGCCTTGAAACTTTTCCACCAGATGCCTACAGCAATATGTTGTCTCTTGGAAAGCCATGATTGCAGAATATGCTATGCATGGCTATGGGAAAGAGGCCTTCAAACTGTTTGAACAAATGAAACACTTTGGCTTAAGCCCAGATCATGTAACCTTTGTTGGCATTTTGTCTATTGTTTCCATGCAGGTCTAGAGGATGAGGGCTATCAATACTTCAATTGCATGAGGGCTATCACATCACACCTGCAATAGAGCACTATCGCTGCATGGTCAACCTTGGCTGTGCTGGGTTTCTACTATCACCCTTTGCCTCTTGTCTAGCTTTTGCCTCTACCTCGATCGTCTAGGGACATCAATCAACACCTTCCAGTTTTGATGAAACTACCTAATCGAAGCCTTATAATATGGTAGAAAAAGCTTAACATGTCTAATCAATGATTTTGGTTTGAGTGAAGGGTACATTTTTGCTAAGGCCATCACAGAGGAGTTCAACAATCAATACCACCAAAATTGAGGTACATAAAGGGCTTGGTGCTCTTAATTAAATGCCAATCCCATACCCTCATATGTGATAGAATCCAATGAAAATGTTGTAATCCTACCAATCCTGAAAACTGTTAAATCTACTGAATTTTGAATGGGATATGAAATTCTATTTTCTCCATATGAAATCCGATGGGGTTGGAACTTGGAGCCACTCTCAAACATCCTAAAACAATTAATGGTAATCTTAAAAATTTAAGTAAAAGGAAATCCTTTTACTTTAATAAGTTAACATTACCATTAACTGCCAGCATTTTTGGTCAAACCCTTTTAAAGAAAAATTGAATTTTGCATGTTGGTAGGGTCCAGTATTGTTAGTGTTTGTAGCTCGGACAGGTATTTCCGTAAGGGTGTCTACTTGCGGAAATCGTCATTAAATGTATCCTATACTTTTCCTATAATTCACTTTATTAATTTATTAATAAAGTGAATGTCTTTTTATAAAGTGACTAAGTTAAAGTCACTTAAAGATTTAATTAAAAGAGAGCCGTTGATCTCACTTGACTGTTCAGATTAGGTAAATCACTCAAGACAAAAGACAAAGAGGGTAAAGGAAAAGACACAAGGATTTTTCATTTCACAAGTCACGTGAGGTGAAGAAGAAAAATCAGATCTGATTTTTCAGCTTGACGAGAAAAGAAAAACAGCAGCACACTTTCCAGGGCAAGTTGCACGCTTCCCATGGCATGTTGCACGCTTCCCGAGGCAGCACAGAATTTGAGGCAGTACATCTTTTGAGGCAGCACAGATTTTGAGGCAACACTTCTTTTGAGACAGCACGTATTTTGACTCTTGAGGCATCGTGTCTTTTGAGACAGCATGGATTTCAAGGCGACATGTATTTTGAGGCAGCACAAATTTCAAGACAGCGTGTCTTTTAAGGCAGCACATCTTTTGAGCAGC
>ML800567.1:82663-95136 GCA_009831015.1 Picea engelmannii
CAGTTTATCAGGTCTTAGGGATGGAAACAGCATCGTTGAGAGTTGAAGACAGATTGGATGGAGCATCCAACTTCCTATCTTGGAAATCAAGAGTAACTTTGGCGTTGAAAGAGTATGACCATTGGGAGTTAGTGGACAGAGTTAGTTTGGCCAGCAGAGACACAGCTAGATGAGTTTGCAGCAAAGTTTGAGAAGGAATTCTCAATATTCTCCTTCCTCTCTACCAACACCAACTCAAGGAGTGCATGGTACTTGGACAATGGTGCTTCTCGTCATATGACGCGAACACATGAGTTGTTCACCAGTTTGTCAGAGACGGACTCAGATCTACATGTGGAGCTTAGCACTCATGCCAAGTGTGATGTAGAAGGAGTTGGGACAGTCAAGTTCCAGCTCGAGTCGAGAGAGTTTAGGGAGGTGGTAGATGTGTTGTATGTACCAAAACTGAAGAAGAACTTGCTCTTAGTTTCAATTTTGGAGGACATGGGTTTTTTCGTTACTTTTCAGAGAGGGCAAGCACCCATATGTTCAGAGGGAACTAGCCCTGACACAACAATTAGCATTGGTGTCAAAGAGGGCAGGGTATACAGGTTGCAGGGCCAGCCTATAAGAGGATCCAATGGGATATTGGATCATGGATCAATGTCAGTGACAGAGGACGAGGAGCATGAGGCTCTAAAGCGTGAATAAACAAAGGATGAGCAGAGTTCACAAACTTCCAGTATGGGGAGTCAGCCTTCGAATGGGAAGAGGGAGTTAGCCCCTTCCAGTTCTGTCAGGAGACCGAGTTGGTACGAGATGACATTGATGGATGCTCGGGAGCAGGAGGCTCCTAGTAGCACATTGAGGGAGAGGGCCTTCGACGAAATTTCCAAACTTCATGGCATTGATATGTAGTGTCATTGATTCCATGACTTCCAGTATTCAGGGAGCAGCTGACCAGCAGGGTTAGAGGGATGCCAGTGAGCGGGATGATGTGTGCAACATTGTGTTAGGGTCGAAGGGAGAACCAGTTCCAGGTGGCTCTTCGGGAAATGCCTTCCTCGCTAAGAGGGAGTGTTGATGCATGGTAGCATCGGAAAAGTATTTTCACATAGGTCTATATGTCTAGACATGTGGAAATCGTCCAAAGCCTTCTATTCTTGAATTTACTTTAATTAAAGGAATTATTAAAGTAAATTTATTTTTTATTATTTAATTGTTTGAATTAATTGAGTTATTTAAGGAAATGCTAAAAGTAATTAGCATGTAATCTTAGCCATTAATCTCAAGTGAGGTGAGAAGTAATCTCAACCGTCAATCACTTTGGAGATTACAGTTAGATTATAACTCAAGATTATAAAAGCAGGGTTTGGGTGAAGGAGAAGACACTTGACAGGACTTGTGTTGAGAGGGTCGAGACAGAGAGGGTTGGATCACAAAGGATTGTGATTCAAGGAGATCTCGGATAGGTGAAGAAGGACTTCCATCTAGAGATTAGGTCAAGGAGAAGAGAGACCAGAGGCTGCCACAAGTGGATTTCAGTCAGGCAAAGCCACAGGGAAGAGTTGCGCTGTACAGAGTTTTCCGTACAGGATTTTTGTACATGTACGCGGGCACCAGTGGAGACAATTGCGTATACGCGAGCACGCTTAAGGAAGGGCGCGTACATCTCGAAAAGCATGTAGATCCAAGTCGTACAGCAGATCAGACTTTGTCAAGTTTGTCTGCAGTTGTATTTCTCTCAGTGGGCCATTATCCCTGTTACGGGAACCCTAATTTTGGCATAATAAAATCATTCTCGGCACTAGTTTTCCCTTCGGGGTTTTTCCAGTGGTATCTACCCAAAAATGTTGGTGTTCATGTGTACATGATTTAGTTTCTAGTTTTTGCTTCCGCTAGATTTATTGAGTTGAATATTTCAATAGTGTATTTTTTTGTGAGCTACTAATCTGATTTGCAGTAAGGAAATCACTAGATAACAAGATAACAAGATACCTAGGTGTTGTAGTAAGAGGTTTTCAACAATGCAAGGGGGGCATGATCAGGGGATCGACCCCGATCTGAAAATCCACCAAGGTAACACTCAAACAGGTGTTGTCGTCCTTATATACACTTGCAAACATGAGCTAAGTCCTGCTCACTTAGTGTGTCCTCGGAGGCACGATGCCTAGGTTCAAAGTCCACGCTGTCACTTTGACTTGAACCTCATCTGTCTAGGCTAACTCCTAGGGAAGCCAAGGGGGGTAGACCCTAGTTACTAGATGAGATTCACAATTAAATGTTCTAGGAGTTGGTTTTAATTGGTTAAATGGTCAAGGGGGAATCTAGCTTATGATGTTAAACAACAAATGCAAGATGCAACTATCTAAGTATGAAAGTCGGACCTTTTCCTAGGGCAACTAAGACTAGTGCCTAAGATTGGGCAATGGGGTCAACTAAGTTAAGGGGATGTTCGTTGCAAGATAATTACAAGTTACAAAGATCACAAAATTATAACAAGATAGATACAGATAGATACAAAAGAATATCTAAGATATACACAGCTAAACTAGATACAATAGATGCAAGATGTTAACAAGTGCTTGAAATGTGCAGGAAAGAAGATATACAAGATGAACAACCATCAACACATCAAGCCAAGCATGCTCACAACAGATAGAATTCCGTTGGACTGCTTATCAATGGCAAAAGACGCAAAGCACTCAAGACCCAGTCAAGAGAATGCCTCCAAGTGGATGCGCACTTCTTGAAGGATCACACCACAGATATAGGGATACAAGAAATGAAATGCTTGAAAGATGAAGTATTCCATATACAAGATATAACCACTTAAGCAATAATTCTACAACACATAAAAGATAACTTGCATGTAAATTGAAAGACAATGAGATCAATGAGCTTGCAAGTGTGTAATGTAAAAGACCAATTGTTGCGGACTAAAGATTAGGTTAAGTGATTAAGTGATGTTAATTTTAGCCCTATCTAGATGTCAACCCAAAAACTCTCCTCCCCCAGTTACCAAGTGACTGTTGGATGTTCAAGAAGTGAGGCAACGAGGCCTACCCTAGCTTCACAGGTCAGCCCTAAGATCAAAGTACTCCCGGAAAGGACGTCGCGCGCCGTGAGACCGTCCCCGGCCTAGCACCTTCTGTTGCCTTCCTCCAACCCCGTTTTAAATGGCGAAGATGGTGAATTATGGTGTCCTATTAAGTCTAATTAGTTAATTTTAGACCTATGAGCTAAGTATTGCAAAGTGTGTTTGAGTGCTTGTAGCTTACTCAAATAAAGTTGCCAAAGTACTGAAAAAGAGTGAACTCCTAAACCATGAAATTGTGAGTTCTTAAACGTTGAGTTATTACATGTGAATTTTAAGAACTGAAAGAGGCTTGTGACTGAAAACTGAAAATGTGAAAGCTGAGGCCTTTGAACAACAGATTGCAAGTTAAAATTTTAGTTTCCGGAAAAGGCCTTGGGGACCCAAACCGGAATTAAAGATTGAGTTCTTAGTTTATTAGATCGCACATGTAAGATATAAGAACTGAAACTATCTTGCAGAATTGTAAAAGATTGATTAATTGAGCCCTTTAGATTATCAATTTTCACATGCATGTATAAGAATTAAATACTGAAAGGTAAATGACTTGCATGCAAAATAAAAGAAGATGAAAGCGAAAGATCCACAATGCTTCCATGGGCTCTAAGCTAGCATATGTTAAGTGTGAGATCTACTCTAGATTATTTTAGCTTTAAGCATACATGTAGAAATCACTACTAATCTAGCTAAACCAAGCAAGGAAAGACAGAAAAGAAAACTAATCTAAATTTGCAAAGTAAAGACTGAAGGAAAGGAAAGCAAGTTGTTTGGGTACAACTCCTTTGGGCTTGCGTTTACAGTATTTTGGAGAGGAAAGAAAGATGAGAAATTGTTACCACTTCAAGGAGTTGTTTTGAGGGTGTGTTGTGTATGGAATTGGGCAGCATGTCCTCTTGTCCTGGTAAGAACCTGCAAAAATCAGCAAGCTATTGCTTGTTGATTTGAGCTGCAACACACTCAACAAAGTTATGAAATTTCTGTTTTTAGGCAAAAATTTCTTACATATGTAAACCAGAATTTTATATGATTAAATCGACCAATCTAAGCACGTTAGCCACTAAAATCTGAATATGAAAGAATGAAGAATAAGAACAGAAAATTGCTTGTGAAGTGTAAGCGAAGATGAGGTAAGATTCGTCCTTGAAGCTATCCCAACAACTTCATAGAGGTGATCTACAAAACTTAAACCAAAAGTGAGATGTAACAACAGATAATATCCTGCATGCATAGACAATACAACATAGTTTCTATCATATAAGCATGCACAAAATATATAAATGGGCAACTACACTATTGCCTCACCTAGCCTAGTAAACTAATTTACTTGAGCAACTATTGACCAAAACACATAAAGATTCAGAATGATATCACCTCACAATAAGTGGCACATCCAGACTAATCTTGAACGCCACAGTTCTTCCAAAGCATTTCTATATTATTAAATGGGAAGGGGTTGTAGCAACAATGTTGTTACAAGCTCTTCAAGAGCCAAAACCAGTGAAGCAATGTGCAAGTAATGAGAGAGAGAGAGAATGGGATGGTGAGAAAATAGTATCATAACATTACTGTGAAGAATCATGAAAAATGAGGGAGTGAGGGGTTTCTTTTATAGCCATGGGAGACCAAGAGACCCCTCTTGGATCTTTAACAAGTGTCAAAAATCCAACTCAAGTGAAGAAAAGCGTGAGCTTTTAGGGTAGGGGCGAAATTAGCATGGGGGGTGAGAGGAAGGGAAACCACGCTTTCTTTCCAAGTAAAATTCCATCTTTGTGCTATGTTTCCAACGTTCTCCAAGAGTGAGGGCGTAAGTTTCCAAGAGGAGCGTGAACTTTCAAGGGGAAAGCATGAGGCAAGGAAGAGTGTGTTGGGAGTGTAGTTTCTCGACTCATTAATTATCACTTGGGAGTGTGTTAGGTAGGTTCTCTCATCATTAATTATCACTTACTTTACCTGATTTGGTCTATTATTACAAAATTGACATTTGCCCATGTCCTGGGTTTGGCAATTAAAACCGTCGTTTTCCGAAAAAGCTCCTAAGTGGACAAACAACCTAGCAAAACTTGTTCGACTAAGTTGAAACTTGGTCCATGGGTGTAGGGGGTCTCATTAGCTTTCTTTTGAGTACAAATACCCCTATCAAAAATCCCAGGACCTAAGTTTTACATTAAATACCCAGAATTAATTAATTAATTAATTAATTCTGAACCTTTAAAAAAACCTGGCTATACTTGACGAAATTCCATGAAATTTCGCGTGTTGTCTTACATGGTCATTTACATCATTCCTAAACACTAGCTACCTAGGAATGACTTCATTAGAACGTCTTTCACCACTTTGGAGGATTTATTGGGTGGGAGTGAAAAACTCAAGGGAGATTAACCCGACTGGTTAGGCCACATTAACCTCCTGAGGRTAAAAAACACTCAGTGAAAGGAACTCTCCTAATAAAKAAACCCTAAGGCAACTAACCCAACATGATCCATGTGACCTATTACAATATTAACCCACGCAAGGGTGCRGTAATCCCGCTTACAAAACTGTGTGCTGGAGCAAAAATGCCTTGTAGAACCAAAAAGTCTTCGACATGTTTGCATCTGATGATGCATATCTTCATGGTACATGGAGTTGACCCCCTAGTTAAAGAGGCRGTCAATAGCAGGTGCAAAGGGGGCCCAATTAGGAGATCGGCCCCAATGTGAAAATCGGCCAAGGTAACATTCAAATAGGTGTAGAGGGKGCTTGATTGGGAGATCATACCCAATGTGAAAATCAACTAAGGAAACATTCAAATAGGTGCAGAGGGGGCCCAATTGTGAGATCAGCCTCAATGTAAAAATCACCCAAAGCAATCACTCAAACAGGTGTATARGGGGCTTGATTAGGAAATCGGCCCCAATGTGGAAATCAGCCAAGGCAATCACTCAAACAGGTGCAAAGGGGGCACGATTGGGAAATCGAACTAAAAACAAAATTCRAGAAGGGAATGRAAAAACCGAGTTTTTAGATATTTGTGAAGGATGCCAACTACTAAAAGACTAAGGGAAATTTGGCTAAGTATGAAGGGGCCCTTGAAAATGTGAAAGTTATGAAGGCGAGGCTTGGTTTCRAATGTAATTGACCAGGCAAGTGCTTTGGGCTCAAAATGGTGATGGCAGACTGAACAAGGTGATAATACTACCCATAAAGAGATCCAACAAATTATCATCTAGAATGTTCTTAACGTTAGGACTCAATTTTTGAAATTGTTGAATGTGCTAACTAGACCTCTTTGCTTTACTTTTTTCAATTGGCTAAACAAGGTGTTGCTCATACTATCTCCATAATACACTATCAATTCATCTATAAAGTCAGACCAAGAGACAATAGAGTCCTTTTTCCAGTCACAAAGTCATCAGTACCACAAAAATTGACCAAGTTCTAGATATATGGATGTGGTTGTGTTAGAATTAGGGAAAGAAAACAAAAAAAATTCCTTTTCAAATTTTATGTAATCAAGATCAGCAAGAACACATTAAATTTAAAAACAGATCTAAACTTCCAAAATATTTAGATCTGGACTAGAACATGTACAGTAGATAGATCTATACTATAAAACAATTATGAGTGAGCAAAACAAATATATCTAAACTGTAGAAGTATTTCTGAATCAGATCTAAACTGTAGAAGTATTTCTGAATCAGATCTAAACAGTAGATATATATCTGACATGCACAGTAGATAGATCTAGACTAAGTAAACATTTCTGAACATGTACATTAGATAAATCTGAACTAGACAATAATATTAAAGCATGCTAATCAATAGATCTAAGTATAAGCAATGCAATAGGACTGAAAACAGCAACTTGCCTCTTGATAATCTTACCTCTGTATAATGGAGAAGAGCATAACACATATGAGAGATAATAAGCCACTGAAGTATGCTCAGAAAAGTCTAGAAGTCATAGATCTGCCTCAAGGGTTAGATCTGTATCAAGAGAAAGTAGGACAGTCAAGCCATCAAGGGGAAACCTCTCACAAAGCACACCAAAAACCCCACACAAGAAAAATCTGAAGGTAAAACCCTTATTCCAGTCATAAACATGGAGTAATCTGCAAGGAGAAAGGGGACGGTTGCCTATGATGAAGGTCTAGCAACCCAGCAAGGGTGCCACGGCCCTCAAGGATCCAGATCTGCTCAAGAAGGAGGGGACGGCAGTCTCAAGGAGGGTTCTGTTGGCTTTAAAAGAGGGTCGGTTGGCAGCAGCAAGGAACAGAGATGAGGGCGGTAGCTTCAAACACTTTGCAATAGCAATCAAAGTAAGCCTCAACTCAGCAACCCTTAGCACAGAAAAGATACCTAGCAGCAACAAGGAAAAGGACCTTTAACAGAGCAAAAAACACATGGACCTGTCAACAGTAAGGATTAAGGTTGATCTGAACTGTTGAAGGAGGGTCACAGCTCAAAGAGAGAGGAACTCAAAACAATCTGCCACACTTAGAAGAGAAGAGTGTGAGTGTCTAAAAGTGAAGGGGGGAGGGTTTGTATTTATAGTTTTAGGCTAGGGCTAGGCTATAAAAAATATAATTAAAAATAACATATTTAATTAATATAAATATTAATTTAATATGTTATAATTAAACATTAATTAATATTTTTCATATTAAACCCTAAAACAAAAATACAAACCCCAATCAAACTCAAACTCAAAAACCAAAGGGTGGGGGTTTAGGAGAGGTTTACTTAGTGGCAACACATGTCCATATAATTCTCAAGGTGACCAATTAACTTTATCATCACTGCATTTGGGATACATCCCTCATGGGGTCATGCCCATCTTCAAAATCTCTCCTAGGTCCTGTGGACCATCCTGGAAGAGAGGAAGAGGATCACACACCAACAAATCTTGGTATTACACCAAGATCTACCTGATCAAGGACCAGGTTGCCCCAGAACATATCTGGGGTTTTATCCACCAAGGTACAAGACCAAGGATCCACCTGTTGGCGACGGAAGTCACTCCTGGATTGCTATCAGGAGCAGAGCCCGACGCCCATCAGTTTTATGTCACGATTGTTCATAGATGGGTGATCGAATGGAAGGAAACTCAAAACAATAGCGTTTCAACTCTGAAACCAGGCCAGGTATGCATGAGCAAGTGAGGTCTTGCATAAATTTCAGACAATGAGCTGTAGTAAAGGGTGAACAGGCGGAAGACTTATATGAGAGGAACGCAGAGGTCTGTTATAAACAGCAGGTTTCTAACAAACTGAGGAAGAAGACGTCCAAATGCAATATCATCTTACATTCAAACGCAAAACCAGAGAATGCAGTAATGCAATAACAAATCTTTTATCATAACATAACTGCAATAACTCGCGCGACTCAGTCAATCACGAACTCTCTTAGCATGAGATGGAAATAGCCGGAGTAAGAAGAACTGTCTGTTATAAAACAAGAAATCTCATATACAGGTGCATAAGCTGAAAGCTAGAATCGCTGTTAAAACATTACAGTAGGGAGCTCTGCTCTACCATCGATACCTTACAAATTACAAAGACTGAGTTTATATACTCAGAGAAAATTGCCTCACAGAGGCATGCTCAGTCACCCACGGCTTGGTGTCACTTCACTTCAGTCAAACTCGTACTGATATCTTCTTTTAAGCGCCATCTTAACTACGCATGGCTCCTGCAAGGAGAGTAGCTGAACCATTAAGTGTCGGGCTAGCGTGCGCAGACTTCTCTGTTGAGTCAAGGTCTTCGGCATGGCTTCTTTGAGAAAATCGATACACAAGACCTCCTCGGGCAGACGGCCTGCCAGAACCTCCATTCCCTCACTTAATGAATGAGAGGGAGTCTCAACCACCCGCGCCTGCCGTCATTTACTCCAGGCGAGAAACAGTAAGGAGATCGGATCCGATGGCGCCTGGAGGTCGCGATGATCCCCTCTGCAACTGAACTCGGCACCTCGCACCTCGGAAAATAACGGAGTTGTTTTTTGCGTGTTAGAGTCGCGATGAGCGAAGCGTCGAGATGGCTCTACTCGTTGCCAGGTGTCCGCTTCAGATGGACGGCTGAGATCTTCTCGGCAATGTTGTGGGCCCAGGCTCTGGACGCCCTCGGCACTTCGCGTCTCGCAACTGGGAGGAGGCTGGTCCTCGCTCTTCAAAGTCACGAAGGGCGAGGAGGCAAGGAGCCCAATCACACGCCAGGTGTCCGCTTCAGATGGACGGCTGAGATCTCCTCGGCGATACTGTGGGCCCAGGCTCTGGACGCCTTCGGCACCTCACGACTCGCGGCTGGAGGGAATTAGTCCTTCTGCTTTAAAGTTGCGAGGGGCGAGGAGGCGATGGAGCCCAATCGCGCACCACGTGTCCCTCTTGATGGACGGCCTTGATCATCTCGGCAATACTGTGGGCCCGTCATAAAAAGTGCTTTTCATCTCGCGACTCGCGAGTCGGAGACCCTTGGTTCCTCTTCTTCAACTCCCGCTTCCCGAGACGGCGATACGGGCAAGGCTCTCTTTCTGGTCAGCGCTCTCCACATATACTCCACATATAACCGTTGGCTAGGGCCCAGGTGCTCGCGCCTCTCGCTACTCGGGACCTCGCGAGTTGAAGTATCAGACTTTGGCATTCTCCCTTCGCGAAGTCCCGAGACGCGATGGTCAGCGATGGTTGACCTCCTCCGGACACCTTCGTAACTAGAAATCTCGCGCAATCAAAAGGATATGGTCCGCCCTTCGAACTCACGAACCCCGAGCTCGAGAAATAACACGGCGCTTGAACTGCTTGCGATCAACGGCCCTCGTAACTTCGTGAGTGCCTCCTGAAGGATTCCGACCGTTGACTTCCTTAAAACTTTAATCGCTATACTTAACGCGACTCGGTTAATCTGCAATTATCCATCAATCACTGATCTGCTTCGCAAAATAGACCTCGGATGCTGCCGACGACACTTTGCCCGCTCACTTGACCTGCTACTTGGAAAAAACAGGAATTCTCCCGTGCTGCGCTTAAGCATTTCGTGCAACTTGCAGACCCGAATGCTCTCGAACCCATGACAAGAATTATCGCTAACACCACCCATGGGTAACCTAGAACACATCCAGGGGCCCTAGACATATCTAGGGACTTAAACTGCTTGGTTCTAGACCAAGAACCCCAGTCATCTACTGGGGGCCCTCACAAGGGTCTTTACTGCTTGGTCCCAGACAAAGAACTCCAGTTATCTACAGGGGGCCCTCACAAAGGTCTTTTTCCATGGCTCTAACTGCTTGGTCCCAGACCAAGAACCCCAAGAGTGTACTAGGGCCCCTAGTCCACAACTAGGCTCTTAAGCCATTCTCCAGGGAGAATGGCTCTTGCAACTGCAATAAATTCAACACTCCCTCTCGACAAGAGAGGCATTCTCAGCAACACCAAGCTTGTCACGAAAGTACACAAACTTTGTCAAGGACAGTGGCTTGGTCAAAATATCTGTCGTCGAAACATACTGAATACTGAGAATGTTCTTTTGCACCATGTCCCGGACATAGTGATATCTCATCTCAATGTGTTTCGATCTGTCGTGAAACACCGGATTCTCAGAGAGCTTTATACAACTCCGGTTGTCACAGTGAATGATTGTGGGTTCTAGCTCTATACTGAACAAGTCTGAAAGTAGCTTCCTAAGCCACACTGCTTCTCTGCTAGCAGCACTTGCAGCAATGTATTCTGCTTCAGCAGTGCTCTGGGCTATGGAGCCCTGTTTCCTGCTGGACCAGGAGATCAATGTTGAACCCAAACTGAAACAATATCCGGAAGTGCTCTTCCGATACACTGTACTGCCCATCCAATCTGAATCTGTAAATCCATGAAGCATTACACCTCCACTGGAAGTGTATCTAAGACCAAAAGCTAAAGTTCCCTGAACATATCTCAGAATATGCTTAACAGCAATCAAATGTATATGCTTCGGTTCACACATGAACTGACTGAGGGCATTTACTGCATAACAAATGTCCGGTCTAGTATGTACGAGGTACATCAATGACCCAATGATCTGTTGATATAAGGTGGGGTCTTCTGGATCTGAACCTGTAACTTGATCTTGTAACTTCTTTAGATTAGAGATCATTGGAGTGGTCATGGACTTGCAGTCCATCATGCCAAATCTGCGGAGCACATCAACTGCATATTTACTCTGTGAGAGAAAGATCTCACCTGGTTTCTGCCACACCTCCAAGCCCAAGAAATAATGCATGAGCCCCAAGTCTTTCATTTCAAACTCTGCGGAAAGCTCCCTCTTAGTCTGAGCTATCAAGTTTTCCTCTCCAGTGAGGAACAGATCATCCACGCATAAGACTAAGATAACTGGATGATTTTGTACAATCTTTATATAAAGATTGGGATCTGCTATGCTCTTGGTGAATCCAAGACTCGGTAGAAAGCTATCTATTCTACCATACCAAGCTCTCGGAGCTTGCTTCAACCCGTACAGGGCTTTCTTGAGTTTGCACACATGAGATTATTTCTCATGAATCACGAAACCTTAAGGCTGTTCGATATATACTTCTTGCTCAACTTCATCGTTAAGAAAAACAATCTTAACGTCCATCTGGTGAAGTTTCCAACCAAAAACTGTTGCAAGAGAGATAATAATCCTGATGAAAGTATATCTGGCAACTGGAGCAAAAATCTCGTCATAGTCAATTCCTTCTTTCTGAGAGAAACCACGAACCACAAATCTAGCCTTGTATTTTTCAATACTGCCATCTGCTGCATGCTTTATCTTATAAAGCCATTTGGAAGTTACCACTAATTTGCCACGAGGTCTAGGAACTACTGCCCATACATCATTCTTTAGAATTGAATCATATTCTTCTATCATAAGCATCTTTCCACACTTGATGTTTGGAGGCTTCTTCAAATGTGGAAGGTTTTGAATCAATCACAATATTCAACTTGGCTATGAGACCGGAATACTTATCTGGTTTCTTGCTTTCTCTGAAGGTTCCCTTAGGAGCTAAATGTTTTTTTGCTTCCTTTAATATTTCCTGGCACCAGGCTAGTTTCCTTTTAATAGGAGGTATCTCCATGGGAAACTCAATAGTATCCCTTGAGGGATCCACTGGAAGTTCTGAGGTCTCCTCTCTCTGCTCATCTGAAGGAGGAGAATCTGAAGAATCAAGTGGTGGAGCTTCCTGCTCCCTGAATCACATGGAAGTTCTCTAGCCCGACGAAAAGCTGTCTCTTCATGAAAAGTCATGTCTTTGCTTACTTCGATGAACTTTTGACCTGGGATATGAATTATGTAAGCTTTTGAGGTTTCACTGTATCCCACAAAAGTTCATTTCTTTCCGGAGGGCTCTAGCTTAGTCTTCTTCTCTTTGGAATGTGAATATAGAATGGACTGCCAAAGATTCTCAAGTGATC
>ML800567.1:101176-112677 GCA_009831015.1 Picea engelmannii
CCATCTCCGTCTCCTTGTTTTCTTGGGAATACTTTCTGAGGAAATGGGCAGCGGAGGATCCACCAATTCCGCTGCCCACAATGCAAACCCGCTGGCTATCCCCATTCGTGTGACCGATGAATTGAACCATCAATAGGCTTATCACCCACGCCACTGTTTTCCATTCCATTGCCTGCTCTTCCTTCCTCATTACTTCGTCCTTTACATGCATTCATTCATTCTGCTTCTCTTATTGCTTGCAAATTGCAATATCTTCGTTTATTGCAATATCCTTCGTTTATTGCAATATCCTTCGTTTACCAGCAGAGACCTTTAGCTCCCGGTATGTCACTACGCGAACCGGTCGTCCTTGAATTTCATTGACTTGGAAAAATGGAGGTAATGCTCTGAATGTCAAATCTTACTTAATTACGCCAAGGTGTACACCTTGACAATGGGCAGATTTAATAGGGGTTTAGTGCTTAATAAGTTTTTGATGGACAGGATTAAATATGGCTGGAATATTCTTAGTAGTCACACAAAATAAATGGCTGTGATTTCAATCATTAACTTCTTAGCTATTATAAAGACATCATTTTATGTGTTTACTTTTTTACATTTACCTAATCATATTTAAAAATTACTTTGATAGCTAACTGATTGTCACTTAAGTGATTAACAAAAATTAAAATATTAACACCAGATAAATGAAGCCCAACAATTTATTTGTTAATAGATAATAAAATTTAATATATTCTTTTAAAGATTCATTTCATCTTCTCAACATTTCGGCGTTCATTTTGTTGTTGTGCTAGTCTCTATTCAAATTCAGCCCGTACAAAGTTAACGTGGAGTAAAATCTAGTTATGCGAAGACATGGTTTTTCTTTTTAAGATCTAGAGTAATCGGTAACTCACACGATTATTAGTCCCTGTCGGAAGGCCCGGGACTATAGCAATGAGTTCATGATTGATTTGACATTAGTTTATGGTTGACTTTAAAAAATTTCAAAAATTCTAATGTTTAACTTAGGAAATTTCAATTCATATATTTTAAAATAAATAAAAAATATATTTGTTACAATTTTATTCGCTGATAACTTTGAAGTGTTATTGTCAGTTTCACTTTTTCCAATACTTTAATTAATGTTTATTTCACTTCTTCCAACTGCCCCCTTAACTCAATTACTCACTGTCCTTGTTACCTTGAAGTGACCTAACCTTCAATCCTTTGACGCTCTCCCATTCGTCTTATTTGAGGGAGGTTTAGGTTTAAATTCGGTTGAGTGTCAGCATAACCCCTAAGTTATAAATTTCGTTGAGTTTCAACATAACCCCTAAACTAGTGTCAACTTCCTTTTTTGCCACTATAACTTATAAGCTAGTGCTTTTCTTCTTTTTTGCTTTCCTCTTATTTAGAGGGATTTTGGAGGTCTATTCTCTTCATTACCTCTTCTTCTTTTTTAGCCTTTTTATATAATAAGAAGCATTAAATGGTCGGATAATACTAATAATATAATAATTTATTTTTAAGGTCACGGCCAAGCCAAACACTAAATTGGTGTATGAGACCCCTTTGTTTGTGGGACAAGGGACCCCCTCCACCCAGCGATTTGACTGGTAAAGTCTACGAAGGTATACATACCCTACCCCCTTTGGATTTGAACTTGTGACCTCTTAGGAGGAAACACATGTTCTTAACCATTAGGCCCACTCAGGCTTACATGGTAATAAATTAATGAGACAATGCCCCTCTTTATAAGGAAATGTGAGTAACCTTGTCCTTCTACTCTCGATACTTAGTGTAAAGGCATTGTCACCATTCTTTATTCTTGGCACGAGCCTCGTAAACAAAGCCTCTTCATTAGATTCCTTCCCTCCTAAACGAATTTATTGATCTTCGATATCAAGGAGAGGGGTCCCTAACTTCTTCCCCTGGTCGTCATTCTCTAAAGGACTTTATTAGGCTTGATCCTGACTCATTTACAATGGTGGGCTATGCTGGCTATTCATCTTGTTCAAATGTTGCCCAAAATGTTGTTTTTCCTCGATCTTTATAATCTTGTAAGTTTTCTAAAAGAATCGTCATAGTGTAACATTGTCACTCAAATGCTTTCTTATCCTAAATTATTATTAATCTCACTTCCTACGGTTGCCTTTTTAGGTTACCTCCCTTATTGTATACTCTTTCTTTATTTATTTCCTTATGCTAAAGTTTTATAATTGCTTAGACGTTATTCTAAATGTTTTTTTAATTGCCAAACGTTATTTTCCGTGATACCATCAATATATTTTGATCATTTGTAAATATTAATATCGTTGCATTTCATTGCTAATATTATGTGAAACAACCTCTATGATTTAAGCATGTTGATTGGTATGGCGTCGAGCAAGTTGAAGCAAGAAAGAAAGAAAGAAAGAAAGAAAAGCAAGTGATGCATGTCAAGCAAGAATGTCAAGATAAGGGAACAAGCAAGCTTAATTACTTAACAATAATGATAACAACTAAACTATGAAATGTAAACAAAAAGATAACAAGAAATAAATCTAACTATCATGTGAATGATACAATAGTTGAACCATGAGATCTAACATTAGCAAGTTCTAATTACTACATAAGTGAAATAATAACTAGAACATGTATCAAAGTGATTCAACTATAAAACCATGAGTAATAGTGAGAATGAGAGTGTTGTACATGTACTTACCTGTAGATGAGGCATGGCAATGTAGGTCCACGTTGAAGCTAGCTAGATCCTAGCATCACAAATGCCAGTGAATTGCCCCAAGTGTGGTAGGGATAGCGACACTGACTCCCAGGGAAGGAAAATATGGATAAATGGAAAAGGGAGGACAAGAACCCTCGATGCTAGGGAGATTCTAACAAAGATAGGAGAAGGAAGAAGGCAATGTTAGCATGAAGGTGACAAAGTGGGCTAGGTGGCATAAGCCAACTCAGAGCTAATGCAAGCCCAAGATGTGTCATATACTAATCCCAAGTTATCACAAGTAAGAAGGTGACATGTGGTAATTTAGAGTTAATGCAAGCATGCAAGGTGACATACATTGATCCTAGATTATTGTAGTTATGGAGGTGTTATGCACTAGTCTAGGACATAGTCCAAGTCATATAGTAATATGGAGAGCACAAGCATGAGAGGAGACGAACATTGATTTACAGTTATCATGAGCACAAAGATGACATATTATAACCAAGATTTAGTGTGAGCATAAGAGGATACATACATCAATGGATAGTTGATGTGGGCATAGGAGGAAACATACATCAACATGGAGTTGTTGATGTGAATGCAAGATGAAATGTACATCAACCTAGCATCAAGATAGGTGCAAAAAAGATTGATATCAATGATATATCAGTGAGGGAAAAGGAAGCAAGGGGATGAGATGATGCCACTACAGAAAGGGATTGATAGTTGCAGACTTACAGAACATGAACAATTGAGGGGACACCTCGAGATAGAGACCAAAGAAGAAATAGTTAATCATAGCCAGGGAGAGGTTATCTCAAGTAGGGCCCATCATACTTGAGATAATGACCTAGAGGTGACCAATTTGTCAATAATGAAACCAAGGGAGAGAGAGAGATAGAGAGAGAGGGCTTATGACAAACGGGCAAAGATTGCCCCAAACATTCAAGGGATGAGGAAAGTAGGAGAGGAAACAAGAAGGTACAAGACACTAGGAGAAGGAGAAGGCAAGTGATGAGACAAGGGAGGCTGAACGCTATGAGGTAGGAGTGGTTGAAGCTAACAATGAGAGGTCCAAGATGGCCCCACAAAGGTCCCATTAGGGACTGGGCATAATTCAACTTGGTAAACCCATATTAAAACATAGGACTTTTATGCGATTAACTGAGGTCACCTCAAACAACCAATGAAAAGCTAAGGAGAGGAAAGAAATAAGAGGGAAGGGGAGATAGGGAAGAGGTTGCTCTAAGTACATAGAGGCAAGCACAAAGGAAAAGGGAGAGAAGGATCGAGTGATCCAAAAAAAAATTGAGGAGACATGCATTCTAGGTGAAGGGGGACAAGAAGAGGGGCGAGAAGGCAATGAGGCAGTCGTAAAGGTTAATCACTCATCATGTTTAAGGTGTTTTGAGGAAAGTTTCATCTATGGGTCCTAAGGGGTTGAGTTGAGAGATCCTATAAGGTAAGAAGGAGGCTCAGTGGAGTCAAGAGGCATGTCACCCCATGCTTACAACAGGGGAATTGCTCCAATGTATTACAATGTAGTATCAGGTGGGGAGAGGGTATGGCATAAATAGGTTGAGGAGGAGAAACTTGTCTTGAGGAAGTGTCTAGTTGATATGCCTTGACTTGTTCATTGGTAGTGAGTAGTTGAAAAGTGATAACTTAGATTTAAGGGGATCATGAACCTTGCTGAGAAGAAGGAAAGTGATTTTGTTGAAGGACATGACATTCATCTCCTATGTGAGTGTTGCATTTATGATACTTGCACCACTTGTCTGAATTAGGGCAAGGATCGAAGCCTGATTTTTTGTGATTAGTTGTATGAGTACTTGTCTTAGGAGAGAGGACCTTGTGCTCCTCGCACGACATGGGTAGAGGTATGTAAGGATCTAGGGGAGGGGGGCCTTGAGGCAATGCTAGAGGTTAATCTTGATAAACTTGTTGAAGGGGGGAAAGGTTTTCTAAGAGAATATTTAAGGTTTGGAAATTTTATAAGGTTCTTTCTTCAAGTTGGCACATGTACGACATAAGTTCATCACAAGTCCTACAGAAGGTAGGTTCACCATAAGGAGAACACCTTGCAATGGAGGTTTTTAAGGAACCTCCTCGTTCTTTGTTTATAGCGGAGGTTATTAGCGAAGGCAGATGATCGGAGGTTTTCGAGGAGGGTTTTTTACCGGTGCACATGTAAAGGACATACGCATTGATGTGCACCTAAAAATAATGGCCCGATGTGAAATGAGCAAGGTGCATAATTAGATTTTATAAACAAAATAAAATACATAGCAGTGCTCCACTCTAAACAAAGCGCATTGGTGCACTTAAGCATGACGCCTCGATGTGTATCATTGTTGGGCGCACTGAGGTAGGGTAAAATAAAAATAAAAAATACCAAACCAATTTTCATTACTATGCTTCATTTTTTGTTTTTAACCTCTCAGATAAGCATCGATGCTCACTCTCCTTCCACGGACACCCTGTTTTTAGTCTTGTATAGTCAGTTCGATAGCTCTGGTAGATTCCACACATTTCCAAAATTTGGAAAATATCCTGAAATTTCATTTATTCTCTGTAGTGCAACCATGTCTCATCGAGAGAGAAGAGACTAGGTAAATTGCTTTTACCTTCTTATTTGCATTTTCATTGGATTAAAATTTGAACTTGGCCTAAAATTTTACCTTTTTAGATTCATTTTTAATTTTGTACGGTGTGCTTTAACACTTTGGCTTACCTTAGAAGTCGGTGCGTCCTGTGAATTTATAAGAAGCACCATCGACGATGCGTATATGATTAAAAATGCACCCATGCCATTCACAGAATGATACCATGCCAAATTTTGAAAAATAAGTATAGTGGTGCATCTTATTGGACGCCATGTTATCGATGCATTATGAAACACAATGCACCGTTAAACAAAACATTGGTGCTCCAAGAAAAAGGGAGCGTCGGTGCGTTCACTTTAACCAATCACATCATCTAGTTTCCAACCTAGAAAATTTAACCTATCGGTGCGTCAAAGTCCACCAAACAGACTGGTGTTGTGCACATCACAACATCGAGCCAAATATTTAACAGTTTAGCATAGTGGTGTGTCTTATGGGACACCCTGTTAGCGGTGCATCTTAAAAGACAATGCACCATTAAGAAAACGTCGGTGCTCCAAGAAAAATGGAGCCCTAATGTGTTCCATTTAATCGATCGCACCACCTACTTTCCAACAGAAAAAATTTAACATAGCAATGTGTCAAAGTCCACAAAACGCATTAGTGTTGTGCACAACATGACACTAAGCTAAATATTTAACAATTTAGCATAACGGTGTGTCTTATATAACGCCTCGTTACTAGTGCATCCTAAAACACAACACACCACTAAAAAAACGTCGTTGCTCCAAGGAACATGGAGCACTGGTGTGTCCCCTATAACCAACCACACCGCCTAGTTTCCAACCTAGAAAATTTAACAAAATGGTACATCCTAGTCTAAGAAACACAATGGTAGAGTCTTGGATAGTATGGACAGAGATGGAAAATTGTGCAAGTAGAGTCTTGAATAGTATGGACGGAGATGGATTTGTAAGAATACTTAGCAGGTTTGGACAGATATATGAAAGTGGATGAAAGCATGGATTCATAGCTTGGTTCATAGAATGGTTCAGAGACAAAGGAACATTATCATAATGGATGATAATTACACATGAAATGGCTCGAACAATGCTAATGGATTCCAAATTGATAGATATTTTTTGGACACATGCAGTGCATACAACAGTTCACATTCAAAACAGAGTAATACTTAGAAACAACAATGACAAAACTACCTACGAACTATGGAAAGGAAGCACAAACAACAACCTCTACATCAAGGTAACTCAAGGTAGTATTTTATTAATTGAAATTTATGTTGGTGATATTGTTTTGGAAGTACTAATGACAGGTTAAGCCAGAAATTTGCAAAGGATATGCAGAATGAATTTGAAATGTCATTACTTGGAGAACTATCCTTCTTTTTGGTTCTTCATATATGTCAAAGCAACCAAGGAATTTTTATTTCTCAAACTAAGTATATCAAATAAACGCTAAAGAGGTTCGTAATGGAAGATTGCAAACTAGTTACCACTCCTATGTAAACCAGTTGCAAGTTGAGCAAAGATGATGATTCAAAATCTATAGACCAAAGGCAATACAGGTCAATGATTGGTAGCTTACTATATGTGACATCATCCAGACTAGATATAATGTAGGCAGTTGGACAGGTGGCACGATTTCAAGTAGCACCAAAGGAATCACTTGTATTAGCAGTAAAGACGATTTTCAGATATCTCAAAGGAACATAAGAGTTTGGATTATGGTATCCAAAAGGAAAGGATCTATCACTTGTTGCCTACACAGATGCAAATTGGGCAAGTTGCATTGATGACTGACGAAGCACCAATGGAGCGATGTTCTACTTGGGTGAGTGTTTAGTATCATGGCTAAGCGAGAAACAATCATCAATATCCTTATCTACAGCCGATGCATAGTATATTGCAGCAGTATGATGTACACAAGTTCTATGGATGAAACAAACTTTGATAGATATACAGGTTGAGTATGATGATCCAATTCCAATTTATTGTGATAATACAAGCGCCATCAGTATCTCAAAGAACCCAATGATGCACTCCAAGACGAAGGACATTCCAATAAAGTATCACTTTCTACGGAAACAGGTTGTAGAGAAGAACATTAGAGTTGAATTTGTGGGCACAAAAGAACAAGTGGCAGACATCTTTACAAAACCACTTCCACGGGAAGCCTTTGAGTATATTCACCAGAGACTCGGAGTAATTTCTACTCCAAAATGAATGATTTTGAATGTTTATCTTATATGTCTTAGATGTACACAAGGAAGCACCATAAATATGACAATTCAGGTTGGGAGATCAATTTCAGGAAGAGTTATGTTAGGGGGAGCAACCCCGGATGGAAAGATACCTTTTCCATTGATGGAAAAGTGGGAGAGATTTATCAGATGCAAATATAAATGCTTGGAGAAAGAGCACAGAGGCATGGTTCGAGGGGGAGCGATTGTCACAAGGAAAGAATGAGCGATATGACTTCAAAGTGATACCCTTTGTCAAATGGGGAGAGATTATTCATATAAAGGGAGAGAGAGTAATCAGAGGCTTATAATGTTGAAATTTGGTAGCTTGGAGGTACTTCTGCATTGGCAATGCTCAACATGCGGAATTGACCAAGCAAATTTTCTCCTAGTGACTTTATAAAGTGATTTTATAAAGTTGAGTCTTTTAATTTTGAAATGTAAAAGTGACTTTATGATGTTATGGGTCACTTTATTAACTTAAGTGACCTCAATGAATGATTAAGTCGTGACCGTTGATCTCAAGGGTAAGTGAAGACTCACTTAAGGGAGATCAAGGGCCAGAGGAGTTACAATTCAAAATTTCTTAAAGGCAGCTCATTAGGAGAAGGAGGGCGCACTTTTGAGGAGAGCTTGAGGGAAGGTGAAGGGGCATGCATCCCAAGGAGGAGTTCTTTGCTTGAGAAAAGAGCTACAACAAGAGGGACTTGGCATGCATCCCTAGGAGAAGGATTGACACGCAATCCAAGGAGCATTTGCAGCATTCAGCAGTCCGTACAGTAGCTATAGTAGAGGTCGTACAATAGTGTTTTGTTGGTCATACAGCAAGAGGAGGCACAAAAATCGAGGTTGTGAGTATACAACAAGAGTGGCACGATTTTCTATGCTAGTTTGATGAAGTTTTTTGTTCTGTTTCATACCCATTCTCTTGACACAAGTTTCTATACATTTTTGTGATTGTTTGTGGAGGTTTACTCTCTGTTCTGGGCCATATTGGTCGTACAGTTGAGGCAATCTGCCCTAGTTACAGTCTGGTACAGTTTGTATTGAAGGATGACTTGCTAAAATAAGAGATATTTTGTGTTGTAATGCTGATGCTTATTGTTGTTGTATAAACTTAGATTTTCCTTGAGCAGAATAAAGATCTTTTTATCCTCAAATATGTCCCTAATTCTCTGTGTATTTTTCAAGTGGTATTGCACAAATTTTTGTGCCAAATGAGGGTTACAGCCTGCTGATATATAATTTATTTCCGCTACTATTTTATTTCAGAACTTGGTTAATAGTATTTCAGCTCATAAACAACAGTGTTATGGCTGTTAGATATTTATAGGAGGCTGAAATCTAATTTTGTCTAAGTGGTATACTGAAATAAGATGTATTTCAACATGGTATCAGATCTAGGGCTCTAAAGTTCAGTGGGCATCTTTGGCACTTGTGACAGCAAGTGATTTGTTGGTACATTTGCTTGAAGAAAGGCAGAAAAGGTTCTTTGTCAGGAGGACAAAGATGACTTCCAACATCAGGTTTGAAGATAGATTGGAGGGGGTCTCCAACTACCTGCAGTGGAAGGTTAGAATCAACAGTTTTCTCAAGGAGAACAAGTTGTGGTCATTTTCGAATACCATCGTGCTAGTACCTATGTCAGATTCCATGAAGTGAAGGAAGCCTCGACTCAGAGTTGGTGCAGATAGCCCTCAAAGGCTTCACCAAGGAGTGGGAGGTTTTCGTGAAGTGTGTGGTGGGGAGAGAGAAGCTCCCTAACTGGAGCAGATTGTGGGATGACTTTACACAGGGTGAGATTCAAGAAGGGTCTCAGGAGAGGGCAATGGATGGTGCAGACGACGAGAACGTTGCTCTTGTGGGAAAGAGCAATGAGAAGAAGAAGGACATGAGCAAGGTGAGATGCTTTGCATGTCACAAGATTGGCCACTACATTAGTCAGTGTCCGAACAAGAAGGAGAAGAAGTCGGAACCAGAGGTGTCAACATCAACAAATATTGCAGAGTTTGTTGAGAGACATGAGAGGAAGTACTCTCTCATGACTGGTCCCATGGGCAATATGTGCCTAACGTTCGGGGACATTGAGTGTGGTTAGTGGACAATGGAGCTTCCTGACATATGAAAGGGATGAGGTAAGTGTTCCCGAGTCTTTCAGAAACTGACTTAGACTGTTGTGTGGGTGTTGGTATTGGCCCACAGCTTGCAGTGAACGGGGGTTAGAAGTGTTAGATTCCAGCTAGAGTCGGGAGGCTTTCTGGAGGTTGTCGGAGTATTGTATGTTCCAGAGATGATGGTTAACTTACTCTCAGTGTCATCTCTGGAGGTTAATAGATTTGGAGTGGCATTCTACTATGGTCGAGTATTTCTATATCCAGAGGGAGCTACTCCAAACACAACAGTGATGCTTGGTGTCGGGTTTGAGAGGCTTGTACAGGTTGTTGGGTAGACCTGTGTTGGGGTCCAGTGGATTTCTGGACTCAGATTCTGTGTTGGAGAGTGGGTAGGTTGCACGGGAGAGAGAGTTGATACCCGGGACTCAATCCTCTTTCGAGACTCTCAAAAGAATCAACAGACATGAGTCAACACAGATGGATGCTCAGGAGAGTGTGCAGTCTCTTGGGAGCTTGTCTTCAGTTCATGATACAACAGAGGTAGCAGCAGAGGCTTCCAGTGCAGTGGGAGTAGTGGCTTCATGTTTAGAGGGAGCATAGACTTCTAGTACATAGGGAGTAGCTATGGCAGCTGATGAGATGGAGACATATTTTGGTGGTGATGCCAGAAGTACCTCTCTCGCTAAGAGGGAGTGTTGAAATTTGATAGCTTGGAGGTACTTCTGCATTGGCAGCGCTCAGCATGCGGAAGTGACCAAGCAATAGTGACTTTATAAAGTGATTTTATAAAGTTGAGTCTTTTAATTTCGAAATGAAAAGTGACTTTATGATGTTATGGGTCGCTTTTTTAACTTAAGTGACCTCAACGAATGATTAAGTCGTGACCGTTGATCTCAAGGGTAAGTGAAGAGTCACTTAAGGGAGATCAAGGGTTAGAGGAGTTACAATTCAAAATTTCTTAAAGACAACTCATTAGGAGAAGGAGGGTGCACTTTTGAGGAGAGCTTGAGGGAAGGTGAAGGGGCACTCATCCCAAGGAGGAGTTCTTTGCTCGAGGAAAGAGATACAGTAAGAGGGACTTGGAACGCATCCCCAGGAGAGGGATTGGCACGTAGTCCAAGGAGCATTTGCAACATTCAACAGTCCTTACAAAAGCTACAGTAGAGGTCGTACAACAGTGTTTTGTTGGTCGTACAACAAGAGGAGGCACAAAAATCGAGGTCGTGAGTATACAACAAGAGTGGCACGATTTTCTATGCTAGTTTGTTGAATTTTTATGTTCTATTTCGTACCGATTCTCTTGACATAAGTTTCTATACATTTATGTGATTGTTTGTGGAGGTTTACTAACTGTTCTGGGCCGTATTGGTCATATAGTTGAGACAATCTACCCTAGTTACAGTCTGGTACAGTTTGTATTGAAGGATGACTTGCTGAAATAAGAGATATTATGTGTTGTAATGTTAATGCTTCTTGTTGTTGTATAAAATCATATCTTCCTTGAGCAGAATAAAGAGTTTTTTATCCTCAAATCTGTCCCTAATTTTTTGTGTATTTTTCAAGTGGTATTTCACAAATTTTTGTGCCAAATGAGGGTTACAACCTGCTGATATATAATTTATTTCCGCTACTATTTTATTTTAGAACTTGGTTAATAGTATTTCAACTCATAAACACTAGTGTTATGGCTGTTAGATATTTATAGGAGGCTGAAATCTAATTTAGTTTAAGTGCTATACTGAAATAAGATGTATTTCAACATATAAACACAAAGAAAAATCAAAGGCATGTAGACAGGGGGAGCAGCCCCAAGGAGAGTTCAATCAAGGGGA
>ML800567.1:138014-149564 GCA_009831015.1 Picea engelmannii
TCCATTTAGAATATCCATGTTATGGGATCATTACCACCAAACTTCCTCATATCGATTTTGGGAATGAAGTAGTTCCTTGGCCTCAAATTAAAACCACAATGGCATGAATCTTTGAGTGATGAATGATCAAGTGTCTAGGACTCAATCCTCTTGTTCTTCAGATGTGTTAAAAAAAATTTCATATGTGACTGGGACTCAATCCTCTTGTTCTCCTTATCCTCTTCTTGAAGAGGAGAATTTTGGATAAGAAGAATTGTTAGCTCCTTCAGCATGTATTTGATATCTTCCTTGCTTGCCATCTCTTTGAGATCATCTTTTCTAGCCATATTGGAATTCTACTTTACTTACAATATTAGGATGTCGGCCTTCTTTTCATTGTAGTTTCAATGCTCTCTATTTTCTCTTCCAACTTGGATACCTTAAACTCCACATCTTTATTCTCTTCTTGTGTCAAGGATGAACCTTCAGAAGCCTCTGTAAGAGTCACATTTGGTTTACATCTAAACATGATGGGCTAGGGTTTTGCAAGGGCTTGTGGGAAAGGAAGTGTCAGGATCTATAGCTCTCTAATATACCATTGGGTTTCTAACAGTAATATTCAACCAATCATTAGGGGTGGCAGGAGCGGGGGGAGTGTTGTACGGCCCCGGAGGAACAGAGATAATCAATTACTCCTGGGGTTTGGAGAAAACATCCAACAACCATGCTGAGGCCCTGAAAGCTTGGAAAGGATTGGAGTTAGCTAAGGAAAGCCAGGTCAAAAACATAACCATTGTAGAAGACTCCTCCCTTATTGTCCAAAGCATTTTTTCGTCAAGTCCTCCCAAGCAATATCATCATCGGACGAATAATTCAAAGGATCCTAAATCTTAACAAACGCATGGATTCTTTAAATGTGTATCATGTGCTAAGGGATCAAAATTCCAAGGCTGATATAGCCGCTAACCAAGCTTGTTTACTAAGTGAAGGAAGGCTCAAAGTTGGTGAACTCGTGAGATGGGATATGATCCCGTAAGTCGTCGTCACCCTCATTACATTCTATGATGATTACATATATTAACCACAAGTTAAATCAGACACCTGTTGTACCTCTAATGCGTCAGATGGTCCGACATTCACCCAAGCATTCAATCCGTTATCTTGCAAATCTACCCCTCGGATTCATACTCCATTCGAATAGTGCAGAAGGTACATCACCTTGCAGTCGGAGAGCGTGGAAGTCGGTCACTCCTCTCCATAATGCGTCGTGAGCCTCCCCCGAACTGGTGTGATTTTGAAATGATCCTCAGGGTGGCGAATTGGTCTTTGCATCGCTCAAGTAATAACCCTCTGCTCTCGCGGTGGTTTCGGTGGTTTCTTCTTCCAGAAGGCTTCTCTCCAGGCCCAAGTCAAGTCTCAATGGAATCTGCAGCTCCGACCCCCCCTTTCCCACTGAGAATTGAGAAGCGTTTGGATACTCTACAAGAGGCTCTGTCCAATTTAACAGTGAGTTTGGATGGGTGGCAGCGAGGTCTGCAACGACGACAACAAGAGGAATTGCAGGAACTTGTATCTCAACAACAGAAGCACCAGCAAGAAATAGAGAAACTCAAAGCTCACAACGTTGTGCAAGAGGTGGAGTTAAAGTGTCTTCGAGAACGAACCAAGGAACAAGATCACCAAATTAGAAGACTGAAGCGGGACATCAGGCATCTTGAAGCAGACAATATACCGCCACTCTGCGTTCTCAGGAGAAATATTCGATCTGAGCATAATTTGAATCGTTTTGAAGACCACGATAGCAGAGAAGAAGAAGCAGTCAATCAGACCAATCTCCTGAAAGAGGCACGTTAAGGAAGCAGCCAGCATTCCGCGGCACTAGGAACCAAGCCTGCAGGACAGGAACAGAGCAACTACCATGATTTTATGTGAACAGTATGTTGTGTAAATTTTGTTTTTTGGGTTTTAGCTTTGTCAAAATATATAGCAGTCACTATGTTTAGGCCGGAATATGTTTCTACTTAGGGCAGAATTTTGAATCTAGCATAAGATGTAATATCTCAGATCAGGTCTTTGTGCCAGGACTCATGAATTTTTGTAACTCTTTGGAGGATGGACGGTCAGGCTGCAATCTCCCCTATCTTTTTTAATATAAACCAGTACTCGTTCTTGTCAAAAAAAAATATTCAACCAATCATTCATGATGTTAACTAAAAAGCATGGACCATACCCTTATACAAGTCGATTCCATACCCAAGATCAAACCCGTAAACAGATTCCGTTTAATATGGCACACTCATGAGTCATCAGGTACCAACGGAAGTGTACAAGGCCATCCTATGATGGCCCCACCTATATTCTCTATGTGTATGCTTTCCAACCGCAATTTTACCCGTTGAACAACATATCTCTATGACATAGGTTTATAGATGGCAGTACACATCTCTAGCCTAAAAATCTACTTGTTGCAAAATAGAGAAAAAATTATGAAATTGCGGTCTCCCCATAACCCATAACCCTTGAATACCAATCCAAAATAGTAAGAATATGTTTACCTATATACTATCACCTATCTCTTCTTTTCAACACCTTTCGAATCACCACAAACAGAGCTTCCCATCAAAAGTTATTCCAATTTTAAGTTGACGTACTTTTTAAAGCCCTGGTTTGGGGTCTACTATGCTAGCCACCTTGCACCTATTACAACATCGACAATTTTAATCTTATGTTAATGAAATTTTTACAGAATGTACTCTAATATGTCCTCTTCAGGCTCCCACTGAACCCACATGCAATTTGGACCTTCCAAGAGAAACTTATGGTAGAATTACCAGAACTTGTTGTTTTTGCCCTATTTCAAGAGAGTGAACCTGTACGGCTTGCCACTTTGCCAATAATTTCTTAATAAGTCTGAAATTTGGATCTGGAACACCATGGACCGTCTTCCGTCCAATCGCACAAGTGGCACTCAATTTGGACCTTGCACTCTTCAGATGTGATTGTTTTACTAAAACTGCCTGTTTAAGCCTAGGTTTAAGCCTAGTTTGAAGACTAGACAAAAGCCCTATCTTGTACAGCATGTAACTCCGAAAATATGGCAAACCAAATTCTGGAATTTTGGTCAGAGATACTTCATCGGTTCTTCTTTACAACACTACAAATCCCATGCCAATCCGATACTCCAGAAAAAAGTTAGTATGAAAATGGTAAGATGACTCACCTGAAGGAGCCAAACCAACGATCATCCACTATGATACCAAATGTTGTGACTCAATTAACCAAATAAACATGAAAATGACCTAATTCAGTTGTACCACGTCAAATAGAGTAAAAGAGTGAACAAAAGAGAAGTCTTTTCAAGGGTGCAACCTCCTTTTACAAGATATAAATACACAAGATAAAGTGATCATTCAAATAAGTCTCCTTGATGTATATATAGGAGACAGTGTGGGCTAAAAAGCAATAATAATAAGACAACATAGCTATAATCAATGTAATGATAATGAATGAGGATTAATAATAGTGGCTTAACATATGATGGGTCACTTTTTCGTGATAATATCAGGCAATAGAATTCTTTGAACCTAGGGATCTACTTAAAAGTCTATCAATCCTCGGTATTTCCCAAAAACTGTCACTCTGAGGAATCCACAAAAGTCAGGTCAGGATCTTGCATACCTAAGATGGTGCCCAAGAAGATGCAAAAATCCACCTAGAAAGGCAAAGGTATTGAAGGTGAACCACCACGACAGGTTCGCTATACCAATTGCTGATCTGAAGTATTCTGCTATTTTGTATGTGCATCATTTAACTGTTAACATTAACCCTATTTGTAGGATAACTGCTGTTAAAATCAGTAAGAATAAATACGAATGTGGTTTAGCGGGGGTTTTAGCTTGTTAAGCAATTTGTTTTAACTTTTGTGTTTAACCATATAGTTTGTAACTTTGTATTGAATCTTTCTGGCAGCCTGTCCGAAATAAAGTAGGATCTCTTTATTGCTAATCATCTTCCTTACCATGGAGGTCTAATACATCAAACTCTACACTGCACATGTTTCATACAAAATCTAACATGTCTTTGGCAAATAAAGTGGCAGAAGACACACATTACTCCAACCCTGCATATCATTTTTCAGGCATAAGATCACCCACAAATTCTAAACATATCATGAAGATGCAAAAGCTACTGGTGTTTATGTCTACAACTCACCGTCACAAGCTCAGATATTAAACGTGGAGACAATCCTGCAGCAACCAATTCTTTCTGAAGGGTGTGCCTTGTGTATTCATGGAGATCTGCCCATTTCAACATTTCATCAACCGTGTAAAAAATGGGACGCGAATCCTCGTAATAACGCAAGAACTTGTCCAGGAGGTTCTGCAACCATAACCAAAAAAACACTTATGCATTAATAACTTAATATTGAATCTCTGTGATGCAATGCTTTTAATCGTGTCCAAGCGAAAAATAAAAAACAGTGTTAGAAAAAGGAAATATACATAATCTGATGAGCTTCATCTTGAAATTGCTGTCACAAAAATGGATAACTGGCTGAGGAAGGAACAATTCCAACTGACTAATAAATTCCTGATTGTATTTGCAGCTTCACGCTGCATTCTGTAGTTGCTAATGATCCTATCAAGAGTAACTCTAATTAAAGTCCAACTTGGTCAACCTTGTGAAGTAGAATATGAAAATTATAGTTCCAGGATGAAAATACCCCATTCACATTCTGTAGTTGCTAATGATCCTATCAAGAGTTACTTTAGTTAAAGTCAAAATTGGTCAATCTTAGGAAGAAGATTATGAAAATTATAGTTCCAGGATGAAAATACCCCGTTCAGACTCTGTAGGTGCTAATGATCCTGTCAAGGATAACTCTAATTAAAGTCCAATTTGGTTAACCTAATGAAGTAGAATACGAAAATTATAGTTCCAGGATGAAAATTCTCCACTCACATTCTGTAGTTGCTAATCAAGAGTAACTCTAATTAAAGTCCAATTTGGCCAACCTTATAAAGTAAAATATGAAAATTATATTTTTCAGGATGAAAATTCCCCATTCAAAGTGACAAAGTGACGAGATAGATTAAATACCCTAGGAGACATCCAATCCATATGCTGAAGGCTCCATCAACTTATTTCCTATAAACTCTGAGCTCCTATTCTAATTGATTTTGCCAAAAACTATATAGTCGCAGTAGTGTGTGCAAAGATGGCATAAATCATTATAACAGGTGTTCAATTGTTCAAATTGGCGTAAATCATTGTAACACAGGTCCAACAGGTCAAATTGATCGAAGTGGATGTGCATAAATCATTGTAACACAGGTCTAACATGTCAAATTGATGTAAGTGGATCTTAATAAGATACTTATATGGCCACAATTTCCATTGCACATTCACTCAATGTAAACACAAGTATAGCTACTAGTCATGAGATAATACAAAATTCAAATCTCTTGGAATGCAACCCACAGGCTAAAGTGGGTTTAGCATTAGAATCTTAATGCTTGGTGGGAGTTGATAGCTCTCCACAGATTGATTTGTCTTCAAAGCATTTACCTGTAAACAGTTTATTGCTACAAAGAAAGAAAGAAAGAAAAGGCTGACTCACTCACAGAGACATATTCTTGCATCTTTAGCAGACTGGTTCCATATCGCCAAAATATTAGAAGGTTATTGATGAACGTACTTATGGTTGCAGGAAACCCAGATTTTCCTCCAGGGAAAGTTTTGAATATAAATTTCTGGCCATCCCATATCCCAAAATCACTGTCGTCATCGCTGCTTGTCTTGCGCTTGAGGCCAAGCAATTCAGTATATTGAAGGGTGTGGAGATTTTTGGGATGTAAAATCGACCCTCCGGCTTCAAACTTGTCACCTGCTAACTCAACCATCGCCATCCGTCCTCCCACAGTTGGGTTCTTTTCGAACACATGGATCTCCATCTCCGTCTCCTTGTTTTCTTGGGAATACTTTCTGAGGAAATGGGCAGCGGAGGATCCACCAATTCCGCTGCCCACAATGCAAACCCGCTGGCTATCCCCATTCGTGTGACCGATGAATTGAACCATCAATAGGCTTATCGCCCACGCCACTGTTTTCCATTCCATTGCCTGCTCTTCCTTCCTCATTACTTCGTCCTTTACATGCATTCATTCATTCTGCTTCTCTTATTGCTTGCAAATTGCAATATCCTTCGTTTATTGCAATATCCTTCGTTTACCAGCAGAGACCTTTAGCTCCCGGTATGTCACTACGCGAACCGGTCGTCCTTGAATTTCATTGACTTGGAAAAATGGAGGTAATGCTCTGAATGTCAAATCTTACTTAATTACGCCAAGGTGTACACCTTGACAATGGGCAGATTTAATAGGGGTTTAGTGCTTAATAAGTTTTTGATGGACAGGATTAAATATGGCTGGAATATTCTTAGTAGTCACACAAAATAAATGGCTGTGATTTCAATCATTAACTTCTTAGCTATTATAAAGACATCATTTTATGTGTTTACTTTTTTACATTTACCTAATCATATTTAAAAATTACTTTGATAGCTAACTGATTGTCACTTAAGTGATTAACAAAAATTAAAATATTAACACCAGATAAATGAAGCCCAACAATTTATTTGTTAATAGATAATAAAATTTAATATATTCTTTTAAAGATTCATTTCATCTTCTCAACATTTCGGCGTTCATTTTGTTGTTGTGCTAGTCTCTATTCAAATTCAGCCCGTACAAAGTTAACGTGGAGTAAAATCTAGTTATGCGAAGACATGGTTTTTCTTTTTAAGATCTAGAGTAATCGGTAACTCACACGATTATTAGTCCCTGTCGGAAGGCCCGGGACTATAGCAATGAGTTCATGATTGATTTGACATTAGTTTATGGTTGACTTTAAAAAATTTCAAAAATTCTAATGTTTAACTTAGGAAATTTCAATTCATATATTTTAAAATAAATAAAAAATATATTTGTTACAATTTTATTCGCTGATAACTTTGAAGTGTTATTGTCAGTTTCACTTTTTCCAATACTTTAATTAATGTTTATTTCACTTCTTCCAACTGCCCCCTTAACTCAATTACTCACTGTCCTTGTTACCTTGAAGTGACCTAACCTTCAATCCTTTGACGCTCTCCCATTCGTCTTATTTGAGGGAGGTTTAGGTTTAAATTCGGTTGAGTGTCAGCATAACCCCTAAGTTATAAATTTCGTTGAGTTTCAACATAACCCCTAAACTAGTGTCAACTTCCTTTTTTGCCACTATAACTTATAAGCTAGTGCTTTTCTTCTTTTTTGCTTTCCTCTTATTTAGAGGGATTTTGGAGGTCTATTCTCTTCATTACCTCTTCTTCTTTTTTAGCCTTTTTATATAATAAGAAGCATTAAATGGTCGGATAATACTAATAATATAATAATTTATTTTTAAGGTCACGGCCAAGCCAAACACTAAATTGGTGTATGAGACCCCTTTGTTTGTGGGACAAGGGACCCCCTCCACCCAGCGATTTGACTGGTAAAGTCTACGAAGGTATACATACCCTACCCCCTTTGGATTTGAACTTGTGACCTCTTAGGAGGAAACACATGTTCTTAACCATTAGGCCCACTCAGGCTTACATGGTAATAAATTAATGAGACAATGCCCCTCTTTATAAGGAAATGTGAGTAACCTTGTCCTTCTACTCTCGATACTTAGTGTAAAGGCATTGTCACCATTCTTTATTCTTGGCACGAGCCTCGTAAACAAAGCCTCTTCATTAGATTCCTTCCCTCCTAAACGAATTTATTGATCTTCGATATCAAGGAGAGGGGTCCCTAACTTCTTCCCCTGGTCGTCATTCTCTAAAGGACTTTATTAGGCTTGATCCTGACTCATTTACAATGGTGGGCTATGCTGGCTATTCATCTTGTTCAAATGTTGCCCAAAATGTTGTTTTTCCTCGATCTTTATAATCTTGTAAGTTTTCTAAAAGAATCGTCATAGTGTAACATTGTCACTCAAATGCTTTCTTATCCTAAATTATTATTAATCTCACTTCCTACGGTTGCCTTTTTAGGTTACCTCCCTTATTGTATACTCTTTCTTTATTTATTTCCTTATGCTAAAGTTTTATAATTGCTTAGACGTTATTCTAAATGTTTTTTTAATTGCCAAACGTTATTTTCCGTGATACCATCAATATATTTTGATCATTTGTAAATATTAATATCGTTGCATTTCATTGCTAATATTATGTGAAACAACCTCTATGATTTAAGCATGTTGATTGGTATGGCGTCGAGCAAGTTGAAGCAAGAAAGAAAGAAAGAAAGAAAGAAAAGCAAGTGATGCATGTCAAGCAAGAATGTCAAGATAAGGGAACAAGCAAGCTTAATTACTTAACAATAATGATAACAACTAAACTATGAAATGTAAACAAAAAGATAACAAGAAATAAATCTAACTATCATGTGAATGATACAATAGTTGAACCATGAGATCTAACATTAGCAAGTTCTAATTACTACATAAGTGAAATAATAACTAGAACATGTATCAAAGTGATTCAACTATAAAACCATGAGTAATAGTGAGAATGAGAGTGTTGTACATGTACTTACCTGTAGATGAGGCATGGCAATGTAGGTCCACGTTGAAGCTAGCTAGATCCTAGCATCACAAATGCCAGTGAATTGCCCCAAGTGTGGTAGGGATAGCGACACTGACTCCCAGGGAAGGAAAATATGGATAAATGGAAAAGGGAGGACAAGAACCCTCGATGCTAGGGAGATTCTAACAAAGATAGGAGAAGGAAGAAGGCAATGTTAGCATGAAGGTGACAAAGTGGGCTAGGTGGCATAAGCCAACTCAGAGCTAATGCAAGCCCAAGATGTGTCATATACTAATCCCAAGTTATCACAAGTAAGAAGGTGACATGTGGTAATTTAGAGTTAATGCAAGCATGCAAGGTGACATACATTGATCCTAGATTATTGTAGTTATGGAGGTGTTATGCACTAGTCTAGGACATAGTCCAAGTCATATAGTAATATGGAGAGCACAAGCATGAGAGGAGACGAACATTGATTTACAGTTATCATGAGCACAAAGATGACATATTATAACCAAGATTTAGTGTGAGCATAAGAGGATACATACATCAATGGATAGTTGATGTGGGCATAGGAGGAAACATACATCAACATGGAGTTGTTGATGTGAATGCAAGATGAAATGTACATCAACCTAGCATCAAGATAGGTGCAAAAAAGATTGATATCAATGATATATCAGTGAGGGAAAAGGAAGCAAGGGGATGAGATGATGCCACTACAGAAAGGGATTGATAGTTGCAGACTTACAGAACATGAACAATTGAGGGGACACCTCGAGATAGAGACCAAAGAAGAAATAGTTAATCATAGCCAGGGAGAGGTTATCTCAAGTAGGGCCCATCATACTTGAGATAATGACCTAGAGGTGACCAATTTGTCAATAATGAAACCAAGGGAGAGAGAGAGATAGAGAGAGAGGGCTTATGACAAACGGGCAAAGATTGCCCCAAACATTCAAGGGATGAGGAAAGTAGGAGAGGAAACAAGAAGGTACAAGACACTAGGAGAAGGAGAAGGCAAGTGATGAGACAAGGGAGGCTGAACGCTATGAGGTAGGAGTGGTTGAAGCTAACAATGAGAGGTCCAAGATGGCCCCACAAAGGTCCCATTAGGGACTGGGCATAATTCAACTTGGTAAACCCATATTAAAACATAGGACTTTTATGCGATTAACTGAGGTCACCTCAAACAACCAATGAAAAGCTAAGGAGAGGAAAGAAATAAGAGGGAAGGGGAGATAGGGAAGAGGTTGCTCTAAGTACATAGAGGCAAGCACAAAGGAAAAGGGAGAGAAGGATCGAGTGATCCAAAAAAAAATTGAGGAGACATGCATTCTAGGTGAAGGGGGACAAGAAGAGGGGCGAGAAGGCAATGAGGCAGTCGTAAAGGTTAATCACTCATCATGTTTAAGGTGTTTTGAGGAAAGTTTCATCTATGGGTCCTAAGGGGTTGAGTTGAGAGATCCTATAAGGTAAGAAGGAGGCTCAGTGGAGTCAAGAGGCATGTCACCCCATGCTTACAACAGGGGAATTGCTCCAATGTATTACAATGTAGTATCAGGTGGGGAGAGGGTATGGCATAAATAGGTTGAGGAGGAGAAACTTGTCTTGAGGAAGTGTCTAGTTGATATGCCTTGACTTGTTCATTGGTAGTGAGTAGTTGAAAAGTGATAACTTAGATTTAAGGGGATCATGAACCTTGCTGAGAAGAAGGAAAGTGATTTTGTTGAAGGACATGACATTCATCTCCTATGTGAGTGTTGCATTTATGATACTTGCACCACTTGTCTGAATTAGGGCAAGGATCGAAGCCTGATTTTTTGTGATTAGTTGTATGAGTACTTGTCTTAGGAGAGAGGACCTTGTGCTCCTCGCACGACATGGGTAGAGGTATGTAAGGATCTAGGGGAGGGGGGCCTTGAGGCAATGCTAGAGGTTAATCTTGATAAACTTGTTGAAGGGGGGAAAGGTTTTCTAAGAGAATATTTAAGGTTTGGAAATTTTATAAGGTTCTTTCTTCAAGTTGGCACATGTACGACATAAGTTCATCACAAGTCCTACAGAAGGTAGGTTCACCATAAGGAGAACACCTTGCAATGGAGGTTTTTAAGGAACCTCCTCGTTCTTTGTTTATAGCGGAGGTTATTAGCGAAGGCAGATGATCGGAGGTTTTCGAGGAGGGTTTTTTACCGGTGCACATGTAAAGGACATACGCATTGATGTGCACCTAAAAATAATGGCCCGATGTGAAATGAGCAAGGTGCATAATTAGATTTTATAAACAAAATAAAATACATAGCAGTGCTCCACTCTAAACAAAGCGCATTGGTGCACTTAAGCATGACGCCTCGATGTGTATCATTGTTGGGCGCACTGAGGTAGGGTAAAATAAAAATAAAAAATACCAAACCAATTTTCATTACTATGCTTCATTTTTTGTTTTTAACCTCTCAGATAAGCATCGATGCTCACTCTCCTTCCACGGACACCCTGTTTTTAGTCTTGTATAGTCAGTTCGATAGCTCTGGTAGATTCCACACATTTCCAAAATTTGGAAAATATCCTGAAATTTCATTTATTCTCTGTAGTGCAACCATGTCTCATCGAGAGAGAAGAGACTAGGTAAATTGCTTTTACCTTCTTATTTGCATTTTCATTGGATTAAAATTTGAACTTGGCCTAAAATTTTACCTTTTTAGATTCATTTTTAATTTTGTACGGTGTGCTTTAACACTTTGGCTTACCTTAGAAGTCGGTGCGTCCTGTGAATTTATAAGAAGCACCATCGACGATGCGTATATGATTAAAAATGCACCCATGCCATTCACAGAATGATACCATGCCAAATTTTGAAAAATAAGTATAGTGGTGCATCTTATTGGACGCCATGTTATCGATGCATTATGAAACACAATGCACCGTTAAACAAAACATTGGTGCTCCAAGAAAAAGGGAGCGTC
>ML800568.1:0-25972 GCA_009831015.1 Picea engelmannii
ATGCTGATATATATCATTTATTATTGCTGCAATTAGGGACAACAAGATTAACTTGTTTGTCCACCTAACATACTATATGCAAGTGTGGCTTTTCTTATGTCTCGGGCATGTACAATCACTTTTGCAAGTACCCAAAGGCTCGACAACTTTAAACCACCCGAAGAAGAGTCATCAAAGCCACTTTCCTCCTCCATCATTGAACTTTAGGGGGATACTTCTCTTCCTTCCCTTCCATCCATCTCAAACCCCCCAGGGTCACCGAGATCACCTCCCTAGAGTGACCTAGTCACCCTTGAAGTGCATGACCTATATTGAGGTGACATTGGGTATAGTGTCCCTTAGTTGTCACCAGTTGGTGGTTGGGTCGAGCTTTTCCCAACCTACAACTTGTGCAATAACAGTGCCCAAACCAAAAATCATCTTCTTTGATGCCATATGTTATGAACCCAATACTTAATATGTAATGACCCTCCTTATGGATGATGTAGTTTTCCCTTTTGTTGTTACTACGTTTAGTGAGTAATTTTGTGTCAGGAGCTTTGTCAAACAATTTGCTAAAAACCTTCTAATGACTCCTTGTTGACTGCTGATATGTTTATCTCATTTGATGATATGTTTATGCACTTCCTTGGTTGGTAACTTTCATTAAACACCTTGCTAGCAACCTCAAATCTCATTGTCATAACTCTCTTCCTACTGTTGTTATATTATTGGGTGAAATTCTGGTTCAAGTCTTTTTACAAACACTTAGCTGGAATGCACAAAATCCACTATCAAATGTCCCTCCCTACTACTATTATAAATTTGTACCTATTGCTATAAAATTTTAGTAGTTTTCTCGTGTAGGACTTTTGTCAAACAGTTGATTGTTATACCAAATTTCATCACAAAACTCCCCTATTTGTTTGTTGTAGTTTATTTCTGGTACTGAGCTTTTGTCAAACACTTTGTAGATTCACTCAACACCCACTATGATCAACCCTTGTTCTTGTTATTATGTTCTATGTTTGTTGATGAAATGTTCTCATGCATTTATTGGTTTAAGAGTTTCATCAAACAGTTTGTAACATACAAATATGATTGGCACATGATATATATGAAAACAAAAATTATACTCGAGATAACTTAACCCAACAACAATAAAATGACCCAAAAGTGATTGCTTATTTACTACTCCGAAATTGGACTATTACATAAGAATTTAACTCAAAATTCCAACATGAAAAGCATAGATGATGAAGGGTACAACTAGTTGGAAATGAAGATAAAGTGGGGTTGTAAGAGCAAATGAAAACCCCACAAATCTGTTGCTAAGAAGATCTCCACAACTAGAAATCAGTTGTGAAAGGAAATGCAACTTCCCTTGATGGAAACTCGTCCCTAAGGCAATAAGAATCAACCCAGCAAGGAGGAAACTTGGTCTCAATACAAGGAATTCGTCCCAACCACTAAATAACTCAACGAACAAGGGAAAACATGGCTTTGTCAAGTGATTTTTGGACCCCACTCTAGCAAATCGATAATCTCAATGCCAAACTTGATTTGCACAAGAATATATGACTTCCACAAACCCCAAAACTACTGCAAAATGATAGATCTCTTCCTCGCGATAGAAACAAGTGGAAGATTTGAGTGATCTTCCCCACCAAATGGCTAGGGTGGATCTCTCACTATGAAAAACCTAATTAGCTAGGGTGGAATCTTTCACTACTAAAACCAATCCAAACCAGGGTTTACTCCAAACTCCGAAAGGCTCTAAGATCTCTCCAAATAAAATCAGAAATAACCATCCACATTATGAGAGAATGAGCTCTCATTGTGCTTTTATACCCCTTTTCCTCTTTTCCCCTCAAGTGAGTTTTTAATTTATCTTTAATAAAATCACTTTATTAATTTATTAACCTTTTTACTCCCAAAAAGTGATTTGTTTAACTTTAAAGCATCTATGGGCACTAAAAGTCATTTTTTTATCATCTCAACATTTAGAGCTCTTCATCTCGGTTCCAACAAGCTATTACACCAAGGTACCCTTCTTAGATAATTTATTAAAATGACGACCTTAGTGCAATCCATTAAATAATGCTCATTAATACTCTTGAATTACAGGAACTGTCGAAATGCATCAGAATCAAAATTCGATTGCCCAGGTGTGATCCCAATGATAAAAGATGATAAGTGGACCTCTGAAAGCATCATATAACTCCTCTACACCCCCTGATCTTTCTAGTAACATCAAATCACCCCTATGATCAAGTTGACACAAGCCCATAAACACATCTCCAACTGTAGAACAAAGGAACCCCAAAATGGGTACATTACAGTCCTCCCCTCCCAAAGATTGTTTATCCTCAAGCCATGCCATCACAACACTATGATCAATAAGTTGACCCAAATTGAAGTTGAGAATGATCCTAGGGTCCCAAACCAACCTGAAATATGTGAAGCACCCTCTACTCAAAGCATTTTTTTAGCAAGGTGCTAACACAAGAGGCCACCTGAATACTACCGATAGGTAGGCTAATCATGCACTGCAAAAACTCGATCAACCCTTCAGAGAATGGCTCTTCTAGGGAACCAACCCAAATCACCATATGAGAAAACTTTTGAAAGTAAGAACTAATTCTCTCCTCTCTATCAGTAACTAAATTAACAAACCGTGTAATCCCAAGGTCCCAAGCTAATCTCGTAAAGAAACCACCATGATGACATTGCGCCACTCTAATCATACGTGGTTGGCCCTCATTCCCAAACTGTAGCCTCCACTCCTGGAACCCTAAGTTGTAATGTCTAGAAGACTCAACCCCAATACCATGGATCACATATTACAGATGTGCCTTAGTGGAATCAAAGTCTGCAAGTCCACTGTGATACCCAATCCTGGGTATCAACAAAGAAAATATCTCCTACCATATAGCATGTGCCCCATCATCTCCTCTCAGAGTGTCCCAAAAATGAAACAAACCAATCATATGAGTTCCTAAAACCCACATCCACACTAGAAGTCCATTATGCCTCATACTAATTGACTCCAACTGTACTACACTGATCAACTCTATGCCAACGAATCTTTACAATTCCTGGCAAAATGCCCTGAGAACTGTGTTGTCCCAATCATGGTCAATGTATTCAGGCAACCTATGGAGCCTAAACACCTCCCTAAAGAATCACTTTTCTATCTGCAATGCTTCATACTCTGATGAAATCCCTGCCATGCACCTATGGTAGACTTGTGTTGAAATTTGTCGACAGGTATGCTCTGACTCATTATGCTAACAAGTCATGCACTCCCTCACATGTCTCCACACATCGTCCTCGAGGTCCTTCCATGAGAACCTCTATCGGATCTGCTGGTAAGTCTGGAAGTATCCAAGATGCGCTACCAAGGTTGTTTCATGTATAACCCTCATGATCTCTTCCCCAAGTGTGGAATCAGAAACTAAGTATATGCTAGCTCTGTAGTAGATGATATCATCCACCACTTTGTATCTGTCATCCTAAATATTACCATCCATCAACTCAATTGCAACCCAATCCTTGGAATATTCCACCAGAAGGTGGGACTTCCAATCAACTAAAATTTTCGTGAGCCAATCCAATGTGTCATGGATCTCCTCCTGATGTGTCTGTACATCCTGCATATTGATCACATGGCCATAATGTAAAGCATCTGTCATGCCAAGATCCATGTCCCTCTCCTGATGATAGCGTGATTGAAGATCAATCTCTGGAGAGTACTCTGTCTCATGCCTGAATATGTTATCCCCCATGTCCCATGTCTCGTCTAATTGTCTCAAATGATCCTCCCATTTCATGTTGTATATGAGGAGATCATCAAAGAACACCAACATAAACCCTTGTAGTTGTCATGTGAATATGGGGTTCTTGTGAGATTGAAAGGTGGAAAGCATGTTGGTCAATCCCAATGGCATGACCAAGAACTCATAGTGCCCATAATGACACTCAAAAGTAGTCTAGTGATATCCCAATCGAAGATCAATGTTCAAGGAATATGTTGCTTGATGAATCTCATCTATTAACTTCATGCCTTTGAACAATTCAAACTCAACGGTATGTTCAAAGTCCATATCAAGAAGTCTCTCTGAAGGAATCACCCCACAATCCCATACTAATGTGTCCACATCATCAATATATCCATTCCCACAGTCAGTGGGTGCATATACCTCCCTGATGGTTGGTCCACAAGGTATATGCTCAACTCCCCCATCTACAGTTATGACTTGAGCTATCAATGGGATCCCCAAAAGAAGTGGCTCGTGATCTACAAGATGCAGAATATGTGTATAATCAGAAGTCTCTAAGCCATACCTCTCATCAAGCCCATGCAAATCTAAATGCTCATCATGCTCAACCATCACGAGAAGCTCCACCATCAAACCATAAGTACAACTAACATCCTCATGTGTCCTAGCTACCATAGATGACAGGAATGATGAAAAATGTGCCAAACTCAACTCCATATGAAGCTCATGTATAAGATTCCCAACTTCATCTTCATCATCTCTCATGCATAACTCCCTAGAAGTTAGATCAACATCCAAAGGAAAATCATCCAACACTAAACCTTCATCGTATCTGGGTTTTAATGCACATGGATCCTCATAAGCATCACCACTAAGGAGATGACGAATCCTCAACATTGGTTGATCGAAAAACTACATCATATGTGCTATCAGTTTGTCCATCATATGTGTTGACGACACTAGCCTCATAAGATAGCTCTAATGATGTATCAAACATTGTTGTTTTGTCAACCTCATTGCACACGCCATCATCAAGCTCATCCAAAAAGTAAACCTATGGTTATGTCAAACTGTCATCATGAAGTGAGGTCTTTGCTCCACTAACTACTTTAGATTTGAATCCCTTCTTATTCTTCTTCTTCCAAACTGATAAGTATAGCTTCAACCACTATGGAGGCTCTAATGGTGTTGTTAGATTCTTTTGATATTCCTTACATCCTTGTAAAATTATGCCATGAACTCCTGATTTATTTCCATCTTTCTAAGCATTCGAATGTGCCAAAATAATCTAAAAATATCCTTCACAGTTCACCCCTCGGGCTAGGAGAAAACATGCTATGATACCATTGTAATGACCCTCCTTGCGGTTGTTGTAGTTTTCCCTTTTGTTGCTGCTATTTTTAGTGAGTAATTTTGGGTCAGGAGTTTTGCCAAAATAGTTTGCTAACAACCTTGTAATGACTCCTTATTGACTGCTAATATGTTTATCTCATTTGTTGATATGTTTATGCACTTCCTTAGTTGTTAACTTTTGTCAAACACATTGCTAGCAACCTCAAATCTCACTATGATAACTATCTTCCTATTATTGTAATATTATTGGGTGAATTTATGGTTCAATACTTTTTACAAACACTTAGTTGGCATGCACAAAATCCACTATCAAATGTCCCTTCCTATTGTTGTTATAAATTTTTACTTGCTGTTGTAATATTTTAGTAATTTTCTGGTGTAGGACTTTTATCAAACAATTGGTTGTTATACCAAATTTCACTGAAAAACTCCCCTATTTGTTTGGTATAGTTTTTTTTCTAGTACTAAGCTTTTGTCAAACACTTTGTAGATTCACTCAACACCCACTATGATCAACTCCTATTGTTGTTATTATGTTTTATGTTTGTTGATGAAGTGTTCTCATGCGTTTATTGGTTTAAGAGTTTCATCAAATAGTTTGTAACATACAAATATGATTGGCACATGATATATATAATAACAACAATTATATTGGAGATAACTAAACCAAACAACAAGAAAACGAGACACAACTGATTGCTTATTTACTACTCCAAAATTGAACTATTACATCAACATTTAACTCACAATTCCAACTTGAAAAGCATAGATGATGAAGGGTACATCTGGCTGGAAATGAAGATAAAGTGGGGTTGTAACAACAAATGAAAACACCACGAATCAGCTACTAAGAATATCTCCACAACTAAAATTTGGTTGCTAAAGGAAATTTGACTTCCCTTGATGAAAACTCGGCCCTAAGGCAATAAGAATCTGCCCAGTAGGGAGGAATCTCTGTCTCAATACAAGGAATTCAGCCCAACCACTAACGAACTTGGCCAACAATGGAAAACACAACCTCCTCAATTGATTTTTGGCCCTCACTCTAGCAAATCGATCATCTCAGAGCCAAACTTGATCTGCACAAGAATATATGACTTCCAGAAACCCCAAAACTGCTGCAAAATGATGAATCTCTTCCTCACAATAGAGACAAGTGGAAGATTTGAGTGATATTCCCCACCAAATAGCTAGGGTGGATCTCTCACCACCAAACCTAATTAGCTAGAGTGGAATCTTTCATCACCAAAACCAATCCAAACCAGGGTTTACTCCAAACCCCCAAAGGCTTTAAGAGCTCTCCAAATCAAATCAGAAATAATCATCCACATAATGAGAAAATGATCTCTCATTGTACTCTACTTTTTCCTCTTTTCCCCTCAAGTGATTTTTTAATTTATCTTTAGTAAAATCACTTTATTAATTTATTGACCTTTTTACTTTGAAAAAATGATTTATTTGACTTTAAAGCATTTATGGGCATCGAAACTCACTTTTTTTTATCTTCTCAACATTTAGAGCTCTTCATCCCAATTCCAACGAGCTATTACACCAAGGCATTCCTCTTAGATAATTTATTAAAATGAAAACCTTAGTGCAATCCATTAAATAATGCTCATTAATACTCCCAAATTACAGGAATGGTTGAAATGCGCCATAATCGAAATCTAACTGCGTAAGTGTGATCCCGATGATAAAAGATGATGAGTGGACCTCTGAAAGCATCAAATAACTCCTGTAAACCCCATGAGCTCACTGATAACATCAAATCACCCTTCTGATTAAACCGACACAATCCCATAAAGACATCTCCAACTACAAAGCAAAGGAACCCAAAAATGGGGACATTACATAATATAAAAATATAAACATACATGCACACAATGTATACCAAATATAGGCATGGAGAACATCTCTCAAAGTGATAATAATTATGAGTTACACAAAAAATCATTGTACATTAGGATAAAGCCTCCTTAATCACCCATGTACATCCATATATCCAAATCACAAGTTCATGTATACAACAACTACTCTATTGGCCTCTATATATACATATTCTCACTCATTGCTCATGTAGGTCCACTACCAGTCTGAATTACCATTGCATATACATTTCACCCTGTATATATCACTATCAGGGTCATAACATATACATATTCTCATTCATTTCCCATGTAGGCTTGCTACCAGATCAACCTACTAATATTACATATGCATTTCAATCCGAATATACCCCCATCATAGTCATAACATTTGTCATTTGCTTGCATGTTTCCAAGTGAATTTTATTTTGGTTAGTGGATGGTCAACATGGATGTTTAGTCTTAGATAATTGTTGTTGTTTGTTACTCTATTATTTTTTCAAACATTGCTCCATCAACAATACTAATGCTTTGGAAATTTTGGTTTTGGGTTTTGTTAGTGTTATTCTCTCTTTTGTCTTTTATATATATCGTTTTTATGTTGCAGCAATATCTTATTTGTATATTTTTTTGTTGTATATTGTGAAGGAATACACATGATGTTAGCGTTTGGTCCTTTTGTTGTAGTTTGGTGGTTTGTTTGGTTTCCTTTGTTATAATTCATGCAATCCTCTATGTCAGTATGTTATTTATCATTGGTTCTTTTTTTAAGTTCTCTTTTATCTATAGCTATAAAACTTTTTGGGCTTTAATGTAGATCAATTCTAGTGGCCTCTTTCTTATGGGATGTGTTACCTCCCTAGCCTAGGGGTAACTAAGGAGATGGTGTCTCGAGGCCCGCGGGTAGAAGACATGGAGTGTTGAGAGCCAGATGACCAACTTAACTTCTGTTGAGTAGACAAAGCCCCTCCTCTCCACCACACATCACCATTCGTCATCAATAGTGTAGTAGTGTCCACCACACTACTTGGCCCGTAAAGGACAATGGGTCTTGCTTCACGAGGTAACAAGTCCAGTATCAAGGTAAGTGTCACTTTAATAATTTAAGCATTTGAGCATGTTGCAAAGGGTCCTTTCTTGATTATGAAATCTTTTTCTTGGAAATTATACCTTTTGCCTTATTTCACCTCAGTGGTTGACATGGTTTCCTAGTAAGTGGGTCACCCTCAGGGAAAGAGTTGCCACTGGGGGGTATCCTTGAACGGTCATTGTACCATTCCCACTAATTTCTTACCACTTTCCACACATCTTCCCTTTCATTTCCTCATCTTTTGGGATTTTGGGCTCATTGACCCTAAGAAGGGCTTGTACCTCATTTCATGGGAATAAGGGGTTGAAGACCCAGAGTTGTTGTATCTGGAAAAAGTTAAAGGCCATAAGTTATCCATTTAGATGATCACCCTAAGGTCTTGAGAGCAATGAAACACTTCTTCATAAAAAAATCAAGGACCTTTAAAAAAAGAAAAGAAACCACATAATTGATAAACATCCCACTTATTGGGGGAATGCATTTGTGATGACTTTTAGTTTCTAGTGCATGTGGCACTCAATGTGTTCCTAACTTCAAGTGGCATTGCGGTATTTTTTACTATCCATTTCACACAACACCCAATGTTTGGACCACAATAAATTAATGGCAAATACAAGGGCTTGGAAAAATGTTGCATTGCAAACAACGGATGCAACAAACCTTCCACAAAGGAACCCATAAATGAGACAATATGAGCCCTTGATATGTCAAGATTGCCATGCCCAAAATTCATACCCCCATCCACCTCATACTCATTAAATGACTTAGAGAGGGTCTTCTTGGGAAACTTTCCTTGACTTGGGGATTGATCTACCCATTAGGGCACCATGACAACCCTCCCATACCTAAATTTGGCAAACTTTATAAGGTCTTTCAGCATTTGTTTTTTTTGAAAAGGAGGGATTTAATGCACATGTTTGGGTGGTTCTTTTATTAAATATGGCTTACTTGGCATGATCCATGTGACTTGTGGACCCTTGGAGGGTGTACTTTTTTGTCTTTCCAGGACCTTGCCTAATGGAAGACATTCATCAAGGAAAAAAGCTACTTGGACCTTCATAGGGGCTTGGAATCCCATTGGTTGGATGTAGCGCCCCACTCATTGGGGGCCTTGGAAGATGAGTGTTGCACTTGAGAAGGTGATCTTAGCACATTATGAAAGACCTAGAGCCATGAAGAGAGGGTAACGTCACCTTCCTATGCCATAACATCCCACTCGGAGAGCTTGACATCACACTTTGGGGAGAACGTTTGGCCTTTTGGTGCACTTGGTGATGTTGTGGGATTGAAGCCCCACTTTATTGCTTGATTTGGGCATGATGTGGCACTCATATAGCTTGACATCCTAGTCTTTGGAGGCTTTTACATCACACATGCCACCTTGGAGAAGGATTTTATGGGCTAACGCCCCATATTTTTATTTTTATTTTTGGTCATTTGTAAACTTATGTGGGAAAAAAGGCAAGACGTCTTGTCAATGTAGCATTGTAACTTAGCTTTTCGACCTAAAATCATGGATTTAATTGTAAAGTGGACAAAATAGGGCTTGGTTTTCCTCATATAAATGTGAGGTAAGTCATTTTTCACAAATGATAACTCATCACTTGAATATTTCTCTCATGGACTGAAATTTCCGCCTCTTTGGAAAATTCACTAACTCTTTTCTCTTGTGCAAAATGGATGGAATACTTGTCTATTGGTGGAATAAAGGCTAGAGTATTCTCTTGGATGCTTCATCTTGGAAAATTGTTGGAATTTCTCGATAAAGTAAGGTTTTTGCATGCTATCTCTTGGATTAGGTAAGGAATTTTTGTAATTTTCTGTGTTTTTCTTCTTAATTTCAAGGTTATACAATCAAACCCTAGGAGGAGTATAAGGACATACACCCTCCATCAAGTAATTTTATTCTATTGTTATTGAAAAGGATTAAGGATTGCTACAAGGAGTAAGAGGCTTTACACCATTGTGGAAAAAACTTGCTAGGATTTATCTTCTCTACGGAGTAAGAGGGTTTACACCTCTAGAAGATTATTAAGCCCTAGCTTAACTTGGATTTCTAAGCTTAACGATTTAGAGATTTTGTAGTTTATTTGGTTTTATAAGGGTTTAATTCTTAAGAAAACATTTTATTCTCCTTGTTGGATAGATTGTTATCCAAGGAAGAGACTCCATTAATCCAATAGATAAGGCACTATTTACATTAGAGAATAAATATTGTTGCATTGGTAAACATGAAATTCAAGAGATTGAATTGTTCAAGGTTGGATTTAAATTCTATTTATTATTGACTCTCTTTCTCTCTAAGGGCGTCTTGATTGGCTAAGTGATTGTGTTGTTGTAATAAGCATTAAGATACAACCAATAGGGTTGCAAAAAACTCACTCTTTCATACTCTTTTCCAACTTTTCTACCGCTGAAAATTACTTGTAAATTGTGATAATTGTTCTATTGGTAATAAAATATTGATTGGGTGGTCTACTTGCTAATTTCAGTGGCTATAACTTGTTGTTGTAGAAAAAAAAATCTGCAGCCATTGGGTTGTCATAAATACTTGCCGATAACACTCTTCAATAGCCCTCTTTTGCTATCAAAGTCTTGGTTTAAACATTGGAAGATTACCTACTAATTGCAAGCATTATTATCAAATATTATATATTGACTTTGATGATTTAATTTACAGTTGTTATAATTTCTTCGTTGCTGATATATATTTCCTTATTTCTGCAATTTTGGGACAACAAGGTTTCTTGTTGATTTCCCACTTATCTTGAGGCTTATATCATTATATTTGGTCTTGTTTTGGTTTGTCTAACACTGTTTTGCAGGTACACAACCTTGGAAACCATTTACCAACTCCAAAGACTCTCTCCTCGACCTCAAGTCTCATACTAGACCTTGACCTGTAGGGGTGTTCTTCTAGTTCCTTACTTCTCCCTTTTCAATCCCCTTAGGATCACCCAGGAATCCTCCCTTGTGTTGGATTTGTCCTTCACTCAAACGAGGGGGATATCGATTGAGGTGACAGTGATAGGTGTCCCCAATTGTGTCTCACATTTGTTGCTTGGGTTAGGCTTTTCCCAAACTAGCAAATTGCGCGATAACATTTTTGGCATCGTTGTTGGGGAGGATTTTGAATCCTTGCTGACTGATAACGACACTTGTCAAGTTTATCCCAAAGCATTTACCTAGCTTGCTTGGTGACTCCATTTGAGGGAAGTTTCCTTTTCTTTTTTGATGAGCTTTTCATAAAGTTCATTTGGTGACTCCACAAGATAAGAACCCGTCCATCCCAAAGACACTTCCCCAAGGAAGGTTTAACCCTTCCAAGGTTTACCGAAGAAGACCTCGTCATAATTCACCCATTGTCAAAACCTTATTTCAAGGTAACCTTCTTCTCATCCTTGGGCTGGCAGCCTTTACAAGCCATTGAATATGGCCACCATCCTTGGGTATCCCAATACCATGCCCAAAGAGTCTCATAAGTGGTTGCCAAAGTTCATTGTAAACAATGTTGTTACACCTAAAGAGTATCTTGATGCTATTGGTGTGGCCATGGAAGGCAATGATCTCGAACATGAAGATGTTGCAATGAAGCTACTAGATATGTCTCTTGATGAAGATGCTAAAAAGTGGTTAAAAGGATTGCCCCACAATCACTTGCAATCTTATGAAGATTTCACTAAGTTGTTCAAGGGTAGATGGACAACAAAAAAGGACAACGAAATTATATTGATGCAATTCAACCAAATCAAGAAGAAAGACAATGAAACAATAAAAAAATTTGATGATATCTTTGACAACTTGCATAGTCAAATCCCGAAGGACATATGCCCACAAGAAGCAATTGTTCTCCTTCTTTACTTGAATGCTTTCAAAGGACAGTTTGGTTTTATTCCGAAGGAAAAGATGCATGATAATTTGGAAAAGGCCAAAGAGTATAGTGCATAGATTGAAGAACATCTTATCAAATCAAGAATTGAGCCTTTTCACTTCCCTCATGTCAAATAAAAACCTAAGACGAAGACTTCAACAAGCAGTGTACATGATCTGATCACACTCTTGGCTCAAAATTTTGATCAAATGAATGCATAGTTCATCCAGAGTCAAGATCAAATCATGAATAGGTTGACAACTTTGGAGAGGCATCATTCTACTCCAATACCTCAATTTATCAGACAACATAGGGAGAACACATGTTCGAAACCAAGGCCACGACAAGAGGCAAAGGAACCTGACACCTTGGGTCCTGTTGAGATGGTCAATATGGAGGGATCACCATGGTGTTTGCCTTGTCAAGAACCTCATTTGAAACATGAGTGTCCAAGACAAAAGGAGGGAGAAGATATAGGCACTATAGATAGGTTGAAGTTCATTGATACAATTTTTACCCTCCAAGATGATGAGTACATTGATATCATGGCGGAACAACTTGAAGAAGTGAGGAATTGAGCAGTTAGACAAGCTCGGTTGGAAGTATATTGAGCCAAATGGATGACGGATTAAAAGACAAGTTGAACAAAAGGGAAATCTTTTCATACTCAAGAAGAAATACGATGCCACCACCACCTCCCCCAACAACAAAGGAAGTGCCTCCACCTCCTCGGCCTCTAGTTCATGATTTGCTTCCACATCCTGCACCAACAGATGAGGACCTTTGCTTGAATATAGATGTACCAGGTATGATTGGAAAGATGAATACGTCGGTACCTACGGTGGAGATGTGAAAGATTCCTTATGTAAGAATATAAGTTTTGAAGGCATTAAAGGTACAAGATGAGGTAGGAGATCCTCCGATGATCCTAAATACTATGTATCATGGGAAACAATGAGGGGACAATCATCCTTTTTATCTTTCTTTGGGCATAAATGGTTTGTGTTTGAATAATTGTATGTTGGATTCCTGGGCCTCAGTGAACGTAATGTCTCTAAAGGTCATGAAACAACTTGGTTTATGGAAAAATCACCCTTATGGGAATGTTTGTGATATTGATTCAAAGAAGGTGAAAGTGTACGGTCTCATACAAGATGTGGAGGTATATCTGTAGGATTTCCCCCACATGAGCCTCATTGTGAATATAATTGTGATTGATGTACCAGACGCTTGGGGTATGCTCTTGTCAAGAAGTTAGTCCGCTACCCTTGGAGGTTTTCTCAATGTGGACCTCATTCATGCACATATCCCTATGGGGGATAGAACATTTGAGATTTTATATAGTCAACATGTTGCAAGGAATCATGTAGTTGATCTGAATAGCCCAGACTACTGAAGTGATTGCGAGTATGATGTGACACCTCAATTCATCGAGTATGATTCTTGGGATTTACCATTTGCAGGAGAAGATTGTATTGATACACTCTTGCAAAGACATATAAGTATAAGGAGAAACTTGCGGAATACCAGGGAAAATATCTCGGATCCATCAAGATACTCAAGAAGGATGAAGATATGAAGGATCAAGAGTGAGAACAAGCTATTAGACGTGTGGTCGAAGAATATCCTCCCACACAACCTTACATTGAATATCTACAATATGTTGAGTTTGACGAAGGCAACCTTGCACTCATGTGGGATAAGAGAAAGGGAAAGCCAAAGTACGACAAGAAGAGTGAAATTTTGTGGCTTGACCCTTATATCGTCAAGAAGAAGTCGAAGAAGGTTACATTCTATTTATTTGCCATGGGTGGGAGGAATATGCCATTACCAATTGATGGGTCTATCCTCCAACCCTATGTTGAAGGGACTTGATTACGACAGGCCTCAGGCCACAAGTAAGTAGGTAGGTCATTTGATTTCTTGCATTGCATTTGTGTGTTCATCATAGCATAGTTGAATTTGCTTTCATGATTTTCTTTACATATTGCTTTCTTGCATTCATATTTTGACACATTTGCTTGAATCTTATTACATGTTAGTTAAAAAAAATTAAAAATGCAAAATTTTCTTTTTAAGGAGTAGTTGTCAATTTTAAAATTTTGATTACATGAATAAAAGGTGAGAAATTCACCCCTTGTTGCTCTAATATTTTGCTTGAGTATGTGTAGGCACAGGTCTTACTAGAAGATGTTGAAGTTCTCATGTGCTCTACGGTGAGAACATGTCCCCATGTAGGAGCCAAATGTTACCCCCCCCAACCTAGGGGTAACTAAGGAGATGATGTATTGAGGCTCACAGGTAGAAGACACAGAGTGTCGAAAGCCCGATGACTAGTTAAGCCCACATTGAGCAGACATAGCCCCTCCTCTCCACCACACATCACCATTTGTCATTATCGACATAACAACATCCATCACACTAGCTTGTCCCAGAAAGGACGACAGGTCTTGCTTCATAATTAGGTAACAAGTCCAGTCTCATGGTAAGTGTCACTTTAATAATTGAAGCATTTGAGCATGTTGAAAAGGGTCCTTTCTTTATTATAAAAACGTTTGCTCATATATTATACCTTTTGAGTTATTTCACCTTGGTGATTGACATGGTTTCCTAGTGAGTGGGTCACCCTCGGGGAAAGGGTTACTACCGGGGGGGATCCTTGAAGGGTCATCATACCATTCCCACTCATTTATTACCACTTTTCACACCTCTTCCATTTTGTTTCCTCATCTTTTGGGTTCATTGACGCCAAGAGGGGGTTGTACCTCGTTTCATGGGAAGAAGGGGTTGAAGGCCCATAGGTGTTGTAGTTGGAAAATGTTAAAATACATAAATTATCATGTTAGTTGCTCGCCCTAAGGTCCTAAGAGCAACAAAACGCTTCTCCATAAAAAAAAAACAAGGACCTTTAAAAAAAAAAAAAAACACATAATTAATAAATGTCCCACTTGTTGGGGGAATGCATTTGCGACATCTTTTAATTTCCAGTGCACATGGCACTCAATATGTTCCTAACTTCAAGTGGAATTGCAGTGATTTTTACTTTCCATTGCACATAGCACTCAATGTTTGGACCATAATAAATTAATGGCAAATAAAAGGGCTTGCGGGGAAAGATGTTCCATTCCAAACGAGGGTTGCAACACACCCTCCACAAAGGCACCCATTAATGAGACAATATGAGCACTTGATATGTCAAGAACCCATGCCCAAAATTTATACCCCCATCAATCTCATACTCATTACATGACTTAGAGAGGGTCTTCTTGGGAAACTTTCCTTGACTTGGGGATTGGCCTACCCAATAGGGCACCATGACAACCATCCCATACATAAATTTGGAAAAATTTATAGGGTATTTGAGCATTTGTTTAGTTTGAAAAGGGGGGATTTAATGCACATGTTTGTGTGGTTCTTTTATTAAATGTGGCTTACTTGGCATGATACATGTGACTTGTGGATCCTTGGAGGGTGTACTTGTTTGTCTTTGCATGGCCTTGCCCGCTGGAAGACATTCATGAAGGAACAAAGCTACTTGGGCCTTCGTAGGGGCTTGGAAGCCCATTGATTGGATGTAGCGCCCCACTCACTGGGGGCCTTGGAAGATGAATGTTGCACTTGAGAAGGTGACCTCAGCACATGATGAAAGTCCCGGAGCCATGAAGAGAGGGTGATGCCACCTTCCTATGCCATAAAGTCCCTCTTGAAGAGCTTGACGTGACACTTAGGAGAGAATGTTTGGCCTTTTGGTGCACTTGGTGATGTTGTGGACTTGAAGCCCCACTCTATTGCTTGATTTGGGGATGATGTGACACTCATATAGCTTGATTTCCTAGCCTTTGGAGGATTTTTCATCACAGGTGCCACCTTGTAGAAGGATTTTATGGGTTAATGTCCCATCATTTTGTTATTTTTGGTCATTTGTAAACCTATTTGGGCAAAAAGGCAAGATGTCTTGTCAATTTAGCATTGTAACTTAGGTTTTAGACTTAAAATCATGGATTTAATTGTAAAGTGGAAAAAAACAGGGCTTGGTTTTCCTCATATAAATATGATGCAAATCATTTTTCAAAAACGATAACTCATCACTTGGATATTTCTCTCTTGGATTGAAATTTCAACCTCTTTGGGCAGTTCACTATCTCTTTTATCTTGGGAAAAATGGATGGAATACTTGTCTATTGGTGGAATAAAGGCTAGTGAATTCTCTTGGATGCTTCTTATTGGAAAATTGTTGGAATTTCTTGATAAAGTAATGGTTTTGCATGCTATATCTTATATTAGGTAAGAAATCTTTGCATTTTTTGTGTTTTTCTTCTTAATTTCAAGGTTATACAATCAAACCCTAGGAGGAGAATAAGGGCATACACCCTCCATCAAGGAATTTTCTTCTATAGTTATTGAAAAGAATTAAAGATTACTACAAGGAGTAAGAGGGTTCACACCCTCATAGCAAACCCTTGCTAGGATCTATCTTCTCTAGGGAGTAAGAGGGTTTACACCCCTAGAAGATTATTAAACCCTAGCTTAACTTGGATTTCTAAGCTGGACGATTTGGAGATTTTTTGCTTTCTTTGGTTTTATAAGGGTTTAATTCTTAAGTAAATATTTTATTCTCCTTGTTGTCTAGATTGTTGTCGAAGCAAGAGACTCCATTAACCCAATAGATAAGGCGATAATTGCATTAGAGATAGAATATTGTTGCATTGGTAAACATGAAATTTAAGAGATTGAATTGTTCAAGTTTGGATTTAATCTCTTTATGCTATGAGCTCTCTTTCTCTCTAAGGGCCTCTTGATTGGCTAAGTGATTGTGTTGATGTAATAAACATTAATCTATAGCCAATGGGGCTGCAACAACCTCACTCTTTCATACTCTTTTCCAACTTTTCTACCGTTGAAAATTACTTGTAAGTTGTGATAATTGTTCTATTGGTAATAAGCTATTCATTGGGTGGATTACTTGCTAATTTCAATGGCTAGAACTTGGTGTTGTAGCAAAATTTTGATACAACCATCGGGTTGTCATAAATACTTATTGATAACACTCTTTAACAATCCTATTTTGCTATCAAAGTCTTGGTTTAAACATTGGAAGATTACCTACTAATTGCAAGCATTATTATCGAATATTTTATATTGACTTTGATTATTTAATTTGCAGCTATTATAACTTCTTCATTGCTAATATATATTTCCTTATTGTTGGGTATGTGTTATATTTTTATGCCTCGGGAAACATGTCACATATTTAGTTGGTTTTTCGGCACATATATTTTGTCGATGGTTTTCTATTTTCGGTTAAGGAATTAGGGTTGTTGACTAATCCAAATCATTGGGTTAGGGCTTTGGATGTCACTGGCTCCTATATGTATATCGTATTGTAAACAATGTATCACAATGAAAATATAGAATATGCTGGTTTTCCCAGTTTGGGTTTCCAGGGGAAAAATCTTTGTGTAATGTTTGTATTTGCCATTGTATCTTTTATGTTCTTTTACTGAAAATTTGTTTGTAGTAAATATTGTACAAGGTTAAAATATACATTTGCTATCAGAGCTTTGTTGGATTCAGGGGGACGCCTTTGTGGTCAAGGGTTTGGCTCAGGACTGTGATAAGACTTGTTACAGTGGGAGATCTGTGGTATTGATTTTTCAGGTAAAAAGAAATGGCAAGCAATTCGAAGATGGAGATCAAGAAGTTTAATGGGCAAAGTTTTGAGTTGTGGAAGCTCAAGGTGGAAGATCTGTTGGTGGACAGAGATCAGTGGATCGTGGTAGATCCAGGAACTGTACCTACAGTAACTTCAACAGATGACTGTAAAAATTTGGATTGGAAGGCAAAGAGCACAATCTGACTGTGCCTCTCAGATTCAATATTACTGAATGTGTCAAAGGAAGCTACATCCAAGGATTTATGGGAAAAGTTGGGGAAGTTGTATCAGTCTAAGTCCCTAGTAAATAAACTATTCCTGAGAAAGAAGTTGTATAACCTGAGGATGAGAGATGGAGACTCAGTGGTAGAGCATTTGAACACCTTCAATACTGTGGTAAGTCAGTTAGTATCTGTTGAGATTAAAATTTCATATGAAGATAAATGTATTAGTTTACTGTGTTCTTTACCAGACTCCTGGGATAGTCTTATTGTGGCCATAGGTAGTAATACAACTGCCTTGAAGTTTGATGAAGTGGTCTCATCCTTATTGTCAGAGGAGATGAGATGGAAGAATATGGAAGGACAGAGCATAGACGAATTATTTGCAAGAGGACGTTCCCAGGAAAGAAATAGATCCAAGTTCTCAAGTGGTATATCTAAGTCTAAGGGAATATCTAAATATCCTGGAAAGTTCGTAAAGGTATGTTGGAGATGTGGAAAAGAAGGGCACTACAAGAAGCAGTGTAGATCCAAAGTTGAGAAAAATAAGGGATCTAAAGAATCTCCTTCTACAGAAGAATAGACCTCCAATGAAGAAGGAGGGGATGTGTACTTGGATTCTTCAAGCACACATGCAGATCATGAGGCATGGTTGGTTGACTCTGGTGCATCTTTTCATATGAATCCCCACAGGGAGTGGTTTTGCAAATATGAAAGGTATGATGGAGGTAATGTTTTCTTAGGTGATGATTCGACAACCAGAATCATAGGACGAGGAAAAGTCAAGTTGAGGCTCATAGATGGAAGGATTAGAACACTGCCTGGTGTTCTACACATCCCAGGTTTGGATAGAAATTTTATTTCTGTAAGAAAAATGGACGATGCAGGGGTAAAAACAATATTTGAAAAGGAAACCTGCAAGATGGTTCGAGAAGCAATGGTGTTGTTGAAGGGTGTTCGGTTTGGAACTTTGTATAAGCTGCAAGGAAGCACTATTAGTGATGGGTGTAATAGTTCCATTGTTCCTGATATTGGAGTTGAAGAAGAAAGAAATCCTACAGTCTCTGGAGAAAAGGTTATGATGTGGCATCAAAGACTGGGCATATCGAAGAGAAGGGTCTTCGATTACTACACGGTAAAGGTATGGTTGAAGGTATGTCTAACTTCTCCCTGGATTTTGATTTCTGTGAACATTGTCTATATGGGAATCAGAATCAGGCAAGATTCCCCTCTAGTGCAACGAGGGCAGAAGGAATTTTACAACTAGTTCACATTAATGTTTTTGGACCTGTGTCGGTCCCATCATTGGGAAAATATGTGTACTATGTCTCATTTATAGATGAATTCTCGAGGAATACTTGGATATATTTCCTCAGGAAGAAATCCGAAGTCTTTGACAGGTTTAAATATTTTAAGGCTCTTGTTGAGAATCAAACAAAGAAAATAATTAAGGTGCTGAGGACAGATAATGGCGGAGAGTTCTGCGGGAATGAATTTGACGAATTATGTAAGAAGTGTGGTACATCAAGGAATAAGACTACTCCATATACACCTCAGAAGAATGGAGTTGCAAGAGGACGCTGATGGAAAAAACAAGGTGCATGCTCAGTGGTGCCGGGTTAGGGCAAGAATTATGGGCAGAGGCAGTGGGTACTGCATGTTACCTGGTCAACAGATCACCCTCATCAGTGTTGGATGAAAAGACTCCATAAGAGGTATGGACTGGTAAGGAACCTTATCTCACACATCTCAAGGTATTTGGCTGTGATGCATATGTTCATGTTCCAAAGGAAACAAGAGTAAGCTAGATAAGAAGGTAGAAAAGTGTATCTTTATTGGATATGAAGATGGTCTCAAAGATTATAATATTTGGAACCCAGAAACTAAGAAGGTAGTGTATAGCCGAGATGTGGTATTTAGAGAAATGAAGGATGTTGTTATACAGGAAGTCCTACCAAGTAAGGAAGAACCAGAGAAAATAGAGTTTTATTTAAAGGATGATGAGTCAGACTCTACAAAAGAACATGAATCAGAAGAAGAAGATCCTCATACTCGAGTATTGAGGAGATCAATTCAAGAAAGAAGGCTACCAGAAAGGTATACTCCATCTAATTTCCATTCAATTTTTTCTTTGTCTATTACTGATGATGATCCTAGAACTGTCAAGGAGGTAGTGGATTCAGAGGATGGAAATCTCTAGAAAAGGGCCATGGACAAAGAAATGACATCTTTGGATAAGAATGAGGCTTGGGATCTAGTGGAGTTACCAACTGGAAGAAATCCCATTGTCAGCATATGGGTATTTAAACAGAAGATGAATGCAAAAGGAAAAGTGGAGAAATACAAAGCTAGGTTAGTAGCAAAGGGTTATTCCCAGGTTGAGGGAATTGATTTTGGTGAGATTTTTTCTCCTGTTGCCAAGTTAACCTCTATAATATTTATGTTATCTGTTGTTGTTGCATTTGATTTTGAAGTAGAACAAATGGATGTGAAGACAACATTCCTACATGGGGATCTGGAAGAAGAAATCTATATGAAGCAACCAAAAGGTTATGATGTGAAGGGAAAGAAGGAGCTGGTATGCAAGCTGAAAAAGTCCTTGTATGGTTTAAAACAATCACCAAGGATGTGGTAGAAAAAAATTGATACTTATATGCTGGGACTTGGCTTCACAAGAATCAAAGGGGATCATTGTGTGTATTTTAAATTAATTGGTGATCATTTGATTTATTTGGTCTTGTATGTGGATGACATGTTGCTGATAGGAAACAACAAGGAGATTATCCAGGATGTGAAAACTCAGTTGTCCTCTAAATTTGACATGAAGGATCTCAGTGCTTCAAATTTCATTTTGGGCATGGAAATTAAAAGAGATCGGAAAAAGAGGAAACTCTGGTTAAATCAAAGAAAATATGTTGAGACAATATTGTAGAGGTTTAATTTGCAGGAATGTAAACCGGTCAAGGTTACTATTCCCATAGGTGTAAAGTTATCTGCGGATCAGTGTCCCAAGACATAGGAAGAGGAGGAGGACATGTCTCGTGTTCCATATGTGAGTGAAGTTGGCAGTTTGATGTATGAAATGGTTTGTACTAGTCCATACATTGCACATGTAGTGGGAGTTTTGAGCAGGTATATGTCAAAACCAGGGAAGGAGCATTGGACAATAGTAAAAAGAGTTTTTAGGTATTTGCATGGCACTACTAGCTATGGATTGTGCTACCAAGGAAGACCGGGATTGGACAGAGTGGTGGATATACATAGCTTTGTGGATGCATACTGGGCTGGAGATCTAGATAGTAGGAGATCTACAAGTGGTTATGTGTTTAACCTGTTTGGAGGAGCAATACGTTGGATGAGCAAAAGACATGTTGTAGTGGCACTTTCAACTACAGAAGTTGAATACATGGCAACCACTCATGCAAGTAAGGAAGTAGTATGGTTACAAATATTGTGTTCAAGTATTGGGTTGGTACAACAAGCTGTAAGGATAGATTATGACAGTCAGAGTGCACTTTTTCTGGCGAAGAACCCAACTTATCATTCAAAGACGAAGCATATTGATATTCAATACCACTTTTTCAGAGACATGATTGAAGAAAATAAAGTATTGTTGATGAAGGTGGACACTTTGAATAATGTTTCAGATTCATTAAGAAAATATGTGAGCACTGAGAAGTTCTCTTGGTGTAGAGGTTCCATGGGCATTGTTGACTATGTAACCCTTTAACCCCCTGTATGCAAAGAAAACAACAAGTGGGAGAATGTTGGGTATGTGTTATATTCTTTGCACGATTAGTAGTCTATGTGCATTGCGTTGGGCGCGCAGGGGGGTGAATTGCCCACGTGCGGGGGTTCGGGGGCAACTCCACCGAGATTTTTTTTTGCCTCGGGAAACGTGTGACATATTTAGGTGGTTTTTCGACACATGGTTTTTGCCGATGGTTTTCTATTTCCGATTAAGGAATTAGGGTTGTTGACTAATCCAGTTCATTGGGTTAGGGTTTTGGATGCCACTGGCTCCTATATGTATATTGTATTGTAAACAATGCATCACAATGAAAATATAGAATATGTTGGTTTTTCCGGTTTGGGTTTCCAGGGGAAAAATCTATGTGTAATGTTTGTATTTGCCATTGTATATTTTTTGTTCTTTTACTGAAAATCTGTTTGCAGTAAATATTGTACAAGGTTAAAATTTACACTTATTGCTACAATTTTGGGACAACAAGGTTTCTTGTTGATTTCCTACTTGTCTTGAGGCTTATATCATTAGATTTGGTCTTGTTTTGGTTTGTTTAACAAGTTTTTGTAGGTACACAACCATATCAATCATTTACTAACTCCAATCTATCCTCAAGCCTCAATTCTTATCTTAGACCTTAAACAACAGGGGTGTTCTTCTAGCTCCTTGATTCTCCCCTTGCAATCCCCCTTGGGTCACCTGGGAAGCCTTCCTTGTCTTGGAGTTGTCCTTTACTAAAACGAGGGGGATGTCTATTGAGGTGACATTGATAAGTGTCCCCAGTTGTGTCTCACATTTGTTATTTGGGTTGGGCTTTGCCTAAACAACAAACTGTGCGATAACATGATGGTAATCCATAAATTATTTTGGATATTCCATTGAATAATTCATCACAATAGATTTTAAATGCTACTACTAATTATACGAGGTTATACTCTATTATTTGTTGATTTCTTATGATTAAAAATGTAATATTACAAGCACAATGCTCAAAAATTGAAATGAACTGAGAATATAAGAGAAAATATACAACAATAAAAATAAGCACACCATCAACACAATGAACATAAGATGCACCCTAGGAAACCTGATGTGGGAAAACCCAACAAAACAACGAGGACATTGCCTTGATAGTTTCTTCTGAAATATATAATGTGAGATACAAAGAAAGATAGACTCATCATGGAGTTATGATAGACATTGTGGCTTATGAATTAATGTTATAGGATCTTCGTATTTATCTTTTCTACTCAATTATCCCACTCATTTTCTATGCTCATCTAAGGAATGGTAAATCACTCCAATTAGAACAAAAACCCTTCTTTTCCTTACAACTTAGTTTTTAACATGTCTAGATAGTTATCTAGGGTTAGGGTTTTTGCATGCCCCAATTCCTTATTAGAGTTAGGGTTTTGGACCCTCTAGAATATTCATGAAAACCCACACTTGACTAGCTACACATGTGTGAGTAATGAGAATTGACATGGCATCCACTTACCACTGCAATGATGAAGGAATAGGTCAACTTGCGAGAGAAATAATTTTCTCATATGGACTCCACTCAAGGTGCCTTTTGGACTATTGAAAGGCTCTTTATTTGTAAATTAGAATTGATGGGTAGAGTACCTTTTTTGAATGTTTGACCCCCAAAAAATTTGTTTGATTCCCAAAACAAGCTCAAGAAATTTCAAGTTCCCGTATAAATAAAACAAGAATTGTCCCTAAGATGGGCTCAACAAGATCATGGCTATGATTTTCCACCCCAAGGAGTACTAGAATGGATGAAAAATTAAATATTGATCGATTTCATATTATAACCCCCTATTTTGGGAGGATTTTACCCTCCAAAATATTTTATTAAAGGAGATGAGAAAATATTTCCTGAACTATCTTCATGGAGTATGATTTGGCCTTGTCTAGATGTTGCCCTTTTAACCCAACCTACCAAAGTTCTTGCTCCCCACATCTAGTTGTTTTATAATTCTTCTACCAAACATCATCTTCTACTCAAGCTGCGTGGGCTTCTGACGCTAAGTCCTATATTTTAAGTAACCCCTCATTTTCCTCACCAAGCATGGATGGCTCATGGAATTTCAAATTCTCCACATTCACTATTGAGTAAATTCACATTTATGTAGGTAGAGTGAGTCTATAGGCATTATTCCCACCTATTCCAACACTTCAAGAGTGTTATACCATAAAGACTTGATCTTTTTACCAGGTCCCTACAACCTCATTTTATTCAAGTGTAACAAAGACTAAGTCTCATACCTTGAATTCCTTCTCAATTTTGTGATGGTCATACATGGCCTTCTACTTCTCCTATGATTTCATCGCTATCTTTTGTACCTACAAATGGATATGCCTAATCTTTTCAATGAATTTTTAAGACTTACATGTTTCTCCTATGGCATCTTCACTCTCTCCTGCATGTTATCCATATATCACATTTAGAAATGAAGGTGGAAAATATCCAAAATAAGTTTCAAAAGGGGACTTGTTGGTGGAATTATGGATTTTCATGTTATAAGAGTGTGGAAAGTGGTGAAAGAAATAACAACAGATAGAGTTTGGGTTGTATGGAATGCTAGGGTTTCATTGTTATGGACCTATGATATGAGTAAATAACAAGGCATTTTTCTTAGGGGGAAAGGTCGAAAAGTGTTCAAGGTCCAAATTATTGGTAGGAAAGTCTTTGGAAATAGGCACAATAGTGGATCCAAAGTGGGACATGTCACAAACTATAAGGTCAAAAACACCTTTATGTTAGAAAAAGAGGACCGTGGAGAAATAAAATAAAACAAATGTGGAAAAAAAACACAGAAGATACACAATACAATAGAGACACAGATTTACGTGGTTCACCCAGTGTGGGCTACGTCCACCAGAGAAATTGCCAGGTCCTTCCTTTATTATTATCCAACATATGAAGGGATACAACCTACAACAAACCCACTGTAACTTCCTCTTCTTTCTCTCACAGTGTCCTATCTCAGAATACAATATTTGCCCTCAACCATAATCGCAATACATTTCCCTCATAAAAGAGGGTTGCCTTCTAGGGAAAAAACCCTAACATAATTTCTACTGTTAGATTTGCGATATAATGAACGGTCCAGATTTACAATGAAATTACAATATACATTTACAAGGCAATTTTTGCTTCGGGGGCTTCACCCCCGAACCCCCGCTGGGGGCCCACTTGCCCCCAGACCCCCCATCTGGGGGGATAGCCCCCCGGACCCCGCAGAGGGGGTACCCCCCCTCTGCACTCCCCCGCATGGAAGAGTGTACATACTTTTGGGGTGTAAATACTTCATGGGGTATAAACACGGCTGAAAGTAAAAGACCTGTTAATCAGGAAGATAATCAGGCTCCACAACCAACAATCTCCCACTTGGAGACTGATCTCAACAACTCCACCGCTGTTGTATATGTTGGACTTTGAACCTTCTTGGACCTAGAAAATTTCTCATCTTCATCTTCATTCTTGAAGACCAACTGAAACTGAGCAGGAACTCAATTTCTCCCTGGTTACACCCTTTGTTAACATGTCTGCAGGATTCTGGCTAGTGTGTATCTTTTCCAACTTCAAATGTCCATCTTCCAAGGCTGATCGTATGAAGTGGTACCTCAACTGTATATGCTTAGTCTTCGAATGGAAAGTTGAGTTCTTTGCAAGATGAATGGCACTCTCACTGTCACAGTACAACCTGCTATTCTCTTGCTTCTTTCCCAATTCCTCCATAAACCTTTGTAACAAAATCATCTCTTTACTAGCCTCTGTAGCAACAACATACTCTGCCTTTGTTGTTGAAAGTGCAACAACCTTTTTCAGTTTCGAAATCCAACTTACTGTTGTTCCACCTATAGTAAAAACATACCATGTGGTACTCCTCCTGCTATCTTTATCACCTGCCATATCTGAATCAACATATCCCTATAGAAAAGTGTCTGAACCTCCAAAACATAATGCATGAGTAGTAGTACCTCTCAAATACCTGAGAATCCACTTTACTACCTCCCAATGTTCTTTACCTGGATTGTTCATATACCCGCTCACAACTCCCACTGCATGTGCAATATCTGGTCTTGTGCAAACCATTACATACATCAAGCTACCAACTGCTGATGCATAAGGGACCCTGGACATGTATTCTATCTCCTCGTTTGTCTTAGGACACATTTCCTTAGTTAATTTGAAATGGCTGGCCAAAGGTGCACTAACTGGTTTTGCATTCTGCATTCTAAACCTCTCCAACACCTTCTATGTGTACTCACCCTGAGACAATGTCAGTTTGCGATTTTTCTTGTCTCTTGTTATTCTCATACCAAGGATTTTCTTTGTAGCACCCAAATCCTTCATCGCAAATGAATTGGCTAATTTCTTCTTGAGCACATTTATATCCTGCA